>JARHVA010000132.1:4230000-4470000 GCA_037957365.1 Torreya grandis
AACATCATCATGGTGGGTGGATTTTGGGGGACTTAACTTTGATCATGTAATTGTTGTAGAGTTATATTGTTCCAAAAGTATAAAGAGGCCCATCATCATGGTGGTGGGAATTTATATTGTGATTTCTCAAGTGTGATGGAAAGATATGCTTGAATTACCTTGAGCAAATATTCACTTAATCTATCTATTCAAACCCTTTCTAAGACTTCATCATCATCTTTTGCATTGATAAATAGAAATCATGGTTATAGGGATCATTATTATAGTGAATACCTAGATTATGAACACATTTATATACTCTACCATAGGGTTCCCAATATCTATGAGGTAAGGTAGCCAAGGCATAGGCTTTATTGACACTGATAACTTTTTCAAAATTCTTTTAGAAGGTGTAACACATCCTCCCAATGATGATATGAGATCCATAAAATGTGTTCTTAATTTTAGTTAAATCTTCATCGAACCCCTTCCATAACTAATAAGAAATTTCTTGCTCATCCATCTTGTGAGGGATGTCTTTGGGGAGGCATTTAGGATTGAACCTATGCCCAATGACCATTATCATAGTGTAATATGTATATAACCAATAATCACTTAAATAAATTAATGAATTGGTGATATTTTTACATACTCTATGCATAGGTTCCTCGTGAATTTCCCTCCAAACCTAGGGATACAAGTATTATTTAATCCACAATATATTCCTTGTATATGCATAAATATTAACAAATGAATAGATATCACATATCATTATTTTAATATATTTTATAATTGGGTCCCAAAGAGATCAATTGTGTCTATAGAAGGTACCCATGACATCATCAACAAGGTAGGACATCATGTAAAAATTACCTTCTTGGGGCATCTTATCTTTATGTAGTATTAGTTCATGCAATTGAGCACTGATAACCTCCCCCCAATGTGAAGGTGTGTTTTGAGGTGATCAATAGGTTGAGAAATGGTACCCATTTTAAGTGAAGGAAGTGGATGTTTGGGTGAACATACTATTAGTTTAGTAATGTCATACCAATGTGAATTCTCAGTCATAATTTGGTAATAGGAAAAGTATTTTTGTCTTTGAGAGAAAAGGTTTCCCCAAGGAAAACCATTTACTCAATTTTTTAATATGGTTTATTTTCCTCCAAAGGGATACACTATGTAAATAAAATGTTGCATCTAGGATTGGAAACCATAAATACCTTTAAAATTCTTCCCTTGATATGTGGGCAATAATGGTATTATTATTGACATAGTGGAGGAAAATACCATCTGTAATCCTTCCTTCAAATAACAAGTTAGGTAATAGGTTAATGCATAGCGTGACCTCAATTTTAATAGTAGAATAGTGAAGTGTTTGGCACTTTAAGAGAATTTAGTCAATTTCTACCTATCATTCTTCTGAAGAGACATCTTTTTCACAAGTGAATTTATTAATGCTTTTTATAACTTCCCATAGAGTTGAGTAGTTATCATAGGTAACATAAAATATAGAGGCATAAAAAATTGTTTACATATAATCTAATTAATCTTTTATATAAAATATATATGGTGCTTAGGCTCCCTTATACACTTTGGATGAAGATGCCATTGTTAGTTCTTAGTGTTGAAAAAATTTGAGCTCCTTGTAATGGTGGTTTGGAACTCTCTCATGTAAATTATATATTTATTGGACATAACTATGGCTTGAATTCTCAGAGGAAAATATTTACTTGAGCTCATTAAAAATCAATTGACATGAAGTTAGTTATCAAATCAATGTTATAGCCTTTCAACATTCAAGTTTAGTTTGTGCACCATTAATCAATATCTCCAAACTTGTAATTCTCATTCAATTATAACTTCACCACCTTGTCCTACTGGACATGCCATGTAGGATGATTACTAATTCAAATGGGTGCCATGGTGCTACTTCCTTTTGACACTTGTCAATGTGTGGTTTAGTCGGGCATCAATTTTTGAAATTAGGCTGAATATTTTGATTTTATGAGCCAAGAGTTACAAATGAAATACCCCAAAGACCAAAATTTTCTCTAGGGAGATTCATGAAACTTATCTCATAATACAAAATATGAAATACTTTTCCTAAAGACTAAATTGTCATTCAGGAAGATTTCGTAGAGAAAGTTTCAAACAAAAGTTACTAAACGAAAACTTGCCAAAGAAAAAGTTTCCAAAGAAAAGGTTTTTGGAAACCAAAATCCTAAAAAAAAGTTCTTATTAAAACATTCTTTAATTAAATCTACCAAATAATAGAATCCTGAGTATAATTTACAAACAAGAAAGTTCTTGAATAGAAAATCTTGAAGAAAAGATTCTCACTAAAGTTTCCAAACAAAAAGTTCCTAAACACAAACTGCTAAAGACCAAAATGCTAAACACTAGAATGTTGAAGTCCAAAATGCCAATAATTCTAAATAATTAAATCTTAATACTTATAGTTATAAATACCTATCATACATAATAGCCATCCTAAAATGTTCATTAATAGATTATTGTAAATAAGTCATCTTAATTAAAAATGGGTTAAAATAGGAAACAACATGAAACAAAGGTGATTTAATACCAAAACAAACCCATAAATTTACATAGATAATATAATAGGCTAAACATGCATGTAAAACCCTAAAATGAATAATCCTTCTAAAAATAAAGGGTTCCCCACTTTTTCATCAATAATGAAATATGGGGTGTGTTGAATACAAAAGATAGATTCTTTTAGATAGATGTGTGCTTGAAACTTATTTGATATTGATTGATGATAATGAATGGTATTTTCCTTATATTTATACATCAAATTTTGAAATTATATCATAGGATGGTTAATATAACATTATAGTCCAATACTTACATGTCAAAATATTTTAAATTTTGTATGTTTATGAGGTATATAAACTAGCATTATAAATGGGACACTAGAGTCCTAATTTATGTGGTAGTGTCTAGGAGAATAAGAAATTGTTAAAGATCTATAACTGATAGTGAATTATATATATTAGGTTTACAACATAAACTGAGATATAATTGATTTGGGTAATCACAATATCAAATTAGGACTATAGGATAATAATTTAGGCATAGTGAGATGGAGAACATGAGATTTTTAGTAGTGAGAAGGCCATGAATTAAAGGGTTGATCTATGAGTGATATTTATCAAGTGTACAAGAGTATATTATCATAAATAATCATATTTTAGTATCTACAACCCTTTAAATGCATTTTTTAAAATATTATAGTACTTAAAATAAAGATATAGTTAGAGTTACTTCATTGTGTTCGAGGCATAAAGACCTTAGAAACCTTTCCTCTAACATTGGTGTTGTAGGTGTTCCTTTTATTAGTTTTTGGATCCATTGGTCACATCCTGATCATTATCACTAGGATCTATATTGATTTCCTTATTCACATCAAGATATTTATGGATATAATTATTGCAAGGTGATATTATCTTATTGCATACATTATGATGAGCCTAACGTGAATCTTACCATTGCCTTTACCTCTTTAGTGAACTATATCAAACATGTTGATATAGTTCTATAGTATTCTTATTTTCATCAAAGTGTATATAGTAGGGCAATGTTTATCTATTGTGATTTTCATCCTCAATTTAATTTATCAAAAAAATTGATACATTACTATTCCCATAACATTTCTAGTGAAATGTATCGAATAATGTGATAGAATTTTGTATTCATCCTTATTTAAAACCAACTATTTCATCTAGCCTTATATAATTATATATCAACACTCCCTTCCATAAAATTATATCAAACAATTCAATGTTATTTTACTCATCATTTTAAAAAAATTATCCTTTCCAACAAAATGTATCATCCAAATGTGATACATTTCTACTAAAACCCATCCATCTAATCAATGGTAATAACTAAATTCAGTACATTCATCTCTTCAACACTCATCTAGAAAATTGCATCAAATATATCGATATAGTTTCACTTCTATTTATAAATTTATGTGTACATATCATTTTGATACAATTATTTACTATAGATATAACTACATCAGCCAACACTGATATAGTATTATTTTTATTTTTCAAGAATAAGAAAAAATTCATTTCCATGCTACATCAAAATTTCATTTCAAGTGGTTTCCCATTTATTTAAATTCATTAAATGTTTCAAATAGGTTTTTGATATTGATTTTCTCTTTATTTAGTTTTCCTTATAAACTATGTTTTGATAGTTTTAAAACTACTCAGTGATTATTGTGTGGGGTTACATGGTGTATTATTTACAAACATCATGAAATGAGTTGATTTACTAAATACTAATATCTAGTACAACACTAAAAATGTAAATTAATTTTTGTATTCCTCACAATATCTAAAAAAATATTTTGATTCACATTTTTATTAATCCTTATGAATCCAACCATATATTTGGTTTTGTGGTGCACCTAAAAGGATTGTATCACCCATGGAAGTTAATCTCACTATAATCTAAAAACTAGAGTTAGTGGGATAGAAGAATGGTTTAGGACCTAGTGTTAGTAGTCTAAAATATTTGGCTGACACTAGAACAACCTACCAGCATGCGATGACCTACATCTTCCATGATCTCATCCATAATATCATAGATGACTATGTAGATGACCTCCTTAGGAATCCAAATATTTTAAGTATCATATACCTAATCCATTTCCACATCTAGATCAACCCTAAAAAATGTGTTTTTGGGGTCCTCTCTGGAAAGATCCTTGGCTTAATTATCTCTCTTTGAGGAATTAGAGTAGACCCTACAAAATTCAAAGTAATCCTTGACATACCAACTATATCCCACCTTAATAAAATCCATAGCATATAGGGGAAGCTCTAATTCTTCTGTAGTTCCATCTCTTAGTTATCAGATAAATGTTAACCTTTTCACCATCTTCTCAAGAAAGATAACTCTTTTAAGTTGACTAAGGATTGTTAACAAGCCAGTTATTAAATCAAAGAGTACCTCCTTTATCTACTCATTATTAACCCTCATAAATAATAAAAAACCTTTTATATTTATATATCTACCACTGGCCATTCCTTAGTGGAAATGCTCACTCACCATGATGATAAAATAAAGAACAAGTTGTCTACTATATACATTGAAGACTTATAGAGTATAAGACTCGATACACCCATATTAAGAAAATTTATCTCTCCTTTGTATTTATGGCTACCAAAATTTTTCAATACCTCCTCAATCACAAAACCATCATCATCACTAACACTAACCCACTCAATTACATGTACTCCAAACCATACCAAAACTAGCATATGGCTAAATGGCTCATGCTCTTAACTAAGTTAGACCTCGAGTTCCTATAGTAAAATTAAATTAAAAGGAAATTCATCCCCAATAAATTGGATGAATATCCCTTACCAGATGACCAACCACTTTCTCTTGTATTTATAAATGAGCTCATCATGACTCTTTCTCAATAAGGCATCACCTACCAAATGACCATGTATTTTGATGGCTTAAAGTGTCAGCAAGGTGGGGATGCTAGAGTTTTTCTCATTCCCATTGGTAGTGAACCTCTTCCCCTCTCTTTTAAACTTGATTTTTAGTGTACCAATAAAATGGTTGAGTATGAATCCATAGTAATAGGTCTCCAAACTATTATAGCCCTGGGATTTAAGAAGATCAATGTCTTTGGTGATTCCTAACTTGTGGTCAACTAGGTCAATGGATCCTATCAATGTAAGAATGATGTCTTAACAAAGTAAAAATAGATATTAGATGTACTCTTAAAATAATTTAACCATTACCTTATCCAATCTTTTCTACAATCTACCAACAAGTTCACAGACACAATAAATTTCCTTGCATCTTAGATATCATCTTAGCATGTTGATTCCAAGCTCTTAGTTACCATTCATGATTTTATCACACCATATTATATCTAATATTACCTTCTTGTCATTTGTAACATGGAGAAATATCCATTAGGCATTTGGTATGAGCAAACCTTTAACTACCTCAACCTCAAAATCATTCCTCCCAACCTCTCTAGGAATGCCCAAAGAGCCTTTGTTCATAGTACCTCTCATTATGACATACTAGGGGTAATCATATATAAATGTGGTTTTGATAACCTCTTTATCCATTTCCTACATAGTCATGAAGATTCCTATGTTATCAAGGAAATGCATGACAAAATTTGTGGGAGACATGTTAGTGGTTTAGCTGTCACTAAGCATATCTTTCAGCTTGGATACTATTGGCCCACCCTCAGCTAAGAATATTGTGATTATGTAAAAAGGTGTGATAAATATTAATAGCACACCAATGTACATCACACACAAGCCCATGGCCTTCAAGTATCCAAGGGCATCTGGGCCCTTCCCATAATGGGGACTAGATTTCATTGGGGAAATCAATTCTAATTATTCACAGTGGTACCACTCCATCATCACCACCATTGAGTATTTCACCAAGTGGGTGGAGAATATTCCTCTTAGATCGACCAAAGCTAAAAATATATTTGACTTCATCAATCATTATATCATCTATCATTGTGGTGTTCCCCATAAGATCATCACCGATAATGGTAAATCTTTTAAAAATAAGAAAGTCCAAGGACTTTTTGACACTTTTGGCATCAAGTTAAGATTCTCATCACCTTACCATCCACAAATAAATGGATAGTAAAAATCCTCTAAAAAAACCATAAACAATATGTTAACCAAAGTGGTTAATGATTTTGGTCAATATTGGCATTTGCACATCCCTTTAACTTTATGGGCCTATCACACTAACATTCAAACCTCTACAGGTGCTACCCATTTATTTTTTATCTTTGGAGTAGAGATATTATTTCCTATTAAAGTCCAAATTCCCTCTCTTTATATGTAATTAAAATACATCATTTATAATATTGACTATTGTTAAGAGCATCTATCATGACTTGAGCTACTTGATGAATACCACCTAGTTGTGCTTAACTAGACTTGTGTCTACTAAGAATGAATCAAGAGTGCCAATAAAAAACACCTGAAGGAAAAAGAATTAAACATCAAATACCTCATCCTAAAGTAAAATTATATGTAACCAAAATGGAGAAAATTAATTAAGGCAAGTTTGATTTTAATTGGCTTGGACCCTACAACATAACCCACAAGTATGGATCAGGAGATTATTGTTTTTCTTCTCTTGAAGGAAATATAGAACCTTATCATCTCAATCTTATGCACCTACATCCTTTTTTTGTTAAACAAGTTGTAGACACTTGAAAACTCTACATAATAGTTTTAGATGTCAAAATGCCTTGATCGTCATCTGACCTTGGGTCTAGTTGACCACCTAGTTAATTAAACTCCTTTGATAACTTAAACCTATTAAACCCATAACCTAACACCTTAAACTAAACCTTTTAATCCACATATTTTCACCCATTTTTATCTAGCTCCTTGGCCATTGATGGTCAACCTAACCATTGATGGTTAGCCTTACTATTGATGGTTAGGTCATCAAACTTACTTTAAACCTAATTCTAGTTTTGTATGAGATAAACATGGCACAATTTATCAACTTCCCTTATATGGTACTAACAAGATTTAAAGCATCATAATAGGTAACTTTATATTCCATCCTAATTAGAAACTTCCTCATACATAATTAGCAACTTCATCACATAAAAGGAGAGAAGTAGGAAGTGAAAATGATAAAGAAATCTAGAAATCCACAAATCCACATCTAATCTATCAAATTTTCTTCCACAAAGGTGTCTAACATTCCTTCAAAAAGCAAGTAATAGCAATGGAGATCTGAAAATCTATCTAAATCACTTTTTAGGGCTAAAATACTATCACTCTAGCCAATTTCCATCAGCTATATAACAAGTTACCTGTAACTTCATTCTTATTTTTTATTATATTTCATTTTTGAATCCCCTAAACTAATCAAACCTACTCACCCACCTTCTATTTTTTACCAGATCTATATTAAAACCCCTATCTAATAATTTACCCAATCTTCCATTCTTTTTTTAAACTTTCCCACAAATACGTAGGCAATCATTGATGGTTAGCCTAACCGTTGATGGTCAACTAAACCATCAATGGTTACCCAACTATCGAAGGTGAAGCCAACCACTGAAAGCTCACCCAACCATCGATAGTCACTATGGCATAAATAACAAGTAATTTTTAGTCCCTCTAGCTCAAACAAACCCTGTTCGCTATGTTTTTGCTTTTTCATAGAGACTTCTCTGATTTCTTGAACCTGACTGAAACTATCTTAGCATAAGTATTAACCTACTTTTGTTACTTTTAGTCATTTTATTTGAATAATAATTTTAGTTTCTTCTTCTTGCATGCATTTAATTTCATATTATTTAATGCAATTATTCTTTCTTTTCATCTACATCAACTTATTTTTATAAATAGTGGATTGATAGCCTCCTAGTAAGTATATGTTTATTAGATCTAGCTCATGCTAGGTAGTCTACTCAACTATCTTGCTAACAACTCCTTTTATAGTGTCTTTCTTATTTTCAATTTTTTCTTTCCAAGTCAAAGAGGACTTCCCATCATCATTTGGATCATGCACATACTTTTAAAAGGTATTCTTTCACACGCCCCTTTTACTAGTTTCTTACTTACTTCTAAATTAAGAAATGAGTAGAAATTAAGAGAAACATTTTGGCAGACCTGATGAGACCTAGTATCCCTTCTTCTTCCTTTATTTTGTGTTCATCTAATGAAATCTAAAATTTATTTTGGGCCTTAAAATAAACCTTTTACATACATTTATTTCTTGTTTGATTTAGTTCATCAAGTAACTTAAAATAAAATTAATTAATCATGTTTTTCACTCTTGTTATCACACATTTTTTCTAAACCACATAACCAATCAACACATCAAAATAAACTTGAGACAAGACTGAAGTAGGATTTCATCACCTAGCGGTAAACCTTACCCTTTTCTAGAAATCCTACTTGGAGATCATTACTAATGGGAGAACTAACTCAGCTCTCTGATTGAGTATAAACTCTAAAATTTAGTATATCTTGACTAAGCACCTGACACCCTTATCATTTTAGTGTGTGAAATGAGGGGGTAGGCCCCAATACCAATCCACATACTGAATATCAATAATTATTTCTCTCTTGATCACTTAAACATAACATGAAACCAACCTTATATTTCCTCTTTAGTACCCAATCTACAACCCAATTTTCCTCTTCACACTTTCTAAGGCATAATCCAAAATTGATTTAAAAAGAATCCTAAGTTTTTAAATGTACTTTAGTGTATGTTTGATTTCCTTGAAATATTTTCCTTTTGCTTGCTTTATGTTTGAGTTGTGAGTTTCATTATTTATTTATTTTCCTCTCATGCACTTTACTAGACATAATTTGAGTAATCAAACCAACCAACAAATACCTTCTTCTTCTTCCTCAATGGAGTATACTTTTGATGTTGAGTGTTCCCCTCATTTTTCCCCCTCCTACTAGGCCTTTGATTATTGCTAAGGGTGATCTATATTTCATTGCCTTCCTAGATAACAACCTTGTGTCACTTTAACATTACCTTAACACCTTACCTAACTATACCTCTCTTATTTTAGTTCTGTCTATTGATCCACTTTATGGTATGCCTCCCCACCTTCTGGTTGGTGCCACCTCAACCCAACCCATTATCACCCAAGCCTCTTCTTCTTCTAATATCCCACCTACTACCACTCCCCAAACTCTATCCAACATCCCTACCAATATCCAAATACCTACTATCCTAACCAATACCTCCAACATTGGATCAACTATACCTATTGTTACTTATACTCCTATCATGGGAGTATCTTCTACCCCTATTTCTACCATTACCCTTAGTTCAACTAGACCACTAATTTTTATCCCACTTTAGAGTTTGGTACTTTCCATACCTCAAACACTTCCACCTATTATCACTAGAGTTACTACCCACTAGTAACCAACTATCACTTTCATACCTCTAGCACAATATACATCCATACCACCATATACCAACCCAAACATACCTCTAAACCAACACATATCAGCCCCTCAATAAGTACCCATGACATCTTACCCATATGTTTCCAACCCATAAGGATACATAACACCTACCCAACCATTTGTGTCAATCAACCCTTATGTGGTAGGGGTGAAAAATCCTATGACCACTTACCAATATGTGGCTTATTTAACACCCTCTATCACTTATCCATACATTATTTCCACCCAACCTCAATAGATCTTACCACCTATTTATGTAGCTTCCCAACCTCAAACAAATTTGGTCAAGATGTTAATGGACAAAATGACCAACCTAGAGTCATCTACCTCTGGGTCTCGTAACCTTTTATCCTATGATCAAATCTATAATGAACCCATCCATCTATTTGATCCTATTCATACTTATCCTCTTAAATGGTAATTACCCAATTTTTCCAAGTTATAAGGTAAGGAGGACCCCCAAAAACATTTAAGATCATTATGTCATTCTTGTTATTTAATTACATATGGCAATGCTTTCCTCCGTCACACTTTCCCCATGTCTTTATCAGGACCATCCCTTGATTGGTATAGTGATCTCACCAATCACTCCATATTTACCTTCTACCAATTGGCCTAAATATTTATATATCACTTCTCAATAAATATATCTAAAAAGGTTTCTATTACCGACCTCTATACTATTAGGCAATTTGATGATGAATCAACTATCGATTTCATAGCTAGATGGAGAGGTCTCATTAACCAACTTTATTTCTCCTTAATAAAACCTAAGTTTATTGAGATCTTCTCTTAGGGTTATGCCAAACATATTTCCCCCACTCTTCGAGTTCAAACTTTCAAAACTTTTGATGAGGCATTCACCATAGCACGTAATTTTGAAAACTAAACTATTGATGAAGGGAAATTGAAACTATAGAACAATAATTCTAGTTTTAAATCCAATTAACCTCCCTCCACCAAAACCAATAACTAATCCAACCATCCTAATACAAAAAAAAAATCATTTGTAAACTTAGTTTCCCTAAAGAATACCCCACCACCAACTGTCAACCAACTCCGTCAAACCAATTCTTCCAACACTTCCTACCAGCAAAACCAAAACCATAGCCAAGTTATTCTAAGACAATATAATCACATAGGGGAGTTTTATGATTTAGTTTTGGATAAATTTCTAAAATCTAACCTCATACAACTTCCACCTATCAAACAACCCCAATAATTTGATGCTTCTCACCCTATGCTTGATTGGTATAATGAAAATGACCATTGTGTTTTTCACTAAGTTATTAGAGATGACATTAGTAGGTGAAATACCTTCAAAATTCTTGTATAAATCTTAATTTATAGTGGAGAAATTTCATTTGATAATCCTAATACACCTCTTAATTATCCCCTTGAAATCTTTCACAAACCTTTTCCTAATCATGTTCCTTCTACCCATCACCTTGACAACAAACCAAAATCATCTCTCTCATAAGGCACATACAATCAATGTTATACTTATTTATCCCATTGTTGAGGAGACCATTACCTCAACCACTTCCTCATCCATTTTATTCATGGAAGTAGTGGACTCACCTTCCATTCCTTTGGATACCAAAATGAAGAAATCAACCACCCCTCTCTCTTCACTTGATAAGACCTTAGCTTTATCTACCTCTCCTTTTATGGAAATACCAAAGGAGACAAACTTTACTTTAACCATTTCTTCTTCCTCTACTCCACCCATTGAAGTGGTATAACTACCCTCCATTCCTTCAGACACCCAAACAAAGGAAGAAACCATATCCATTGCTTTACTATAGGACATCATAGTTACCTCCACCATCATAAAACCATCCATTCCCTCTTTGGAAACCATACCACAAGATAAGGTTACCTCATCCACCCAACCATCAATTTTGGAACCTCCCATAAAGAACAAAGATGAAGGATCCATTCCCTCTCCACTTATGGGCTTAATTTTTGAAACTAATGACTAAGGAACCAAACCCATCTATAAGCCCTTTTCTAGACTAATTCAAAGTCTAGAGTTCATTTCTCAACCCAACTTTGATAGAGCCACCTTTTGGGATCATCTTAGGCTCCCTTACCAAAACAAGTATGAATCCTCAACCTCACTTGAATACACCCTTAAACATATTATTACCTCTTCATCAAACACCTCTTCTTCCAAACCCATAAGTGAAGATGAAGGATCCATTCCCTCTCCACTTATGGGCTTAATTTTTGAAACTAATGACCAAGGAACCAAACCTATCTATAAGCCCTTTTCTAGACTAATTCAAAGTCTAGAGTTCACTTCTCAACCCAAATTTGATAGAGCCACCTTTTGGGATCATCTTAGGCTCCCTTACCCAAAAAAATATGAATCCTCAACCTCACTTGAATACACCCTTAAACATATTATTACCTCTTCATCAAACACCTCTTCTTCCAAACCCATAAGTGAACCATCCCAACTACCTCCATATAACATTGTTAAATCACCTTATGCCACTCTTACCAAATCTATCAATAATCTAGGAATCCTTCCCACACCTAGCCATAATCCCCTCTTTGAATTTGGATTTAACCCCATCTAGTCCACCAAAGAAGCCCACAATCAAACAAATTAAGAAGGTAGAGATTCTCAAACCTCAAACATGAACTAGACCCATACCACTTCTTTCCCACTTGCCTTCTATCTTAGGATGCCATCCTTCTACCATTCCAACTACATATTATTCCTCTAATAACCATCCCCCATTTCTCTACCTATGCCTACCCCCATCAAACCATCTAGTTCTCAATCATTTTTAACTAACCTATCTACTTCTACTCTCCCAGCTATATCCAATGCCTCATCATCTAAATCTTCCACTTTAAAATCATTTACCCCAAAATCAACCATAATTAAGAAATTATAACCACAATAATCTACCAAAACCATTCTAACACCTAAAACTTCTAAGGTGAAAAATACTTATAATAAGGTTCCCATCCCTAAACTATTAACCCATTACCTCCAACATGTTTTAATGAATCCTATTAAACCATCTTACAAAGTTTGTTGCAAACTTATTCCATTAGCTTAACACATATCAAACCATTCTACCCTTCCAATACCAAAACCTCCTAGTTCAATGATAGCTTGATATGTGCATACCATAGGGCACCAAGACATCACACAAAAAATTGCAAAGATCTCCATGTAATTATTCATAGATTATATGATGAGGATGATTTATTATTAGATTAACCTCTCCCACTACCCAACCAAACTACCTAAAATTTACCTACTCCCTCACTCTCACCCAAGAGTGAGGAGGAGGAACTAAAGAAACCATCAAACCTAGAAAAATCCCCCCATTCACATTATTAATATGGTTAGCCAATATTGATCCCAATAGAATGATAAGGGAAAATCCAACATCTTTATTCCTTGGACATACCATTCAATCCCTCAACCTTATAACCAAAACAAAACACCTACACCTTCACCTATGTCACCACCAAAACCCAAAGTATCCATTTTGGGACTCTCTCCCTCCAACCCTTTTGACTCTATCTAGTGTATAATGTTGAAATAACTTCACTTGATATAGGTGAAAATGAGCCTTTATGAATGGATCAAAACCTCACCCCACCATCAATAAGCACTGATAAAGGATTTTAAATCTATAAATGTTAAACCATATGACCCTCAATCTCTTGCACCCTTTATTAGATCCCTCCAAATTTCTACCTTCATCACTTTTCAAGATTCTAAAATACCTCCTATTCATATTAAGGATATTGATCCTCCCCTTTGCATCACTATGTACATCAATCAAACCCAAATCAAAAGGGTGATGATTGATGGATTATTTAACAACATTATCTCCTCTTATGTTAATGACTAGATTTAGATACCGAAAAACATCATGTCAAAAAGTGCAAGGGTCCTTCACTCCTTTAGTGATACCATGGCCACTACCTTGGGGACAATTACCTTCCATATCCACTTGGGACCTCATACCATTCCTGAACTATTTTATGTTATAGAGGGAGAGTTCCAATACAATGTTTTATTTAGATGCCCTTGGATCTGTGCCATGAGTTGTGTCTCTTTTACCTTACATTGATATGTCAAATTTGAGTGGGAAGGTCAAGTTGTGACCATCAAAGCTAACCCTATTCCTTTTACCTCTTGTAATATGACATATTGGCCTAACAATGTTTTTCATCCTTCCTCATCCACATCACCATCAATTGTTAATAGCACTACCTCACCACCAACCAAAACTAACAACACTTCCACCCATACCAATGATGAAGCTTTTACTAGCTCATCCATCCCTTCTTCATAAATTCTTGTAGAGGACCCCTTGGAATCCATGTTTCAACATCTCTCCCTTGGGTAATATCACCTTTTAGCCTTGGATGCTTTCCCTAATCTAAAATAATATGGGAACCTCTAACATGACCTTTCCTATGACCCCAACATCAAAACCATCATCCCTTTCAAGCTCCCTAACAATCAAACAAATTTCATCTATGGGAGACTAGATTAGTCACTTCCCACTTTTGCCACTACCTTGTCTATCCATCCATTTACCTTTGACTTCTCTTATCTCAAAAAGCTAGCCCTTTTCAAATCTTACCTTTATATATGTGCTTGAAAGGGGTTTGGCCTTGGCATTTATGAATAGGGACCTCATGAGATACCCATAATTAAAACCCAAAAACGTCTTGAGTTATTTAGCCTTGGGTATGTATCACCATAAGAACCCACTTAACAAAAACCTATCACCACCATCAATAAGGATGTTCTATCCTCACCAATCCCTCCTCCCCTAAAGTCTAAAGATTTTGATATCATTCCATCTAACTTTTTTTATCAACATCATTAGTTTGGGGCCCCTAACATATCAAAAGGATGACTAAATTAAAACCCTTCCTCTCATCCATCCTAAAATGATAGAGAGAGATTATCCTACCATCAACACCATCCAACATCAAGACAATTATTCCATTATCACCTACCTCGATATGGGGGATTATTCTATCCATAAATCCCTTCCTCTTGAGAACCAAACCATGATAAATAAATCCACTATCGATGTCAACTTGGGTACCTAGGATAACCCCTGTATCATCAAAATTGGCAAATCCTTAAATTCTATGAAGCAAAAAAATTACCCTTTTTTCCATCATGGCCATAGCATAGCATTTGCTTGGTCTTATTAGGATATTCTTAGAATTTATCCCTTTATTTCCCTCTAAAACATTATCACCCATCCTAAGGTTAAGTCAGTGTAATAAAAGCTTCATAAGATGGATCTTTAAATAGCCCTTCTTATCATAAAAGAAATTTAGTGTCTCTTACCCATTTACTTCATTCAGCCCATTGACTATCCATAATGTGTTTATAACATCCTTCCAATTACCAAACCCATAGGGGGACTTCATGTCTATATTGACTTTTGTGACCTCAACCTTGCTTTCCTAAAAGATGACTTTATTTTGTTGAACATAGACCAACTTGTTGATCTTATAACTAGCCATGAAATGTTATCTCTCATGGATGGTTTCTTGGGATATAATTATATCTTGATTTCACCCAAAGATCATCACAAAACTTCCTTTATCACTCATGGGGAACCTTTTATTATAGGGTCATACTTTTAGGTCTAAAGAATGATGAGCAACCTATAAATGTGTCATGACCTACATTTTTCATGAGCTCATCCATAACATTTTGGAGGACTATGTGGATAATCTCCTTCAAAAATCTAAACATGATAAGGATCACTTAGACATTTTACAAATCATCTTTGATGGACTAATCCATTATCATGTCAGGGTCAACCCTAAGAAATGTATTTTTGAGGTCTTATCAAGAAAACTTCTTAGATTTATCATCTCCCTTTGAGGAATTGAAATAGACCCTACCAAAGTTAGATCAATCTTAGAGATGACTTTTCCTACTAACCTTAAGCAAATCTATAGCCTATAGGGAAGCTCCAATCCATTCATCACTTCATCTCCTAGTTATCAGATTGATGTCAACCCTTTCACCATATCCTCAAGAAAGAAAATTATTTCAAGTATACCATCGACTATCAACAATCCTTTTATTAAATTAAGGAGTACCTTATCTCTCTACTTATCCTCATCCCTCCTAGGGAAGACAACTCTTCAACCTTTATATATCAGTTATGGACCATTGCTTAGGGGTAATGCTCACTCATCATAATGAATAGAATAAAAAGAAGGTCATCTAATAGATTAGCTACATATTTATAACATATGAGACTAAATATACCCATCTCAAGAGATTTTACCTCACCTTAGACTTTGTGGCCTCCAAACTTCATCATTACCTTCTTAATCATAAATCCTATGTCATTACTACACTGACTTGCTAAAGTACATGCTATTTAAACCATAACAAAACCAATGTATGGATAAGTGGCTCATGATCCTAGCTAATTTTGATCTTGAGTTCCTTCAAAAAAATTCCATTAAAGGGTAGGACATCCTTGATCACTTAGACGAAGCTCCTTTACCTGACAATCAATTGCCTCCTCTTACTTTTCCAAATGAGTCCATCATAACTCTTTCCCAAAAATAACCCACCTACCAAATGACCATGTTTTTTGATGGCTCCAAATTTTAACATGGTGTGGGGGTTGGAGGTATCCTCATTCCCATTAATGATGAATGTATTCCCCTTTCCTTTAAACATGCCTTCAAATGCACCAATAATGTGGTTGATTATGAAGCCCTAGTCATAGGTCTCCAAACCACTTTATCCTTACGAGTTAATATAATCAATGTCTTTGACAACTCCTAACTTGTCATAAATTAGGTCAACACATCCTAATAATGTAAAAATGATGTCCTATTGAAGTACAAACAACTCCTAGACATAAGCTTAACATCATTCAATCATTACCTTATCTATTCAATTTATTGATCTACCCAAAAAATTATGTACACAATGGCTTCCCTTCTTTCCCAAATCCCATCTCAACTAGCTGAATCTAAAATATTTGTCACCATCCATCATTTTATCATACCCTCATATATAAGTTTTGACCTTCCCACCTTTTTTAGTATGGACGCATCTCCTTTCAACATTTGGTACAACCTAACTTTTAATTACCTTAACCTCAACATTGTTCATCCAAACCTTTCAAAGAATGCTTTAAGAGCCTTTGTTCAGAGTACCTCTCATGACACCACATTAGGGTGAATCCTTTATAAACAAGGCTTTGACAGCCTCCTTCTCCATTTTCTATTTAGTCATGAAGCTTCACTTGTTATCAAGGAAACACATGATAGAATTTGTAGGGGACACTTTAGTGGCTTAACCATCACTAAACATATCCTTTGCCTTGGCTACTATTGGTCCACCTTTAATCAAGATTTTTGTTATTATGTAAAGAAGTGGGTTAAATGTTAGCAACATGATAATCTAGATCATACACCTACCCATAGCCTTCAAGTATCTAAAGAGTAGTGTCTCATCTTGTAATGGGGTATTGAATTTATTGGTAAAATTAATCATCATTATTTACAATGACACCAATCCATCATTACCACTACCAAACATTTCACAAAGTGGGTAGAATCCATTCTTATTATCTCAACTAAAGTCAAATATATTATCAATTTCATTAATCACCATATCATCTACTTCTTTAATGTTGTGCATAAGATCATCATTGATAATGGTAAATCCCTTAAAAAAATAATGTCCAAAGTATTTATGATAATTTTGACATCAATTTAATCTTTTCTTGACCCTATCATCTCCAAGAAAATGGATAGGTGGAAGCCTATAACAAAACTCTCATCAAAATATTAACCAAAGTAGTCAATACTTGAGGTCTAGATTGGCATTTACACATTCCCTTTGCTTTATAGGTCTATCACACTAGAATTTGAACCTTTATGGGTGATCTCCTTTTCTCTCTCATCTTTGGAGCAAAGGCAGTGTTTCCTCTCAATGTCTAGATTCCTTTTCTTCACATATCCTTGCATGACATCCTTTTTGAGAGTTATTATTGTTAGGAATGTCTCCCACATCTTGAGCTCCTTGATGAACTTTACCTTTAAATGCTTAATCATCTTTGTGTCTATAAATAATGATTCAAGTGCACTTACAAAAAAAATTTGAAAGAGCAAGAATTAAATATCGAATACCTCATCCTTAAGGAAAATCCACATGTAACTAATATGGAAAAAAATACAAAAAGGCAAATTTGATTTCAATTGGCTTGAACCTTACATCATAACCCATAAGTATGGATCGGGATCTTATTATTTGTCTTCTCTCAAAATCAAACTAGAACCTAAGCACCTAAATGCTTCACAACTAAATCTTTTCTGTTATTGAAATAAGGATCAAACTCACCTTTGTGTCTAACTTAAGCTCATCCCTTGGTTTATGAAATTTTTACCTTCACCTACCTATGCCTATTCATTTTGATAATAATTGATTACAACATAAGACCATGTGATTATCCATCATAGTTATTGCTTAATCCTAAGCATGGATATAATGGCTCTACCCATGGCATGGTTCTCATGGATACTTTTCATCTCTAGTCAAATGGAATCCCATGATCAGTTATTTCTCGAACCACCTTCCCTCAGCTATCATTAACCTTTTATGCTAAAATTATTTCCTAAATAAATTTATATCTTTAAACCTAAATATACATATCTATATCTAAAACTAGCATTCAAAATCAAACTGGGATCCCAAAATATCAATTAGGTCAATATCTCTAGCATTTTAGACTACTCCCTTGAAGGACCACTACCTAACATCTAAATTAATTAAAGATAGACTATTCCCTTGAAGGATAGAAATAAAAATACAACTTTAGACCACTCCCTTGAAGGATAGATATAAAAATATAACTTTAGACCACTCCCTTGAAGGATGGATAAGCTATGTTTGTCAAACATAATCTTTTGAAACTTCTCACATCGATCAGCTTCACTAACCTCTCAAAATTAAAAAAGCAATAAATAACCCTATGTCAAAATCAATGTAATAAGTTACAATTGGTTTTTACATATGGCATTAGTATACTTCCCACATTGATTAGACTAAACATTGTATTATGAGATGGACTTGTCTATTACAGTTCTTTGGTCACCTATAAAAGGGGCAAGCTATACCATATCACCCTTTTCCCCTTTTTACCTATCACCTACTTTCCCTTATTAAACTTTCTAAAATAAAGGGAATATGAGCTTACTTGACACAAAGTGATCATGATACCTTCCTTTTCAATCAAATCATGCTCATGCAAATCATTAAAAATGCTTATTTTCATTAACTTGCATCCAACTTCAATTTTATTAGGCCTTTATTAATGAAAATTTTATGCCTTTTTCTTACCCTATCATTATTAGTTCATGTAGAAATGTGTCTCATAATTGTTATCCCTTTCCCATGTTTAGTTTTCTATCTAAACTTACTTTATCTATCTTCATTATATCTCCATTAATCCATATCATATCTAAACATGCAAAACATTAATCTAAAACACTAATCCATATACATCACAACATTGTGAACCATATCCTATCTATGAACCCAAACATCAATCACATCATCACTCATATCATATATGACATCATTTAAAATCACAAACCAAACCATCCTCTCCATGATCATGACCATGAACAAACACGTCATCCATAATATAATCACCCAAAATTATCAATAAATTAAGTTCATAATCATAAGCACATTTTCATACCCTCATCTTATCATCACATAATTCATCCATAATCTTCAACATCATATCTATCAAAACATAACATAATCAATATTATCCATTAACATGTCATCATATGCCTACACTATAAATCCACATATCACCTTATAAAGCATGGGGCATGAACATCCTACCATTTTCTCATATCAAAACATATAGCATGCACATTCATAAACATCAAAACTAATGAACCATAAATAAACCACATTCATAACCATAATCACACATCATATCAACAAATAACATAAACCATGCCATCTACCATTTACCATATATAGTATAAACTTAAGTCACATCATATCTACCAAATAAAAACCATGTTACATCTATAAACTATGCCATCATTTTATTTAAAATGATCATATATACATCATCTATCACATATCCATAGTAATATCATAAACAACATCATTATATAATAAAAACCATCCATAATCATATATATCATCTCCATCCAATGAATAAAATAAACATTTATGAACAACATTACACATAGCCTAATCACATAGTCTATCACATATCCATAATCATGTCATAAACAAAATCATTACATAATCATCATCAAAATTCATCCATAATCATGTACATCAAATTCCAAAAACATGAACATCAATAAACATTATCACTTGCCTATGTTAAGAAATAAACCATCAATCCACATATCATCTCATGAACATAAATAATCATCACATCATCATCATAGGATAAATAATATACATAAAACATAATAAACATCTCAAATTTAGAACATAATCATCAATTCATCATCAAGAATTAAAATAATACATATAATCATGTATACATAAATCTCTCTCTCATATATACATCTCACACCATTAGCATGCATGCCAGTATCAAAGTAAAAAATGCATACATCATATCATCTCCTATATTAGGCCCCTAAGACACCACTACTACTAGCCCCATCTGTATTTGCACTTACACTACCATCTGGTGGTGGCCACGTCACATCCCTGCCTAACCCACTATGGAGGCCCACTATCCTAGGGTAGTTATAGGTGAAGCATCTACTAAATTGGCCCTATACTCTCCATACCTCATTTCTAATGGCAACTGAGCCAACACTATCACCTCATAATATCTCAAGTCCTTAATAGTGGCTAAGTACCATATCCTTAAAATTATATCAAGCAATCTTCTTGTTATTGTTGTGGCCACTCTTGCCCTCTATCTCAAGGAATCTCTCTCCTTAGTCACTAACCCAAAAGATATCCCTTACCTAATCTCACTCTCTAGTTAGCATCATCACCTAAACCTATAAAGTGACAATATAACCCTATAAAGTGTCCACCTATCTTTTTAATCTAGTGATTTGGGCTTATGTTACTACAAGTGTTGCATGTGCCTATCCATTTATGCCACCACCCTATACTAGTGCCCCAGTGTGACCCACATCTATGGGTTATTGGCCCCCATCAACCCATCTAAAATTGGTTGTTGCATATAAAGCCTAATACCATGTTGTGTAACCATCTACAATACCCATGTCATCAATGGCATCTCTCACCAATAGATCTCTTGATCCAACACAATGTCATACAACTATGGATGTAGGAGTAAGAACACAACATCCTCCCTCCTATAACATGGGAAATCTAGTGGGATCCCCTACACCAAGACAAACTATCTTTGTACTTGATCAAATGGGATAAGCTCAGTCTCACCATCCTACCTTCCATAAATCTAGTGCCAAATCTATAGTGATATAATGTGAAAGTTATAACCTACCCACCTCAGCTAGCCCATATATGACCTCCACACTACATCACCTACCACCAAACCCTTTGAATTATCTCTGAACTAATCTATGTCTTTAACACCACCACCATCCCTTGTCAATTCATAATTTCCTCTCTATCTCATGAAACCCACTTTGTAGTCTATCAAAGCATAATCATCTCATGGTAGCCCCAAAGGTCTAAAAACTCATATATACTTGTATGCCCAAAAATGAAGCACAAACCCAATGCTGATCCCATACCACATATGTGCTCAAAATTCCCATAGCTCCCTATAAATATGGACTAATAACATGCGAGCCCAACTAAACACAATCCTCCCTAATAACATTTCCACTATTACTCCCAAAATTAGATAAGGGAATTGATCACTACTAAAAGCTAGTAGTGAAAATAAAGACACCCCCATCATCATCATGGTTAATAAAAATTGGTCCTCATGATCCCTCTTGTATAGTGGTCCATAACACACACCACCTACATGATATCTAGCCTAAATCCAATCTACTTCATATATCAGATCCATGTAGCAGTCCCACTCCTCACTCTCTATGTGATAAATTAGCTTCCCCCAAATGGGTATCCATGTGATCTATTAAATATCCTCTAGGAGGATAGTCATCTCTCTCATTAGAAGCAAAAACATGTTCATGGTCAAGTCCCATCTCTCGATGAGGGCCAAGATCATAGCCACTTCCTATAATAAGTGCTAATAATGTCTCATGGCCCCTAGGCCAACCTCCTCCATGTGTCTCCACTCATCATTCATCATCCCATCATGGATCTTGGAAAATATCTTAGGGACTTAGTCCCTCATCTAAATCTACTTATGGGCCTATAAAACCATAATATTAGCATGAATTCTTAGACTTAAGTATCAATATACACTTACCCTTCTTCTAGTCTATTACAAATGACCCCATTACATCTATCCCATTTACCTATAATAGTCAAACAAACTTATCCCTCTATCCAACACCAGTCCTAACACATCACTTTAAATACCTAGATGATTTTATTTAGCTAAACTCTACACACTGACCCTTTATCCTATCTAAACCTTTTTCATTACCACTATAAAACATCTTTTCAAGTGTTTACCCACTTTAATACCTTTTAAAAACTTTCAACACTTCCTTTGACTTTCCCTTCATCCCACTTTACAATACTTTAGAACCTTCAACCAATTTAATACTATCCAAAACAAACTTTACAACATTTGTATTTTATTCTTTACACACTTTCCAAAACTTTATTAACCATCTAACCCATTTCCAAACATTTTACCAACACTTTCATACTTAACACATACATTTACCAACTAAAATGCATTTAACTACTTTCAAACCTTAATGACCTTCTCATAATCACCATAATTATTATTCACTTTAAAACACACCAACTCTAATAATTTCCACAAAATCACAATAAATTCATCAATTTTACCCTTTTACAACCATTTAAACACAAAAAATTTTAACACACTTTAACTTTTAAAACACTTTAAATATCAAACCATTCTTGACTTTCAAAACAACTTGTAAATTTTTTCGACACACTACCCAAAACCTTTGACCACCAATGGTTCATTAAACCATCAATGGTCCCTTAAGCCCCTTTTTCCCCTATGGTTTAACCATTTATTATTGGGACAAACCATCGATGGTCACTATGTGTGACCATCGATGGTGTAACTCTCAAACATGTGATCCCCCAAAACCTCCATAAAATGCCACAATTTCAACATTAGCCTACCTAGAGCTATTCTACAACCTAATTTAAACCCATCACATCCTTCACCTATAAATTTCCACCATTAATTTTCCCAAATTCAATAAACCTTGAAATTAGGGCATCATTTCCCCTAAACTCTATTCAATTCCATTACCAAACCCTATCCCTATCAAATTCAACTTCAAAATTAACTAAATTACACTACCTATCAAATTAAAAATTCACCCTACCTCATTTCATGATCATTGATATGGTTGGATCCCACATCCTACCACTCAACCGTGCCCTAATCTACCCTTCACTAAATCAATACTTAGTCAACCTTGCTCATGCAATCAACCACTCACAATTCTCCACCTCAGCAAGCTCAATGCCAAATGGCCAAATGCACAAACTCATGAGTACCAATCATTAATATTACAAAGTTAAATAGTAAAAATGATTTCACATTTTTAATTTTTAGTCTCTCATTTATTTAGGGTTTTTCCTAACCATTGACAATTAGGATGACCATCGATGGTCAACCCTACGGAAGCCTCTTTGACCAACAATGGTCATACTTCCCCACCCCTTTTCAACTTCTTTTAAATCACCCCACCTAGGTATTGAAATTTTAGGAGATCATCTAATCCCTACCTCAACCTAACCTTGTACTCTCAGAATGTAACATACCCACCAACCCATTTAATGACATCCACTTTGACATTAGTCATTTTTGACCCAAACTATTCACATGTTTTATGCCAGCCTTACTCAGTCCTCATGATGGCACTGACCAACCTTGCCATGTTGAACTTTTACAATTTGCACCACTTCATGCATGACCTAACCATTTGTGTTTTTTATGAGAGAACTTCCTACCCTAGATACTTGTGATAAACACTGACACTATCTAGGTGGCTTGATAGGAATGACCTGATCAACTATGACCAATGCTATGGAATAGTTACCCTTATCATATATCTCCCTAGAAACTAACCTTATTTTTACCAACATTGACAACTTTGGTCTTTACATGATCTTGAATATCGTACTTAGTCATATTTTGTGTTCATGTTTATGGTCTAACCCTTTGATGACCTCACCTCATGACTCACCATCTACCACTTATCATACCCTAACTTGATTTTATTTTCACCTCATCACCTCCTAGTTTAAGGGGGAAAACTTACTCCCATACTCAGGGCAATTAGACCATGACCAACAATCCATTCATTTTTGTTATATATCTTGTTGATTCAAAGCCATATAACAAAAATGAGTAAAATGTAGACACTCAAAAATTACACACAATAATTTTATATGTTGAAGCACCTTGAACCTCATCTGACCTCATGTCTAGTTGACCATCTAGTTAACTAAACTCATTTTATAACTTGAACCTATTAAACCCCTAACCTAAAACCTTAAACTAAACCTTTTAATCTAGATACTTTTAAATTACTTTCTCCCATTTTCCTATAGCTCCTAAACCACTATCATTCAACCTTATCATTGATTGTTAGCCTAACCATTAATGGTCAAGTCATCAAACTTTCTTTAAATCCAATTCTCATTGTGTATGAGATAAGCATGGCACAATTTAGAAACTTATCTTATCTAGTCCTAATAAGATATAAATTATCATAATAGGCAACTTTATCTTCCATCTTGATTAACAACTTCCTCCTACTTAATTAGTAACTTCATCCTATAAAAAGACAAAAGTAGGAAGTGAAAAGGATATAGAAATATAGAATCCACAAATATGCATCCAAGATATCAAATATTATTGTACATAGGTGTCCAACATTCCTTTAACAAGCAAGTAGTAGTAATAGGGATCCAAATCTCTATCTAAATCACTTTTGAAGGCCAAATTACTATCACTCTAGCCAAATTCTATCAGCTATCTAATATGTAATAGGTAACTTCATTCTTATTTCTTTGATATATTTCATTTCTAAATACATTGATCTAATCAGACTTGCTTACCCACCTTTGGTTTCTTACCATATCTATATTCAAAACCATATCTGATCATTTACCTAGTCTATCATTCCTTTTTTGAACATTCCCAAAAACAAATAGGGAATCGTCAATAGTTAGCCTTACTATCGAAGGTTATCTCAACCATCAATGGTTACCCAACCATCGATGATTAGGCAAACCACCGATAATTCACCCAACCATCAGTGGTCACTATGGTATAAATAACAAGTTATTTTCAATCCCTCTACCTTAACCAAACCTTAATCTCTATTTTCTTGCCTATTTATAGAGACTTCTCTGATTTCTTGAACCTAACCCCAACTATATTATCATGAGTATTGACCCATTTTCATTGCTTTTAGTCATTTTTTTAAATAAGAATTTTACTTTCTTCATCTTTCATGAATTTACTTTCATGTTATTGAATGCAAGTATTCTTTCTTTTCATCTACATCAACTTAATTTTTATAAATAGTGGATTGATATCCTCTTAGCAAGCATATGCTTCTTAGATCTAGCTCACATTAGGTAGTCCACTCAACTATCTTGATAACAACCCCTTTTTTAGTGTGTTTCTTATCTTCAGGTTATTTCCTTCCAAACGAAAGAGGAGTTCCCATCATCCTCTGGATCACATATACACTTTAACTAGGTATTCTTTCACACACCCCTTTTACTAGTTTCTTACTTGCTTCCAAATTAATAAATAAGTGGAAATTAAGAGAAACACAAGGTTCAAACTCACCTTTTGTATAACTTAATATCTTCCATTTATTTAATAAATGTCCACTTCCTTCATACCTTCATCCCATCCCTTTGAGTATAAATGATTAGAACAGAAAACCATGTGATTAACCATCATAGTTATAGTCTAATTCTAAATATGGGTACCATAGCTCTACCCATGGCATGGTTCTCATGGATAATTTTCATCCCTAAATTAGATGAAATCCCATGCTCATTATCTCTCAAAACCACCCCTCTTATTTATCATTAACCTCTTGTGTTCTAAGTTTTTCCCTCATAAAGGTAAACTTATAAGCCTAAATAGACTTTTCCATTTCTAACCTAGTATCAAAACTATTTGAGATACTAAAATATCATCTAGGTCAAATATCTCTAGCATGCAGATTAATCCCTTTAAGGATAGTTACCAAATTAAACATATCCAAACTTGGACCACTCCTTTGAAGGATGGATAAGTAAATTTTATCAAAATAAATCATGTGAAGCTTCCTACATTGATCAAATTCACAAACCTATCAAAAACAAAGCAATAAATGACCCTACATAAAAATCAAGAACAAGTTATTCTAAGAAAATTGCAATCATCTTTCACATATATAACATTAGTAGACTTCCTACATCAATCAATATATAACTTGAATTACAAAATGGAATAAATATTATGGTTTTAGGTCACCTATAGAAGGCACAAACTGACCCTCAAGAGGTTGCACTCCCCTTTATATCACTAATCACCTATCTCTACTTCATACCATCTAGAAATCAAGGGATTCATGCCTTAATTGACACAATGTGATCAAGATATCATTTTACAATTCAATTTATGCTAATACAAAGAGTTAAAAAGGCTTATGTCTCTTAAGCCATTTTAACTTAGGTTTTGTTTAGTCCTTACCAATGAATAAGTAGCATGCCTCCTCCTTATCCTCTCATAATTCATTCATCTATTCACTTAGATGTATGTATTATGAATCTTATCTTTTTTCCCACATATATTTTTTTTATCTAACTTAATTTATGTTCTATCATCAGTAAAATAATCATAATCAACAACCATAATCATAAACCACATCAATATCCATAATAAAAACATCTCTAGTGATAACCAACAACCATAATCACAACATCATAAATCAAATTACATATATAATCATCAATCATGACCACATCACATATCAATGATCATGAACATAATCAAAACAACATCATAACCATATTTAAAAAAAAGTATCACATATCCGTGATCATAAATAAAATCATAAACCACATTACATCTATAATCATAAACCATGATCATATCACATATCCATAATCATAAACTACATCCCATATCAGTGATCTTAACCTTAATCAAAGCATCATCATCCTATACATAATAAAAACATCATTATCATGAAAAAAATATTGCATCAACATAATTATGTATAAACATAACCAATCATCATAAACATCATCCATAATAATCACATGCTTAAGCGAGTGAGACTACATCTCATAAGCCTAATCATAAACACATTATAAACATCCAAAACCATGAACCATAAAAATAACATCTATATATCATCATCACCTCATATAGATCATGCCTCATCATCATCAAATAATACATATAATCATGTGCATATCTCTCTCTCAAAAATATACATCTCATTTCTACACCTTGTAAACCAATATTAAAATCATATACATCTATATATATATCATACCATATCATACCCTTGGTGCACCACTACCATCTGGTGCCTTCCCCCCTAAGGTACCTACCTATTCACTCACTAAAGTGTCCCATTGAATAAGAGTCACACACCTACACCACCTACCAAACTAGATATATACTCACCCTATTAAGGCTCTTATGGACACTATGTAACAACTATGGCCTTATAATATCACAACTCCTAAACTATGGCTAGGTATCATGCCATAAAGACACTCTCTAGTGGTCCTACTAGTGTTATAGCTACTCCCCCTCTTTATCTCAATGTATCCCTCTCTTGGGTCACCTAGCCTAGTGAAGTCTTGGCCTAGTCCCTCTCCCCCATCATAGTGGCAACCTGACCTCGTAATGTCACAACTTGGCCCTATAATGTGGCCACTTGGCCATATAAAGCTATGATCTACATCATTATAGTGGCTAGTGATATTCTTACCTATCCATTAGGGTTACCTTCCTATACTTATACCTATGGACCCCCACCATCTAGATCCACATCCATAGGCTTCTTACCCCCATCATCCCATCTAAAGTGTATATTAGTATAAATGACTTGATACTATGCCACATAGCCATTGACAAGACTGAGATCATCTATATCTACTTAGGTAGGGAGCTCCTAAAAAATAATAACCACCTTCACTACCTATGACACTATTAGCAAAAACTAGGTATCCTCCCACCTGTACTTTTAAAATAGACCCAAAATCCCTTATACTAACCTAAATTGCCAATAAACCCTATCAATAGGGATAAGCTCGAGCTCAACCTTTGCCCTAGAAAAAATCCACCTATGACTCTACATAGACAAAATATGTTGATTATAATGGGACCACCTCATAAATCTTTCATACAGCATCCAAACCACATCTCCAACCACTAGGTCCTCTAATGCCTCCCTAAACTAATCAATATCACTCACACCTCCCCTA
The DNA here is from genome assembly GCA_037957365.1 of Torreya grandis. Classification (NCBI taxonomy): domain Eukaryota; kingdom Viridiplantae; phylum Streptophyta; class Pinopsida; order Cupressales; family Taxaceae; genus Torreya; species Torreya grandis. The sequence goes on from JARHVA010000132.1 coordinate 4,258,609, forward strand.
GTTCATATGAGTGCATAATCACCACTCCACCTTATGAATCCCACCCTAAATTCCATCTAGGTGTATCACTCCCATGACAACCCATCAATCTAAGAACCTAGATATGATCATAAGCCTAATAATGAAGCACAAACCCCATGTTGATGTCATATCTCATATGATCTCAAAACCCATATAGCTCCCTATAAATATGTACCAATAAAATAGTTTCCCACCTAAAAACTATCCAACCAAGCAACATCTCTACTAATACCACTAGTAAGAGACATGGAAACCACCCACTACTCAAATTTGGTAATGAAAAACACAAGACTACCATCATCATTATCATCATCAACCACCTATCATCTCTAGACCTCTGATACAATGTCTTATAGCTAATGCTTCCTACATGTCATCTAGGAAAGGCCTGATCCTTACCATATAAGATCTTCATGTGATCATCTTTCTCCTCTCTCTCTATGTGATATATTATCTCCCCCTGAATGGGTAGCCATGTGATCCTATATACATCCTCTAATAGGATGGTCATGCCATCCATCAGTAGGAAAATGTTTTCATGGCTAGAACCCATCTCTCAATGAGGGCTATGATCATTATCATATCTTATGGCACGTGATGTAAGTGTATCATTCACCAAGGTTGACCTCCTTTATGTGCATCTAATCATCATTATTCATCCCCTGATGGATCTCTATAAATATTTGAGGGACCTAATCTCACATCTAGATATGATCTTATGCCTACAAAATATAAATTAGCAAAACACACTTAGTTTTGTATCAACTACCTTACCCATGGACAACATCATTTCACCCCATTTCAACCTACCTAATAACACCTAATTTTTCTAATTCAAACTAAATCATGCTCTTTTTTCTAACCTACCTACCCTCAGTATCCTCAAAAAATTTAACTCAACTTTAACATCATTTACCCTTAACCTATTTTTCCCTAAATACATTTCTAAGAAAAAGCACATTTTGAACTAACATAAACCTTAACCTTTTTTATCTAAAAAAATATTGAATTTAACCTATTTCCTTAATGTTTTCCCTAAACAAACTAATCCTTTAGTTGACCACTGATGGTCCTTATGACCATTGATAGTTGGCTAGCCATTTGACCTTCAATCTTTGATTATCGATTGTCAACTATGACTATCAATGATTAGGTATGACCATTGATGATCACTATGTGTGACTATTGAAAATAAAACCCCTAACCCTACCTACCCAAATCCAATCCAACTCACCCATTTCTCACACCTAATTACCCTCATTTTTACCTCTACCCTACCCTTAACTCACATACCTAGCTAATTTTAATTTTTACTTGTTAGTCTTAAAAAATTAAAAAAAAACCTAAAAACTTAGGTCAAATTCCCAAAACCTCACCCAAAATAGTAACAAACTAACAAAATTAAACAAAAATTCATCTAACAAATAAACAAAATCAACTAATCTAATAATTTAGGGTAACAACTACCTCACTCTTTGACCTTCATCAAGGACCAATCCTAGCTCCCACCATTTAGCCACATCTTCATCAACTATACATCCTCAATCCCACACTAGCTCAACACAAATCTTACTTTGATCAGCTAATCTAATCTTCAACCAATCACCAACTACTTCATCAACACCCTCATACCAAATACACCAATGTTACCAAGTACATGTGAGTCAGAGAGTCAAATTCAAATAGTGAAAAATGATTTCTATTTTCACTTTTAAACCTCTAGAATTTTATGGTTTTCCTAACCATTAATGGTTTTGGAGACCATCAATGGTTGATGTAGAGACCCCTGACCATTGACAATTAAGATATATCCTTTTCAAACATTTTTGCACTCACACTTTAGTGCCCACTTTTATAGAATACCCTTCACCAAACTAAAACCACCATTTAGAGAGCACCAATTCTCTACATCCCAACCAAGAACCATTAGAGAACACTGTCTCCAATTACCCAACCATGTCCACCTTGATTTTGGGCATTTTGGCATAAACTATCACATTTTTTGTGACAACCTTACTTTGGTCCGTTTGACTACATCGACCAACCTTGCCATGTTAAACATTTTAATTTACACTACCTGGTGCACAACCATACCATTTATGTTTTTCATGGGATTAGTTCCTACCTTAGATACCCATGAAAACACTAACCCTACCTAGGAGACTTACATTTATGAGTGTACCCAAGTGTCATTGCCAAATGCAATCACATGGTCCACTTGCCACTTGTCCTTCTAACATCGACCTTTATTTTTACCAACCATGAAAACTTAGTCTATGTGAAATCTTGGATATCACACTTAGTCACATTTTGTATTCATATTTGTACTTTAAATTCCCAACTACCATTATCACTAACCTCATGACTCACCATAAACCACTTATCAAACTTGCACCTAATTTATTTTTTCATCATCAACTCTTAGCTTGAAGTGGAACACATTCTATCATAATTAGGGAAACCAACCTTTGACCCACAATCCATTTTTATTTTATAGCTTGTTAACACAAATTTCATAATAAAAAGGGGCAAAATGTAGACACTAAAAACCTACACATGATAGTTCTATATGTCAAAACACCCCTAGTTCAGACCATCACCCAACCTCTGACCATGACCTTATGTCAAGTTAGCTAGTTATCTAACCAACTCACTAACTTACCCCACTTAACCTTTGACATTCAACCATCGATGGTTATCTTGACCACCAATAATCACCTTAACCATCGATGGTTAGGTCCCTTACCCATCTAAATAAATAGAACACTAGTTGTGTATAGGGCTAACATGGAAAAATTTAATATATATAACTTACCCATTACTAACACATCTTGATGCGTCAAAATTAGTAGTCTAAATTTGTACCTCCATCTCTCATTTCCTATAAAAGGATGGGAGTAAGAGGTAAATGGGGATCCATAATCAAACATTTCTAGCATAAAGGTGATCTAGCTATCAACTAGTAGGTCTTCCTTCCAATTATTTATCAATTAAAATAAATACCCAAACCTTTACCAAAATTTATCTTGAGTGAAAGTATCATTACTCTACCAAAATTTCTCCAAGATCAGCTATTAGCCACCAAGCAACAAACTATGTGAATTTTGTATTTCAAGTTTTGTTTGTTTAGTTTCTAACTTCCCTACTTGAAACATACCTTTATTCATCTTATCTCCTAACCCTTATACTATAAAAAGATCCCAAACCACTTACTAACCCATATTTTATCCCTTTATAAACACATCTACAACCCATAAAAGTCATTGATGGTCACCCTGATCATCGACGATCACCTTCAACTGCTAATGGTCACCCAACTACTAATGGTTAGCTTAACTACCAATAGTCACTATGGTAATAAATAATATTAAGTTATTTATACCTAGCTACCCTCAACCAAAATCCACTTTTTATGTCCTTGCCTATTCATAGAGACCTCATCTATTTTTTTAACCCAACCTTACCCATTTAGCATTAGTGTTGACCTACTATTTGTTATAATTAGCCTATTTCCTTTATCAATCACTTATTTATTTTTGTATTTCCTTTCAATATTTTATATCATTTGGTGTAAGTAATTTATCTTCATTTATTTCAACTTAATTATTTTGAGAGTGTGGATTGATATCCTCCTATCAAGCTCACGCTTCTTGGATCTAGCTCACACTAGGTAATCCACCTTGCTACCTATCTAACAACCCATTTATATGAGTGATTTATTATCTAGAGGTCATTCTTCCCAAGATAAATAATAAATCTTCATGATCATCTAGATTGTGTTTGCATAAACAAATAGGTTATTTTAACACAACCTTATTACTATTTTCTTACTTCTTCCTTAATTAATAAATAAAGATGAAATTAAGAGAAATAGTCTGCTGAATGATCCACAACCAAATCACCCCACTATGGTCTCCATGGAACACATTGAGAAGTTTTATCCCTACCTCAAAATATCCCCATGTCCACTTCATATTATAGGCTAACATCTACCCCTAAGGCATGATGCATTACGAGGTGTTTGGCAAGAAAGTAACTCAAGACATAGGTGACCAAAATCATTGATCCTATCCACTTAAGCTAACCCTTAGGGATTAATTTAATCTACAACTGAAGCTTGGTAAGTGTGGTCCTAGGTCCATAATGATTACCAAATGATCCATAGCTAAATCAATCTACTATTATCTACATAGACCACATGGAGAAGTTTGACCCCTACCTAAAGTTATCCCCATGGCCACTTCAAATTGTAGGCTAGTTTCTACCCCTAAGCCATGATACATCACAGGGTGTCTAATAGGAATTGAACTCAAGACCTAAGAAACCAAATTCATTGATCCTATCCACTTGAGATAAACTTGGGGCTTAAAAAAATTAATATACAACTAAAGCTTGGTGAGGGTGGGCCTAGGTCCATAATGCCCATCAAATGATCTATAACTAAATTGCCCCACTATGATCCTCATGGAACACATGGAGAAGTTCAACCCCTACCTCAAGGTATCCCTATGACCACTTTAGATTATAGGATAATGTTTACAACTAATACATGATACATCATAGGGTGTCTGATAGGAATTGAACTTGATACCTAGGTGACCAAAGTCACTAATCCTATCCACTTGAGTTAATCCTTGGGGATAAAATTTTATCTACAATTAAAGATTGGTGATGGTGGTCCTAGGTCCATAATGTCTATCAAATTATTCACAATCAAATCAACCAACTATGATCCATGTGGAACACATGGATAAATTTGACCCCTACCTTAAAGTATCCCAATGGCCACTTAGATTGTAGTCTAGCATCTGCCAATAAGCCATGATGCATCATAGAGTGTCCATTACGAATGAACATAGGACTTAGGCAACTAAATTTATTGATACTATCCACTTGAACTAAACCTTGGTGCTATATTTTATCTACAACTAAATCTTGGTAAGGGTGGGCCTAGGTCCATAATGTTTACTAAATGATCTATATCTTAATTGACCCACTATGACCTATGTAGAACACATGGAGAAATTTGACCCCTACCTCAAGGTATTCCCATGGTCACTTTAGATTGTACGCTAGAATCTACCCCTAAGCCAAAACACCTCATAGAGTGTCTGATAGTAATTGAAGTCAAGATCTCGGTGATGAAATTCATTGATCCTATCCACTCAAGCTAACCTTTGGGGCTAAAATTTAATCTAAAATTGAAGTTTGGTGAGGGTGGGTCTAGATCTAGAATGTCCACTAAATGATCCATAATTGAATATTCCCACTATGATCTACATAAAACACATGGATAAGTTCAAGCCCTACCTTAAGGTACCCCATGGCCACTTTAGATTGTAGGCTATCATCTACCCCTAAGTCATGATGTATTGTAGGGTGTCCAACAGGAATTGAACTTGAGACCTTGGTGACCAAAGTCATTGATCCTATCCACTTGAGCTAACACTTGGGGATTTATTTATTTATTACTTATTTAATTATTTTATCTATTTTTTGTTTTTTTACTTAGACTTCAACACACATGGAAATTAATATGAAAATAGAGAAACAAAATAAACTTTGCATGCAAATAAATTCTATTTCTAATTACTATCAGACATCATTTCTATATTTTAAAAATAATCCCAAAAAATGATACACCAACTTAGCAATCAATTTAATAGAAACATTATTTTTTATATTTTCTAATAAGAACAACCTTAATAATCACATGTACTAAAAAATAGTAAAAATAAAATCAAGAATGTAAGACTTACCTTTAATGTTAGGATTTTATTATTTTGTCCATATAAAATTTGGATGAATATTTCATGATGTGATACCAAATCCATTGCATTCTCATTCTAATAATTATGTGATGTTTTTATTTCATATTGACTATATCGTATATAATTTTTTATTCTTTTGAACTTGTCAAATCTTTTTGATCCACATGAAATCTATCCAAATTAACTAACTTTATGCATAGTGATATGTTTTCTTGAAATATTTTGGAGGATTAATTTTTTCAGATCTATATGAGTATCTTCAAAAACTATGGCAGACATGAACAAAATAAATATAGAAGGAAGGTTTTTAAAACTGTTTCCACATTATCATGCATAACAACTATTTCTATGAGCCATATCAGATTTAGAATGGAGTTAGTTCTACCAAATAAAATCAAATGTGTCTTAGATTAGATCAATAGTTTATATTCAACATGTCATACATAATTTTATAACTTTAATCTCTCAAATTTAGTGTATTGATCAACTATTGCTACATCACTAATTGCTCAAAATAAGTTTTTCTTACCTAGGACATTGAATACCCAACATTATTTTGGCTATGGTGTCTTACCTTAGTAACTATGCAAAATAAATTATAGATAAATTCAATAGAGATCAATAACATGATTTTAAATTCTTTATTTTAAAAAATCAAGTAGTTGTCAACGTTTAATATGTGAAATTCTACCTCATTGTGACTTCAACCATCCCTTTGTAAATTTTAGATACCTTAGAATTTCATTCTCAATCTACATCAATCTCTAAATCTTCCTTCATGATGTTAGTAGTTATATTTGTTATACACAGTAGTGTTAGTATTTATAGGGGGATTTTTTTTATATACTAAATTCATAATTGCATAAAAATAAATTCTAATCTACATTTTTAGGAAAATAAATTCTAATCTATTTTTCAATAAATAAAATTCTAAAATAACTATCAACTAAGTATCTCATATCACACAATTTGTAGAGACATTCCCTCCCACTAGGAACATTATGTAAGTATTGCCACTAGACAATTATCTTTAAAAAATATGAATCTCCTAATAACATAATTTTCTCTAGTAATGGCACCAAAAATGATGAGGATCATCAATCCTCTTGATTTAATAATGTTAATTTAGGGTTGTTGTTCAAAGGCAATATGCAATATGAGAAAGAGATCTCTAGTAAATAGTTACTTCTACCATACTCCACACTTGGAGAAATTTAAAATCACTCTTGGATAAATTAAATCACACATTCATGAAATTAAATCACACTTGATGAAAGTAAATTATTGAATTGAAAAGAAATGATAAACAAATAAAATAGCTGTAAGTTCATAAAAAAATGTAGAAAAGAATAGCTATAGACACAAAGAAATAAAATAACAATTAAAAACAAAATGATAATTATAAAGTAAATAAATAAATAAAAATACATTGATTCATCTTCCTTAGAATGAGTGGCCTATTGATTACTTTGAAGAGGATTTATTCAAAACACAAGATTTAAACTAGATTACTCAGAATGATGGAGAGTAGACTATATTACTTGATTACATTAGATGTGGGAGGTTGTATTTATAATGTCATGCTTCCAACCAACACCTAATTTAGGAGTAACAATGTAGATATTCTATCATATCTCAATCTCCATAAAATATGGAGAGAGATATTTATTATAAGAATACAACATGATCTCAATCTCTAGAAAATATGGAGAAAGCTATTTATTAGAATGAAAGTCTACAAATCTATATTTAGATACAACCTATGAATGGAAATTTTATATGATTATATATGAAAATAATGTAAATGGAAAACATTCTTATGATATTTGGAAATGATCTTTGTCATCTTAGAATTGACCAACAATAATTATAATGATTTAGAATTCTTTTCAAATGAATATATGGTGGTTCTATCATAGTCCATAGCAAGTATGTAGAAGTCTATAGTTCACCTATGAAAGTCTGTATCTATAGATTGGGTGAGTTTTAAGTAAGTCCATAGTTTTAGATTGGGTGAGCCTAAAACAAGTCTGTAGCTGAGTCTAAATCTATTGGTCAAGTTTGAAACTGAGTCCAAAGCTACTAGGTGAATCTAAAGTCGAGTCCAAAGCTAATAGGTGGGTCTAAAGTACAGAAGCTACTGGGTGAGTATTAAGTTTATTTTAAAGCTACTAGGTGAGTTTAAATCATGGCCAAAACTATAGATCTCAGTTATGAGCTACTATAAAAGACTCTGAAACTAATCCAATATTTTTCTTGAAATGGTTACTCTTCATACTCCATCTTTTCTAGCTTAGTATGGACTACATATGCACATATTGACATCTTTTTCCCATAACTATTAGAAATAGCTAACAAAGAGATAATAATGAATTCTAAATAAATAACAATGATATATACTTCTGATTTTATTTTAAATAAACTATACATTTAAAAACTACATTTAGATCCACTTCTTATGTAAATAAAAAGGATGTTAGTTCATGGATATAATGAGCCAATTTTAAGATTCATCAATAGGAAAAATATAAATATATATAAATTATAGTGAAGTATGTATGTATATATGTCTGTGTGTGTGTGTGTGTGTGTGTGTACATAGACACACACACACACACATACACACACACACACACACACACACACACACACACACACACACACACACACACACACACACACACACACACACACACACACACACACACACAATAAGCATTTAGGCACAATGAGATGGTGAATGCAAGAGTTTTAGTATTGGGAGGGTTATGAACTAAAAGTTTGAGCCATGGATGATTTTTTCAAGTGTAAAATATTATCTTTCCATTTATAATCATATTTTAGTATCTACATTTCCCCCTTTTAATCTAGTAATGCTTAAATATTAAATTATTGGTTTAAAGAAAAAATGGGTACCATGATGTGTACAACCCATATATAATTTTTGTTAACCATTATTTTAATTTTTTATTTGTGTATTACTTGTAAAAAATATCATATTACAATGTAGTTAGTTAAAGTAATATAAAAATTGAATAATTGAAATATTTGAAATAAAAGGGAACAAGGAAGGAATGCACACATGTGTCTATGTAACCATGTTTACCCTTAGTATTTTTATTTGGTAATAATACTTAATTGATGAATAATTTTTGAAATTGGTTCAAAACTAACCTTTGAGATGTTAATAAAAGAACTAGAGGGTGATCATGCCCCTAATCCAATGAAAGGGTGAGTTATACTAAGGCCATTAAGATCACTAAATCTCAATACAAAACTCAAGTGTATACATAATCTATCCAAACTCACCTAGGTAAAATGGTGTAATCAAATCAATCTAAAAATTAGAATTAGTGTCAAAGATGTCGAGGGTGTTGAGTTTCAACTGTAAAACTCAAAGGACCTAACTGTTAAAAATAGATAAATCTTAGTTAGTGCATATTGGTAAAGTAAGTACATAAATTTATATATATAATTAATATGTATTTATTATTTTGTTCATTTTCATGGAACATGTACCTCTAATGTGTCTCAAGATGAATTATCTATAAAAATGTAACCTCTTCTCTATAAATTGTGTATAATATCTATCACAAATCTGAGAAACTATATCCCAAATCTATAAAATCAATGTCAAATACATAATATTCTAGCCCAAGTGTATATATAAATTATGTAAACTATATCAAATTCTACCAATTATGTGTATGTGGATCCATGTATTTATGGCATTCCCCAATTGATATGCCCTTCCACCACCTTTTGAGGAAATGGGAATGCAATGTTATACTCATCTTATCTCAAAATGATAAGACAACCATGTTAAATATATATCACTCATGTCATAAGGAAGAATATGTTTTCATAATGTCTATGTAGATATATCAATGTAGCTCATAGTATCTAAACTTAACAAGCCCTAAGATGCATGATATGGATCATGAAAATGTCTAGAAGTAAAAATAATATCATAAAATAATTAGGAATGTACACAATAACACTCAATGATATGCAAAAGGGGTCTAAGGATACCAAAAATAAGGGACATGTTCAAATTCAACACACTAAAAGGTGAGGACATGTTTAAATATCCACACACCAAATAAATAAAACTCAATGGCATTATGGCCAAAAAATAAGGAACATGTTCAAATTTTCCACAATCAAGATAAAGTATCAAAAATAAAGTACGCTTAAGTAACCCATGTGATAAGATGAATAATTGAAATAAAATCAACTAGCATAATCATATCATACTAGTACCTACATATATGTGTTATCAAAAGGTATTGTATAATAACATATCTAGTACATTATAAGATGTGAGCATAATTATAGACATGTGTAAGCATTATTTGGAGGGAGAGAAATAATATGGTGTTTAGAGATAAGAATATTTATAGTGAGAAGGTGTGCATTAATATTTATGAAAGTGTTATGTAAAAATTTCTAGGTAGACCACCCATCAAATACAATGTAATGACTAAAGAGGAGATTAATATTGGAAATAATTGATAGATAGAGACTAGTAGAACTTTAAATGATCAAAGAGATAAAGAAACCTTTGCACAACAAATGGGTACTAATAATAACCATTGGGTATAATCAATCACATATTTATGGGTCTTTATATTAAAAAAATACATAGGTATAAACAAACTTATAGTCAAAAGAGACTCACTTAATATCTAGAAAGAATTTTATTGGCTGAAATATCAAACAAATTATGGAGGAAGCTACTACTATGATCAATTCCTTTCAGTAAGTTTGTATCCAAAATAAATATATTGATGAGAATAATTATATATATTGGTTTGTATATGATGGGGTTTCATCAGTGAGATTTACCAAATGGTTTATGAAGGAATATTTTCCTAGAATGATCCATCAAAAGATTGAGTTGGAAGCTTACCTTCAAAGTTAAAGTGTTAATTTATCATGAGGGGAGTTAATATTAATGGGAATAATTTATTGTGTCTCATTGGTATTCTCTTTGTTTTGATCATTATATGGAAGAGCTTGAGACTCAATGATAAATATTTGGTGTACATCAACAATAATTATGTCAACATCTTGTGCAAAAATATCAAGTACCATAGGGAGTCTAGTGGGAATCATGTCACCACTCTTGTTATTATTGTAGGAAGGATTCATCTCCTTGGTAAAGCTAGGAATAATTTTATAGGATTCAAAATGGGTGGAAATATCTACATAATTGAGCCAAACTTTCTAGACTACGTCAAAGAGGATGGAGAGTTGTGACAAATCCTTTAAGAAGTGGGAATGGCCATTTTTATTCACTAATTTGAGGACAATGATGAGAATATTTTAGATATTTTTTTGAAGAGGTGGAATAACATAATTGTTGATTTTAATGGGGTGGGAACTAATATTATTTATTATCTCATTACTCAAGTCACTAGTCTTAGAGTAGAGGTCACTAAAGCCTTCATGATTGGCAAAAATTTTAAGGAGGAAAAGCACAAATTCATAGTAGAAGGGGAAGAGATAATTACTTAAAAAAGTGTGTTTTACCTTGAATATTTCCATCTATAATTTATAGAAGTATATATTTAGGTAATGTCATAAATTCATCTTGAAGTAAGGGAAAAATTAGTATGTTTGTCCTATTTCATTTTCCTAAACTATTTCTGCCATAATGTTCCCATTAGTCTTCCTTTCTAAATGCTTCATTCTATTCTGAATGTTAATAGAGGAATAAATATCAACACCTAACCCAAGCTATAATTCTCTTGATTCATAAGTTCATTAATGAGGTTGATAAGAGTCTAGTTTATTCTATCTTGATAAAAATATGGTTCATATAAAGGAGGGAACAAGTAGCCATTTTGGAGAAATGTGAAAGAGTAACATGATGTTGTTTTTTAAGTGATTAATAGTTTTATAAATAAGTGGAGGCTATGGTATAAGGTTTCCATGTGCATATTTAAGGGGAAGTTAGGGTACATTATGATTTTTAATTCCCCATTGAGTAGGTTGACGTTGGTTTTGGATATGTAATAATTGGTTATACATTTGCATCTCTTGATTGGCATTAATAGTTTGAAAATTACCCATTTGATTAATAATTATTAACAATTGATTAGTTTGAATGGTATTTTCACTAGAATATGTAACATTGGATGTATTACTATTATACAAGGTATTAAGAGTTTGAGATGCACTAGTAGCATGAGATTCATTAGTGGTATGAGAATCACTAGTATTGGATTTATTATTATTTTTAAGGAATTATTTTTATTATGGGTATTTTGGGTAAACCAATTAAAAGTGACACCTGCCATGTTTTTATAAATTCTTGACATGAAGGTGAAAAAAGACATGAAAGATGAAATAATATTATTTTAAGGATACATGATAGAGGGTAGAGGTATGGTAGAAGTCTTTAAATGACTTGCCCTAAATCTCATGGAAAAGCTAGGTGAAGGTGGATGAAGTTCTCTAATATTAGGTCTGAATGTAAGGTTATAGATGTTGGTAAGATCATTACCTCTATGTTGAGGATTTTCATTAATTAAGAGGATAATTTCATCCTATATTAAAGGTCACTTTCCTCTTATACCATTTTCATTAATAATGGGTTAAGATCCATGGAATAGGGAGGAGTCCAATAGTTGGTAGTTCTAGTGGTAACATGGATATTGCTTTGATCTAGATTAGTCACCATAAAATGTGTCTTGGTAAATTTATTAGGATTAGTGATACTCATCATGTTAGTTTTATTTTTTTCTATAGAATCATTAAATATATGTTGCATGGTTAAAAAATTAATTTTAAACATTTATTGAAAAATAAGATAACCTATAGTAATAGATTTAATTCTTTCATAATCCATTTCATTGATTAGATTTACTTTTGGGAATAACTATGTAAAATATTTTAGCCCCAAGATAAGATTTAATTTCACAATCCTTATATCTTGAGGCTAAAATATTGTACATAGTTATTCCCAAAATCAAATATTATCAATCTATAGTATATTGGGCTAAACTAGTTGGCTTAGTTTTATATGAAGGAAAACATAATAGTTTGTAAAATACTTGGTTGAGTAGTTTGACTTAGTTATTTAGTATGTTAAACAAAATAGTTTAAAAAATATTAGGTCAAATAGGTTCACTTAGTTATGTATGAAGGAGAAAATAATAATCTCTAAAATAATAGGTTGAATAGGTTAACCTAGTTCTATAGGAAGTAAATTTTTAAAATGGTCTAAAATCTAGATGTTATAGTTTTAGTTATAGATAAGAAAACTAAACATAGGAAACTAGGTTGAGATAGCTGATCTAGTTATAAAACACAACATAAACCTTGTATCAACCCTAACTAATAAATTTTTTCAATACAACATAGAATAGAAAATAATAAGAAACAATTGTTAAATTTAGAAGCTAACTAATTTCTTAAAAATAAGATCAAGAAGATGTACTAAATGTTTTGATGTAAAGTGTATGTTCCCAAAGATACTTGCTTGTCCATTGAATAGTGTTGGTCAAATATTTTAGAGTGTTTATGATGGAGTGAGTACCATTCTCATATCCTAATAAACTTAGTTTAAGGGTAAGCTATAAGTAGCTTCTTAGTGATAACCACTAATAGATGTACCACATAAACAAATAGATGGTTGGATTATTAAGGTTAAATAAAGAAGGAAATCCTAAGGATTTCCAAAATAATATAAGGTAGAAAAAATTTAAAGACCATGTTTATCTATGTACTATGGCTATGAGCATTGGGGAAAGCCCCTTATGCCATGATATATGTAAATAATATAAAAATACCATAAATAGATTATCGAGTAGCCCTTCATGATAGTAGCTATGTATTTTGAAAACTGCTAGTTCATAATTTTGATGAAAAACCAAACAAAATAAAAATTTAATTTTGAAAGATAATTTTCTGCTTTTCAAAAGTAAATAAGAAGGTAACCAATTGAAAAGTGAAGTGGGTGTAATTAATATCAATATAGGTTAATTATATTACTTAAATTAGGAAGAAAATAAATATAAAAAATTTGAGATGGTTAAGTTAGTTGTACAAACAAAATAAAATAGAGCTGAGATGATTGAGTCAGTCTATTAAAAGACAGTCCAAAAGGAACATAGTTGAGCTAGTCAACTTAGTTTTATAGATATAAATTAGATAGATAACTAAGTTGAGTTGATCAACTTAGTTTATTGAAAATGTACAATTTTATAGAACAAAAAATTTGGAAAAAATAATACTAAAATTTAAATTTTGAAAAATAATGAGAAAATTAAATTACGTAAAATTTGACAAAATAAAATTACTGATTTAGTTAGAGTGAACCTAGCAAATAATATAGAGTCAACCAGGTCGATGTAGTAATTTTCTTGAATATATTGAGTTGTTTTTCTAAAATATGTTGTCTAGATATAATTTTGAGCCTATAGAGGTAAAAGATAGAATATTAATATAGATTCAAGGTAGTTGACCAAGTATAAATAAAATTGGTAAATGATATAATAAATAAGACTCTATTGATTTGATTGATTTGGATATTTAAATGGAAAATGAATAAAATAAAAGAATCAAGAAGATAGATTTAGTTAAATGTTTAAGAGTGGAAAAATAAACTATATTGATTAAATTAATCTATTTTTCTAATATTAGAAATTATAGGCATAGAAAGCCAAAGAAAAATGACAGGCTCACCTTAGATAGAAAACCTATAAAAAATTCCCTAACTTGGTCAATCAAGTAAATGAAGTAATAAAAACCTATGTACAAAGATAAACTAAATTAATAGGTGATGAGTCTAAAATATGGTTCATTATTATTATTAGTTTTCTTCATTTTTATTCCATTACCTCTCCTCTAGATTGGACAATGCAAGAATCTTAAGACTTTTATTTAATCCTAATATAGTAAATAGATGATTTATCTTACTTAATGTAACTAAAGCTTAAATGAGTAACTTTGCTATTTAATTGTAACTCTTTTCATTTTTAGTTTCTCCATTTTGTGTATATACAAATGATTCAATAGTCTATAAGGAATAAGGACCCTTTTTGATCATCTTCTAAGGTGAGCTAGAGAAATGATTATGACATTTTAACAAGCTATGAACTCATCAGACACTCTTTTGGTTTATTCGATTCTTCTCCAAACTAAGCTATAGACTTGTTTAGAAGATATGAACTCTCACAATCCACTACTTTAGACATGACCAGCAGTCACAGACTCACCTAGTCCATAGCTATGGAATCATTCAATATCCAATTTCATTCACCAAAGTATTCCACATAACCTAACAACCTCATTAGGAACTTCTTCAAACATCCAAGTTTCTTGAAACAAGTTGCTATGGATTTAGTTTGGACTTTGTTAGAGTTTCTATGAAGTTACTTTGGACTCCACCAAAGTTCCTATGGAGTTGATTTGGACTCTTTTAGAATTTGTACAGAGTTTCTTCAAACTTTGCCAAAATCTCTATGGACTCTTTTATTCCATTTTTTGAGCTTTCAAAACTAAAACATCTATAGTTAGAGATTATTTTGGTCACTTATTATTTATAAGATTACGATAAATACTTAATCTATAAATAGACTTGATATATATATATATATATATATATATACTTAATCTATAAATAGACTTGATATATATATATATATATATCAGTCAATGTAAATATGTCCACAGTCATAAAAAAGAAAAATGATCTAGTAGATCTAGGTAGCCATTCTTAGTAGATATGTAGTGGATTTTGGAATACATATGTCTTCAGATTCTAGACTATCAATTGCCTTTTTTGAAGAACCACTGAAATTAGGATATTTGTCTTGATAAGAAAAGATTGAATACTAAGTTAAATGGATCTTCTGTTACACCATTATATAAGTAGATCTTCATGTCTTGATGAATAATATAGAGATTGAGAAATAGATAATATATTTTTGCTTAGTTCCATCATAGTTATTATTACATATTTATAATTTTATTTGTCTAATAAATAAATCTTCAATTTCTATGTCCTGAGTCTTCTTTCATTCATATTCCCAAGGTGAGCAAGGGCCCACTCTCCTCAATAACTAAGAACATATTTATATATGGT
Organism: Torreya grandis; assembly: GCA_037957365.1. Taxonomy (NCBI): domain Eukaryota; kingdom Viridiplantae; phylum Streptophyta; class Pinopsida; order Cupressales; family Taxaceae; genus Torreya; species Torreya grandis. Next base: position 4,274,497 of record JARHVA010000132.1, read on the forward strand.
ATTTTATGCATTTACATTTTCCAATAATTATAAATTTATTTTATGTTAATAAAAATAATTATAAGTAGACTTTAAAACCTATAATAAATTATCTTCTAGTTCTAAAAGTTAATTCAAGATTGAAAATCAGTGTGTTTATTTTCAACAATAATGTTTACTTTTAGCAGATTGTTTATTTCCATCTAGTGTGTTTACTTTCAGTAGATTGTTTATTTATAACAAGTGTGTTTATTTTCAACAAGTGTGTTTATTTTCAACAAGTGTGTTTATTTAAAAAAAATAGGTTATAGAGTGTCTTAATTCTTCAAGTGTGTTTATTTATTGTGTAATCAAATCCTTTAAAGGAGAGATAAGATTATAGATTTAGAAAGACCAAAAGCATTAATCCAGATAGCTTTGGACACCACCCCTGGTTTAAATGACATCAATAGATCAAGTTAATTAAATGAAGGGATTAACAACACCCACAATTTTTTATGTCATTACCAAGGAATTATAATGTTTTATTAAGGCAATGTTTATTGGTCTACAATAAAAAAACCAAAAACATTTCAAAACCAATAAAAAATTAAAAAAATTATTTATGAGTTGACCTAGAGATGCTAAAGGAAGGTTCATATCCAAATATCCTAATTTGAGACTTGAGGAGAAAGAATAATTTTTTTTACTGAGAGGTATGAAAGTATAGGAACACTTGAATCACATTTAGATTCATCACCAAAATCAAGATCATCATTATAACAAAATCTTATAAGACAACACACATTTGGGAGATCTTCTCTTATACAAAAAATTAATATTGAAGATCCTTTATCTGGAACAATATGTCCTTGACCTCAATCTTTGCATGCTCAATAATAAATAATAAATTATATATCTAATATAGGTTGAGAATAAATAGAAACTATGGCTAATAACCAAGGAAATAATGAAAAAAAAAAGAATGCAATTGCTATAAGACAAAACCTTTTCTTTTCCTAGTCATAGATCCAATAGATCAAATATGAATGAAAAACATATCACCATAAACTCTCCCAAATTTTATGGGTAAGTCATCAAAATATATAGATCAATTATTATTTAAAATTCAATGTGATATGCCAAACTTATGATTACACAACAGAGAGTTAGAAAAATAAACTGATCCCTTCTACACTTAAAGAGGAATCCATGAGATGGTTCATGGGGCCTTCTAAGTGATTCTATCAATATATGGAGAGATAGGGAAATTAAATTTATTGATAAATATCAAGATTATTATAGATCAAGGAACAAGAAAGAATATTTCCTTAATATCAAACATAATAAAGAAGAAAATTTGGAAGATTATCTAGATAGATTCACTTTTTCCCACAAATGTAGTGGTTATCCACTGACATAAGACGTAGTAAAAATAATTTTTATTAAGGTATTATATGATGAATCCATGGATTCTTTAAATATTATGGATAAAGGAGACATTATCAAATTAACATTCCATCGGATTTTAGATATACGTACTAATTATTCTAGAATAAAACCAACCATCAAGAAAGAAAAATTAGGCAAATCCAATAAAGTTAGTCAATTGATGGAATAATTTTCAAATCTAAAAATTAATATTTTCATCTATTTAAATACTAAATTAGATGGCCTATAATTAAAATGCAATTCCACCATAAAATCTTTAGTCATCTATTGTCCAAAATGTAAATTTAAACATGCTCTCAGAAATTATCCTTTAGATAAAACAAAAACATGTGGGATATGTGATAGTAAATAATATGACACAAATCATTGTAGTCATCTTTCTATTTTTAAAATTCAATCAAAACAAAATACATAGAACATAGTAGATCTAAATTATGTCCATAGACAAATTTTTTTCCATAGACCCAAGGTTAGTTAAGTCCAAGAAAACACAATAATCCATGGATGACACCCTAGATTACTCAAGCACATCAACCTATGTGAGGATAAACATAACCAAAATGGGATAATATATAATGTATGATGCCTTAACAACCATACATACCCCAACCACAATCACAATAATGGGAAAATACACATTAGAATGTCAATCCACAATTTAACCCCTATAGAAGGTTTCCACCATAACAAACTTTGATGGCACCTATTGAAACTAAACCTACAGAACAATATAATAAGACTCAATTTCCTACTCAATCAGTAGCTAAACCCAAGAATAAACCATCAGCCCCTATCCATGTAAATGAATAAGGAGAAACCATAAATGTAGGAGCTATTAAACTTGTAAACATTCAACTTTGATTAGGAAGAATAATTCAATAACCTCGTATCACCATTTCTAAACTACCCAATGAAAAGGCAAAAATAGATACACCTCAACTCATAATTAGAAAGGATGAATCTAAAAAAGTTTCAAAAAAGATAAAGGAACATATTACTACTCTTCAACTTATTTATTTTCCTAACTGACTGAAGGAAATTGAAACCAAGCAATAATCTAATTTGATTTAAGAATTAATAAAAATTTAAATTGAATTAGACTTGCTACAAGCCATTAGGGATATTACAAAATTAAATAGAATCATTAAAATACTATGTTTTAAGACATAAAATAAATAAACAATACCCAAATACCATACATGTGGATGGTAAACTAGCTAATCTTTTATTAGGAAAATTACTGTTACCTAAAAATCTAGACCGAGGAAGTCCATTCATAATAGTTACCATAGGAAAGAAATAAATTCCCTATTTTTTGGTAGATTTGGGTGAAATAATTAATGTCATGACAATTGAAACTCTCTATATATTATCTCTTATGGGGATGAAATTTACCTCCACCATTATCCAAATGGTTGATCAGTCAATTGTTAAACTAGAAGATACTATAGAATATATGGTTATAATGATTGAATCATGGGAATATATTGTATACCTTATGGTGTTGAATCCTAAAACTAATAATTTAGGATATCCCCTCATTTTGGGAAGACCTTGGTTATCTATTGTAGAAACATTAATTGATTGTAGATCAAAGGACATGACTATTTTAAATAGTCTAAAAACAAAATGAATATCCTTATATCCCCTTATAAAATCATCATTAGATTGCATTAAAATAATTTGGGTAAATGAACCAGAACAAAACAAGAATAGTCTTTCATTCTTGGCCATGATAACTGTATAAAAACACATGCAATAATTGACTAATGAGTTAGCATAGGATCTAGAAGAAACTACTGACCTCATGATCCTAGATATGGACCCTATCAGTTTGTCCACTTTAGACTCTATCAATCTATCTAATTCAAACTCTACTAGTCTATCCACTTCAGATACTACTAGTTTGTCTTCTATAGACTTCTGATTATTGGCTATGGAATCTTCTAGTTCCAAAGCTACAGACTCTATTAGACCTGTTACCATAGACTAAATATTTAAAAACTCAACATATTACCATAGACCATTTCAATAAAGTATTTGGAATTGGGAATAAGACACACCACCTAATTTTTTAATTGCATTGCATTATCTATTAGCCAGAATCATTCCCTTAGGAGATGGATTTATAAAAAATGTAACTATATTTCATTTGTTATTACAACATTCATATACTTTAAATTATTTAATGAGTGAATTCAAACAAGTAGAATCTATCCTTCTTAACACTAAATAGGTTATGGTATTACTAGGAAAAATCTTTAATATAAATAATTGGTTAACCCATGACCAAGAAATGAATGTTTTTAATGTCTTAGAGAAACATACCAAAGCATTTTCTTGGGATTTTATAGATATGAGAGGAATACAACTGAGTGTTTGTACCCATCACATTTACACAAATTGGGACAAAATAATTAGACAACTACAAAGATGAAAAAATCTAACATTAAAGGATATAGTAAAATTAAAATTGAAAAATTGTTAGATGTAGGATTCATTTACCTTATTTTAGATAGCCAATGGGTTTCTCCACTGGTAATTATATCAAATAAAAATGGGAAATGGAGTATGTATAGATTACCAAGATCTAAACAAAGCCACTATGAGAGATTATTTTCCTCTTCTTTTTATTGATCAAGTGCTTGATAATATACCATAAAAGTACTTTTCCTTCTTATATGGATTTAGTGGGTACAATCAGATAATAATGGTAGTTGATGATCAAGACAAAACCACTTTCACCTATCCATGGGGTACATTTTCTTATAGAGTCTTACCATTTGGTCTTTTTAGTGCCCTAAATACTTTTTAATGAGAACTTATATCTATATTCTATAGTTTGATTAATGATTATGTGGAAGTATATATGGATTACTTCACTACTCATGGAGATACATTTAATGAATCCTTACATAATCTTGGCAAGGTCTTAACTAGATGTCAAGAACACCAACTATAATTAATCCATGAAAAATGTCTAATGATGATGGATCTAGGCATAGTATTAGACCACCACATATCTTCCAAGGGAATCCAAGTAGATCTAATGAAAATTGAAATAATTTCCAACCTGCCTATCCCATAGAATCAAACTAATATCAAGAGATTTTTAGGTCATACTATCTTTTATAGACATTTTATAGAAGACTCCAATAAAATTGTTACTCTTATGTTTATTTTATTGGTAGAGGAGAATGAATTTATGTGTAGTAATGACTATTTAAATCCTTTGAAGTCATCAAAGATAAATTGAGATATGTACTAGTGCTAATAAGACCTAATTTGGAAAAAAAAAACCTTTCACATTTACACTAATGCTTCTAATTATGAAATGGGTGCATTTTTAAGACAAAAAGATGAGAATGATCATATGTATGCTATTTATTATATCAATAAAAATATCAAACCAACTAAAAGGAATAATAAAACCCTATATAAAGAATTCCTTGCTATAATTTATGCCGTCAATAAATTCATACACTATATTACATGTTATAAGATCTTTATATACATAGATCATTCAACCATAAGGTATATTATGAATTATAGTAGGGGAAGAATCATAATATGGTTGTTACTTTTGTAGGAGTTTGATATAAACATCATTTATAAGATAGGAAACTTTAATGTGGTTGTAGACTTTTTGTCTAGAATAAATAATGTATGTAGTGAAGAACCAATTGAGGATAGATTTGTAGATGAATAACTGCTTGTTGTTTCAACAAAATCTCTATGGTTTGCTGATTTATCCAACTATTTAGCAATATAGAAGATTCCTTCTCATTTTATTAAGAAAGAAAGAAAATTTTCAATTAAGGAAAGTTCTTATTTCAAATCGTTTAATGGCATGTTATTTAAGTATAGACCTAATCATGTGTTCCATAGGTGTGTAGTAGATAATGAAGAATATGATATCATTAGAGCTTGCCATGATGAACCAATAAGAGGGAATTATTTAACAAAAATAACCATGAAAAATATCTTAGGAGTAGGATATTACCATCTTTCACTTCATAGGAAAGTAAAGAAGTATGTCAAATAATGTGATCCATGCCAAAGGATGGGACAACATACACTATCAATAGAGATGTCTCTTCATCCACAATTAGTATTAGAACCATTTTAAAAATGGTGAATACTTTTTTTTAATCTTATATATCCTCCATCTCAAGGAAAAGAATACATTTTAGTATGTATAGATTATGCCACTAAATAGGTTGAACTACAAGTCTCGACCTTTACTAGAGAAGTAGTGGAAGATTTTTTTTATTTTAATATCATGCAATGGTTTGGTGCACCTAGGGAGATAGTATCAGATCAAGGACAAAAATTTATGTATAATATTATTAAGAATTTTATGGAGGTATACCAAGTCAATTATGGGAAACATTTTCCTTACCATTCATAGTCCAATGGTCAAGTAAAAGTTACTAACAGAGAGCTAGAGAATATTCTGATTGAGATAATAAGTAATAATATAATAGATTGAGTAACCAAAATACAAAAAGTAGTATGGGCCTACAATACTACTTGTAAGATAATCAGTAGGTTCTCACCTTATGAATTACTATACTTTCCATTGAATTTGAATTACAAACTTTGAAAATAGAAATGAAATTAGGCATTGATTTGGATAAGGCATAACAAGATAAAATTCTAAAATTAAATAAAATTGATGAGATAAGGATAGAAGCTTTACATAAAATAGTAATGATGCAACATCAAAGAAAAATATGGCATGATTCCCACATTAAAGACATAATATTTCAAGATGGAGATTGAGCAATTTTATTTGACCCTATGTTTCAACAATTCAAAAGCAAGTTGAGGGCATGATGGTTAGGCCCATATAAAATAGAAAATATATTTGAGAATGAATCCATGAAATTGTTTCCAATAGATGTGATTCATAAAACTTTATTGGTCAATAGTCATAGACTCAAATTATACTAGAAACCTATCAATAAAGAAGAATTTGTTCAAAACATTAGACATGAAGTAGTTTTCATGGAAGGACCTAGTTATTCTATGATAATAACTCCATGATGGTATATTATGTAAAATAGAAGGAGATCACTTTTTGGTCTTACTTCTTCCAAAAAAAAATTAATAGTGAAAATCCTTTTTAGGATGGTATTGATAATGATGATCAGAAAACTAGCTTGTTCGCTGGTCATGCATTGAATAATGAGCCATGTTTTCAAAACCAAAAATGGCTAGCCAAGGTAAAAATACCAATATATATATAAACATAGGAAATAGTAAAAATTGATTAGTTATTTCAAGTAATCAAATCACTGAAGCATTTGTTTGTATACATCCCTATAAAGACTAATCCATGCATATATTTATGTTTAGAATCAAGTGGCAGGAAAGAAATGAAGGATAAGAGTATTATTTAGTAAGTAAATCATTTTTTATATGTATTATCATAATACAAGTATTTTGGTTCATGCATGTTTATATCTAAGAGGAGAATTGGAAATAAAACATTTTATAGGCCATCAAATATAAACATAGGAAATAGTAAAAAATGATTAGTTATTTCAAGTAATCAAATCACTGAAGCATTTGTTTGTATACATCCCTATAAAGACTAATCCATGCATATATTTATGTTTAGAATCAAGTGATAGGAAAGAAATGAAGGATAAGAGTATTATTTAGTAAGTAAACCATTTTTTTATATGTATTATCATAATACAAGTATTTTGGTTCATGCATGTTTATATTTAAGAGGAGAATTGGAAATAAAACATTTTACATGCCATCAAATCAAATATCAAGAAAAAACATTTTATGACATAAAATGGTCATACATGAGAGGACACATAAGCAAAAAAAGAATGTCATGCTTAGTAATAAAAAAATTTATGACATAGAAAGGTTATAAATGAAAAGACATGCAAGAAAATAAAATTCCATATCAAATTTATTAATGTGTGCAAACTACCTACTGAATCACTCTAAATTAACTTAGATAAAGTTTCCAAGCTTAATGGTTCACAAGTTTAATAAGTGTGAAAGTAATTTAAATCTTTCTTAAAGATAATTTAATTTAACTTCAATATTATATGATGATTAATTCATACTATGTTAGTATCCATCAAACCAAATACCCATTTGAATCACTTTTTTTCCATTTTCATTTACATGTTACTATTTTTATTGGCATTGATTGTTGCACATTCTAGAAAAACCCCAACTTTTATATATTTTCCAAAACCACCATTGGACACAAAAAGTCATTATGAACCTGAGTCCATAGCTAGATTAATGATAGATAATATCTCTATATTTATTTTTTTATTAGGTTGGATCATTATCATTTTTTCAAAAAATAGAAGGGTATGATGAAGCTCCTATGAAGGAATTCATTTCAAATATAATAGAAGACTCCATTATAGTGATAGACATCAACATTCTAGTTTCTAGATTAATAATCATTGAAATTTGTAGAAATGTTGAAGAAGGTAAAATAATACTTGTAAGAACTCTTTTTTTTTAGCTAATTGCATAATTAATTGGGAATGAACAATTGTCTATTTAATGTGTGCAAAACCATCAAGGGAATGCAAAAAGGATTAGAATAAAAACCCTACCTGAACACTAGAAATATATTTCTTTTTAGGTAATCAAATATTTCATGTGTGAAGGGTAGTACAATGCTTTATGGTGTGAATCCATGCATATCATTATTCACCTCAAGTATGACCAAGAACAAAATCAACATAGGGTTAACTTTACCTTACTCATGTATGGAGCCATTCATATTCTAGGCACTAATAGATCAGATCCTCTCTATCATCATAGTCTTATCCATTTAATTATTCAACATCATTTTATTCATCAAATCAAATTAGTATGGAAGATTTTTTGGAATAAAATATTCAATCAATCGTCAACATCTATTTTAAAATCCTCTAGAAAACCACCAATACCCAAGATAAAAGAATAGACTTTATCTTCTAGAGCTCAAGTTTTTTCTAGTTAGAGATATTGGACTAGATTAAAAACCACACATGTGGTTGCATAGATTTCTCAGTAGACTGTAATAAAAATAAAACTATGAGATAGTGTTTCAAAGTCTTATGTAAGCCCTGAATCTAAGGACATCCCTTTAGAAAGCATAGAATAAGTACTCAAAATAACTACATCATCATAAGTTGATACAGATACTTGTGTAAGGGAACCTAGTTCCTATGTATAGATAAAAATATGTAGAAGATTAAATTTGGCATAATATGATGAAGAGATAGAATCAAATTGCACTATTGATAGCCTCAAACATTCACCATTATTCTCTTCCCCAATAATAATATAAATAATATTAGTAGAATCTCTTGATGAAGAAGATATGATTGTAGAGATTCCTAAGTCAACAATAGTAACTCCTAATGAAGAAGCTATCATAATAGAGATTCTTGAGTTATCATTAGCAATCCCTAATGATGAACCTATCCAATTAGATATTCCTACTAAGGTAGTTATTTAGAAATAAAACATACTCATAGAATAAATTTTAGTATAAGAAGAAGCATCTTCTCCATCTTCTTTAAATCCTAATGTAAAATTGGTATTAGATAAAGGGAATAGTATTATGGTCTCTGATGAAGAAATACCATCCAGATAAATTAAAGATCTAAATTTATAGTTCATCCTTGCACTATCAAAGGCTAGGGTCATCATTAAATAACAAGATACAAATATTATTTATATTTTATCTTAGATACAACATAATAGTTTAATCAACTCTTCTTTAAACCAAGGATTAGATAGTTTTAAAGATAAAGCTTTAGATCTCATGACTAAAAATAAGAGTCTTGAGAAATAAATAACTCATTTTGATGAAGACATGGTAAATTCTTGGATAAATATTACTAAACTAGAAGAAGAAAATTTGTTTTTAAAATAACAACTCAAAAACTCTCAACAACTCTATATGCAAACTTCATCTTCTTCTAAACCTTTATTAGATCAAGCCTATCAAACTATTATTTATCATGTTGAATACCTAGATAAATGAAATTAGGTAGGTTGTGAGTTTATGGAACTCAAAGAACAAAATAAAGTTTTAGAAAAAGAAAAATAGACAATGAAATAAAAATTCAATAAAAATAGTAGACTCAAAAACTTGAAGCAAATCTATAGGTTGCATGTTAGATAGGCAAAAACCTCCTAACTTGTAGAACTCCCTCTCTTTCTTATAGCATGTATTTACATGAATAGTTTTATATATGGTAGCTAATAATAATTTCATGTGATTTACCTTAAAATATTGAATATCCTCCTATGTTACAAAATATTTTTTATGAATCCACTCTAGAATAACTTAATTTATTATGTGAGTTTTATTTATGTAATCTGATATTAGGAGACTATAATAAGTTCATAGTCAATCTATATGTAGGATAAGTTCAGCTAAGAGATCTTATTTATACTTATAAATATTAGATAGATTGGAAAGCTAGACATGAGGAATATACAAAAAAATCTAAAATTACAAGGCTATGCACTAGACTTGCTTTTAATAGTGCCAAAAATTTATTAATTGCCTTCAAAACTACCTATTTGGTGAATCTAAGCATCAAATTATTATTACTTATAGGCATTATATAATATTAGTGCCTCCTTTGATCTATAAACAAGACAACATTTTAATGATATATTTACATCCAATGTCAGGCATTAGGACACATTGATAGTTTCATTGAAAAAAATAGAGGTAATGTCTCCAGACAATCTATGATGGAGATTACTAAAGGAAAAAGATATCAATGACATAATTTTTGATGTCATTAACTCAAGTGGATTAAAAAATTGAGTTGGCATGACATTTAGGCCATCACTTCTTTTGAAGCTTGTTCCACAATGGCAGAGATGGAGTCCTCAAATAGATGAATAATTTCAAAATTAAAAATAAATGGTGTCAATATATCAAGGTTTCACTAGTCCCTTGGATAATCACTAGGCTAATGAATTTGATACATATGATCTTAGCTAGCATTTACAATCCAAAATTTAAAATTATGAGGGAACAAGCAATAGCTGATTTTTCAAAAGGGACTTACAAAAGGTAAAGCATGGGGGAAATTATGAGTTTGAAATATATCTCATTATTAATATCAACTTTCTTCATTTTTCTTACATTACCTCTCCTCTAGACTAAACAATGCAAGGATCTTAGGTTTGTATCATATCCTAGTGTAGTAAATAGATGGTTTATCTTACTTAATAAAAATAAAGTCTAAATGAATAACTCTGCTATTTAATTCTAACTCTTTGCATATTTAGTCTATCAATTTTGTGTATATACAAATGATTCAATAGTGTATAGGGAATAAGGACCCATTTTGATGATAGTCCAAGGTGACCTGTAGAATATTTTATAATATTTTATCAAGTTACAAACTCATTGAACACTTTTATGATTCATTTGGGTCTTCTCCAAACCAAGCTATGTACTTGTTCAAAATCTATGGACTCTCATAGTCCACTACTTTAGACTCATCCAGTAACTATGGAATCACCAAGTCCTAGATATGGACTTATTCAAGATATGATTTCATTCACCAAAGTATGCCACCTAGCCTTGAAACCTCATTATGGACTTCTTAAAACATACAAGTTTATTACAACAAGTCGCTACATAATTATTTTGGACTTCATCATAGTTACTATGAATTTGATTAGGACTCTACCAGAGTTGTTATAGAGTTGTGTTAGACTCTACTAGAATTACTACAGAGTTGCTTTGTACTTCACCATAATTTCTCTAGAATCTTTTAGTACAACTTCTGATCTTGAAAAACTTAAATATCTATACTTGGAGATTGTTTTGGTCACTTACTATTTATAGGATTACTATAAATAATTAATATATAAATATAATGTGTGTGTGTGTGTGTGAATGTAAATATGTCTATAGTCTTGAAAATGTAAAATGATATAGTATATCTAGGTAGCCATTCTTAGTATATATGTAGTGGATTTAGTAACAGATGGATCTTCTTATTCCAAACTATCAATTACTTATTTGAAGAACCACCAAAATTAGGAGAAAGTAGATCTTCATGTCTTGATGAAGATATATAGAGATTGAGAGATAGATAATATATTATTATTCATTTCCAGCATTGTTGCTATTACATTTATGTAATTTTCATTGTTTAATGAAGAAAACATAAATTTCCAAGTACTGAGTCTTCTTTCATTCATGTTCCCAAGGAGATCAAGCACCCACTCTCCGAAGGAACTAGGAATGTATTTCTATATAGTATTTTATGTATTTACAATTTCTAGTAAATATAAATCTATTTCATGTTCACAATAATAATTATAAATAGAAATTAAAACCTACAAGAAATTATCTTCTAGTTCTAAGAGTTAATTCAAAATTACAAATCAGTGTGTTTACTTTCATTAGATTGTTTATTTTCATCAAGTGTGTTTACTTTCAACATATTATTTATCTCCAACTAGTGTGTTTGATTTCAACAGATTGTTTATTTTCAGAAAGTGTGTTTACTTTTAGTAGATCATTTATTTACAATGATCATGTTTATTTTTAGCAAGTGTATTTATTTCATCAAACTGGATTATAGAGTGTCTTAATTTCTTTAGTGTGTTTCTTTATTTCATAATCAAATCCTTTTTAGGATAGATTAGATTAGACATTTATAAATATAACAACACCTTAATCATATATGTAATAACTACAACCATAAGCCTTATTGCAAATTATTATGGACACTGCCCTTGGTTTGAATGATATCAACAAATCAAGTTAATAAATGAATGGATTAAAAACACCCATCAATATGGTCAACTAAGTATAAAAACATACACACAAAGTGTTAAACAGGGTCGACATGGTTGATCTAGTTATATATAGAGAAAATTTAGAAATGTGTAAGGGTTAAATTAATGTTAGGGTCACCAAAATGTATGTAATTGAAACTAGATAGATCTATAACTTACCATACTCAATAATATTCAATATCAGATAAGGTAATCAACTAACAAGTACACTTGTAAATATTTTTAAATCAAGTTCATGACCAATAATTGATCTATTAAACCTACACTAAGTGATCACTTATCACACTATGATAAAGGAGAGGTTTCTAAGGCCTATAATCAAATTCCATTTTATGATAAACCTAGCTAGGTCTTATAATTGTAAATAATATTAAGTAAACTAATATTCTATACAAATATACAATATAATCTAGTAAATGCATATGTAATTTAATCTAGTGCTCACAAAATCTTGTGGCATAAATAGGAAAGATAATAAACATGTAAATACAAATGTATCTAAGAAAGGAGAGATAAAATTCATTATATATTAACTGTATAGCATCTACTTATCAAAATATGAAGGATTGGGAATATACTTACCTTGTAGAAGTGAACCCATCATGCCTCATCTCTCCTTTAACCAATGGTGTTTTTCAATAGGTTGTTGTGGGATTGTAAGGATCACAACTCCAAATCAACTCTAAGATATAATACTTCTCCTATGCATCCAATATCTCCATAATATAAGTGTTACTTATCAAGTCAAAAACCTAAGAAATGGAACATCTTATTGATTATATAAGTATATTATTGAGTAGTATTGATGCATAATTGAATGATACTCCATTATAAATGAGATGAAAATAGGTATCTAAAGCCATAGATTGAACATAACCCTTATAGGAATTTAGTCAATGTAGTCAGTATGAATGAACTCATTAGGTGGTAAATAGAGATATTAGGTCTTGAACTATGTTAGCTTAGGGTGACAAGGTTATGTAACATGCACTAAACCAAGAATGGGGTTGACCTGATCGGTGTAGTAGGAAAAATTGTAAAGAGGGGTTTTTGACTAGGTAGGGGTTATTTTGGGTGGTGAGCTACTTAGTGAAGTTTATAAGTGGGGTTTAAAATCTTAGGGAAATAGATAGGGGTAACTTCTATTAGTTTTAGGTGGTATAGGGAAAAACAATCCTATGAAGCACCAAAGGTCTGACATACCCTTTCCAACTAAACCCCTTAAGTCATTCACTTAGAGAGATTGATATTTCAAGGGTTCTTTTAAGAGAGAAAGCATCAATAAATGATAAATTTTTTATAAATTATTGTGTGTTTACACTTTTTTACTCTAGTATCTTTTGACTATTGTAGTCCCATAAGTATTTGTTTTAAAACTCCCCCATAGTATCCACCATTATGAAGGGATATTTCTCAAATTCATCTAAGTATCTAAGATATGTCTTCCTCTTATTTATTAATTAAAATAGGTCCTCTTGTTTTTAAATATTGACAAGTTTTTCACCCACCATCATTGTCCTCTTCCTTAACATTTTAAATGCATTTGTGACTCATTCAAACTTCATATAAACCTTGGGCTGCTCATTGATGACTAGATCCTACCTCATAGCTTCTTATTCATCTAACTATTATATCTAAGTAGGAAGTAGCATCATAGTTTTCTTAGTGGATTGGGTTTCATATGAGGGTGTATAATGTGGAGGGATTCCTATGAGTCTCATTAGTGGAGATGGAGGGGTAACCATTAAGGATGAAGTGACAAATATAGGTGGTTTCATGAAGTTAGGAAAATCCTTTCTCAAATATGTACTTATTATTTTGGGAGGATTCCTAATAGTGTATCTAGTTACATCTAGGGTTTTATAGACAAAGACCATTGAGGACTCAGTTTGGGTTGCTTGAGATAAAAAGAATCTCTAGTTGAGTAGATGGCCTTATTGACATCTACTAGGTAAAAAAAATAGCTTTTGATATTAAATATTAAAAATGCACATTTGTGCCGATGGTTCTTTGGTTAGTGGTGAGAATCCACGGATCAATTTATGGAGTTTGGTTTTATGAATATGATGCAAAAGAATAATTTAGGTAGTTAGTAGTAAAATAATCTCATGATTGGATAATAAAATGTAACTTGTTAATAACACTATGAGATGGAACATTTTATCCTTGATATTTCATAGTGGCATGATATGAAATTTTAATTATAGTTGGTTATGTAAGTGTATAAGACTCTATAGTCAAACCAACCATAGGACTAGTGTCAATTATTATAGACATTATAGTAGCATTATGAGATTCCTTGGATCTATCCTCCTTTGTAGATTATAAAGTAGTGGTAGGATTTATGCTCATAGATTCTACTACTTGTGATCCTTTTAGTATCTATAGTAGGCAATGAGAAGATATGTGGTTTATATTTGGTTTTATTTTGCATCATATCTTTTGTAAGATTGATGAACCCAATTTCCCCTTATATATCTTCTTTTTTAGGATTCTCCTTCGTGTCAATATATAAAGGGTCAAGTGTAGCACATATATACTTAGTGGACCTCTACTATTATCTAGTGACATTAAGATTTTAGAGAGAATGTAAGAGATTTTTTTTGTTTATTTTATTTTTGTTTTTAATGTAAATACTGAGGGAGGAAGAGTAATAGTAATAGTCCTTATTAGGTAAGGATCAATAAAAAATCTAGGTGGAGATGTTGTAATAATAGGTACTAGGAGAGAATCATTAGAAGTATGAAATGATGTAGATACAATAAACACATATAATAGGGTAGAGGACATACTGTTAATTACATGTATGAAAAAAGGGGTACTTATTTGTGGAACTTATATTGATTGAGTTGTAGTAGCAATTGAAGCTAGCTGAGTGGGCTTAATAAGAGTTGGGGTTGTTTCTAGACCCTTTTCAAGAGAAAGGTTAGTAGTCATGGGTGGCCTTGACATAAAAATAAATATATTTTCCTTAATATTTAAGTTAGTATCAATTTTATTCTCTTGTCCGTCATGTATAGGAGTAAAACTTGCTAGAGTTGGAAGTATTTATTCATTATCTATTTCCTTAACATCATAAATAGAAATGGTAGGGTTATATTGAATTCTGTTTGGAACCCTCATGAACATTAAGTAATTTTTCATGTTTCTCATCACCTCAGTATCATCATATCCATTCATACATATTGGGTCATGACTAGAAGATTCATGCCCATATTGTATCTTGATTTTGTTTCCATATTTTATAAGGAATTTGTAAATAACATTTCTAGGATTCTAAAACCTAAAATGTGCTTTGCTAAAAACATAATAAAATATAGCTCTAACTTCTTGGTAGAAGTGATTCCATTTTGTATATTATTAGTGACCAATGTTGAGGGTAAGTTTATGAATAATCCCTTATCTAGCTATCTTCAATTTCTAGTTCATTATGTTGGATAATTGGAAAGCAATTTTTTGCTTTACCACTTTATCTACAACATATCATCATATTTTTTCTATGGATTCATAGGTTATTTAAATTATAATCAAGGTATGGTATATGTAGAACCAATAATATCCCTTTTTCTTGATAGACCTTTTGATTTGTTTGGACAATCTTGGCATGAGTTGATCGTTAATATCTTGATATAATGTTGGGTAAAATACATCAAAAATATTCTATTTTTTAACCTTAAACTTGTAGATATGAAATATGTAAAAATCATTGCATATTGTATTCTTTGTATATTATATAGAATGATCCCAAGTTTCCTCTTAATGGGGGGACATAGTAGCAATTATCACATCTAACAAATATGTCATCATATAAAAATTTACATTATGATTTTTCTCATTATATCTCACATGAAACTTCAAGTTGAATCTAATTACCTCTCCCAAGTCCATAATTTTGTTGTATTCAAGATGATGTCAAGTAAAGGGACCCAAATCTCCTTGATATAGGTAATATCAAGGGAAATATAAAATATATTCAATAGGGCCATTGTAATTTTCACTCTAAGTCATCATATTATGATTTTAGTTATACTTATTTTGAATCTTAACATGATAATATTTTGGTATTATGTACATGTGAATAACACATGCTAAACTATTCACTCAAATCCTTGAGGTCAATCCGAGGTAGTTGATGTAATGGATGGGCTATATGTTAGGTTATTTTTTAGGTGGAATGGGATTTGGAATGGGTGGTGGTAAGGGGTTCTTGTGATGAAACCAAAATACCCCCATAATGTCATGATGATTATTGAGAGTGTCAAGGTATGCTAAAATAGATATCTAGGGTTATTTAGTCTCTGACATTAAGATGAGATGAAGCCCTTGGTTAATAATAGGACTAATGAAATGAAGGAGATTAGGATTAGTGACTCGTAATAAGATATTTAATCTATTGTGTTTGCTATGGTGCATCAATAAAACTAGGCTCAGATAACATTGTAATTATGGCCTCTATTCCAAGGGATGATAATGATCAGTGAACTAGGAAATCATTTTTGTTCATATAAGTTATTAAAATATTCAAAAATGAGATGGGTAATTGGGATGTAATGTAATAACAATATCCTAATCTTAGCGTTGATAAATATTGTATGTCAATGCTGAGACTAGGTGCTCTAACCCTAGGTAAAAGACCTCTAATAAGACTAGGCATTTTGGGAAGTCTCATCCGTTAGGAATTAGGAAATGTGTATGTTTATGAACTTATCATAAAGGATGGTGTAATTACTTTTTGTGTTGTTATAACTAAGGTTTTTTTTATCTTACATGATTAGATAAGACTTTCACATTATTTTTGGCTTATTTTTATTTATATTAGAAATGTTTAACAGAAAGGGAAACTAAATACTTATTGAAATGAAATAATTGAAAGTATATAAAAATAATAAAATTTAAATATAATTAATGAACACTTATTTTTGTGTCTTGAAAATCTTTACAATGTATGTAAAGTAGGAGAAAGAGATAAAGAGATGTATTCTAGATATGTTGATGCTCATTTTTAAATTTCCTAAATGAAAGTTTTATGGAGTTTTTTTTTGTTATATTTTATTGATATGTGAATGGATATACTATGAAAACTATGTATTTCATAAAATTTAATTGATTTAGGAAAATATGTAATCTTTAAATAGAAAATAGTATGTGGTTCATACAGTTTTCTTTCACCCAAATAAGTCAAGAACAAATTTTTAATCTTACTAAGTGTTACACATTAGCTATGAAAAATATATATTAAATGGAAATTAATGATCTATGTTTTTTATTTTATGATAAAATTAATTAAAATATCATATTCATTTTATCTAAGCAAATAAAAATTATAATCAAAATGACACCTCTTATTCAGCTAGGTTTGTCTCAAGTTTTGCTACTCACTAGTTGCATATTTGAGAATGAAAAAAAAACTTGTTTCAAGATTAAAAAATAATTATTGAAATGGATGGAAATGTATGATTTACTATAAAAATTAACATAAGGTCTAGATTCAATATTCCATTGTGAGATAATCTATTGAGTAAATTCAAGCAAGCTAAGAAACTAATTACTATTTTTATACAAGGATATGAGAGATAGAAATCCTTTTTCCTATCAAATTTTGTATTTTAAAAAGTAAATATTTAATATAATATAATAATTAATTAAAAATTAATCTAATAAAATAAATAAATCTAAGTTGAAAACCTAAAACTTGATCCTAATGTAAACCAGTTGAAGGCAACACATTTGTTGTATTGCGGTCCTTACTATGTTAGCTCCTTTACACAAGTGAATATTTTAGGAAATATATAATGTTGAGGATGAATATATTAATTTAAAAATTGGGTATAATAATATAACTTCAACTTAAAAAAATTAAAAACTAAATGTTTCTAGTTTAAGACACCATTTTTAAAGATTTAGTTGTAAGAACTATGGCTCTCCCTATCTAGAACTGTGTAGCCAAACATAAAAATAATAAAATATAATATCCAAATTATTTTTATTATAATATGTATATAAATACTTAAAACTATTAATATCTAATGTAAAATTTTAAATCAAAAATCAACATAAAATTGGCTTGCTTGTAGAAGAGCAAGGGAGCTTGTATGAAGAAGATGAACTAATTTGAACTGGGATTTGAACTTAGGATGGATTTAAAATGATTTAAAATAAAATATGGAGTTATATATTCTTTTTTGGAGGTGAAATCAAGGTGTAAAATTCAAGAAACATGAAAAATCATGCAAAATGCATTAATAAGTGATAGCTAGAAGCTAAAACTAGAAAGTAAAATAGCGATGATAGAAACAACCTTGTTTGTAGGGGAAGTTACATAACTATTGTTATTAGGAATAAAACCACCCTTACACATTAAAATACCACCAATATTTTAATATAAAACTACCTTCTTAGGATGTATCCATCTTGGTGGTTTAACAACTGTTGTGATGGAACTATCACCAATGGGTAGTTTTGTGATCCCATAGGGTGATTCGATGACCTAATAAGATGGTTCCATCACTAATGAAAGATTATTGAAAATAGGTTGAGGGGAGATGAAAATGGTAAAAGAATGAGGTTTTGATGATCCCATAAGAGAGAGGGAATCAAAATAGGATATAATAATAGAGAGTTCTTATTTGAGCATTATTATGAGGTCACTACATCATCATTAAATCTATCATGTCAAACATATCACACTAATTTAATTTTTTTGGATTTATGGAGTTTAAGCCCTAGCTTGTTAAAGGGTATGAATATATTAAACTAGCATAGGAATATTCAATAAATATAGCCACTAATTTTTAATAGAATTGACTTAGTTTGACCTTCTTAAAGAAACTTGTGTATGTAAATACTTATCTTGAAATTGACTAAGATGAGAGATCTAGAGGTTGTAAACTAGGATAGGAATTTATCTGAGTGTCACAAATAGGATATAGGTGTTATAACCCTTGACAAATAATAGTTCCCTTATCTGATAGTAGCATCACTTGGTGATAGTGTCCTTATTTTGGCACTAATGTCTTATATGGAGAACTATTTTGAGATTCTACGTGCACCTATGTTTGAGTCTACCAAACTTATTCCTATGTGTCTTATTTTTAATTTCATTTAAGAAAATTATTTTGACTAATTTTATATGAAAACCCTAAACCTCCATGTTTATATGTCATTTAATTGGCACAAGTATTAAAGTGTGATGTTAGTGAGGCAGGTGAGAGATCCTGAATACCCCATTGTGATGAGAGTTGTCTACATACCATTACTCTGAAGAGGGATCAAGCCCGATGTAGTTATCTTCACTTAATTGATAGGGAAAGTGAAAGTGAATATATTATGGATTTATTTTGATTGTTTTTAATGTTTTTGATACTATAAATCTAAGTAATTTGAGCCTAGGAATGTTATAGATGGTTGTGTGTGGAACTAGGGCAGATTATGGATTGATGACCTTGATTGTGCACAACTTATTCTAATTTTTTTTGTGTGATTTGCATCTCATTTCCATATAGTGGATAGGTGACTAAAAGTCATATATATATATATATATATATATTATTGTTCTAGTTATTTTGCATTTCTTAAAAGAGGTCTAGGCTAACCCTAGGTAGTTACTCATTTTATAATATTTTTTTTTTTTTGTAACAAAAGGTGAGTAGAGTAAAATAACACCTATTATGCTCTACCTCACACACCCCATCTTAAATTTTTAAAATAGTGGCCGATTATTGTAAAACCCTTATTCAAAGAGTTATAAGACTAAATATATATAACTAGGATATCATGCATTTGTCGTCTATGTTTATTTCCATAATGTACAATGTTAAAAAATTCCAAATTATATAAATCCAATATTAGATTAGTATTTTACATCATTTTGAACCTGGGGTTTTCATTAATTTCTATTTCGATATTATGTTCTAATTTGAGAGCTAATATAAATAATCTTTATATATCCTAGCATATATATTTTGGATGATTAGATTAATATACAAAGGTCATTTAATTTGCTTGAATCAGGCCCACACTATAGATTCCATGTGGTTTTGACATGTGTCACTCTCACATCATTAAGATATTTGGATGATTGCAAAATTTCTAAGTCTTTAGAGCTACAAAAATTTACAAGTTTTCCACATTGTTAAAATTTTAAGTCTTCCAATATTTTGGGCTATACAAACTCACCATGTGGCATATTCATGTTAAAATCAAAACATGAAAAACTTCATTTGTTTACCAATAAATTTAATAGTTATGTGATCCCATGTTTTAATGGTTTTAATATTATGATCCTATATGGTTCTAAGCAATTAAATCTTGTTACATTCATGATAATCCACATCCATGGGAAGGTTAAGTGGTTCTCTAGTCTACAACCTAATAATTCTAAGCTTTTGAGCCTTTAAGGTTCCAAATGATCAACACTTGGCACATTCATGGTAATATACATCCACATGAAGGTTAAGAAGTTCTCTAGTATGCAATCCAATGGTTCTAAGCTTCAAAACCTCTAAGGTTATGAGTGATAGACACTTGGCACATTTATGATAATCTACATCTATGGTAAGGTTAAGTAGTTATCTAGTATATAATCCAATGATTTTGACATCCTACTTTTGAGATAATTCCATGTGTCTCAATCAAGGTTACCTATAACCATAGAGAATTATTTGAAAAAAAAGGAACACCAATCCATTGCTCCTAGTCATTGATGCTCAATTACCCCCTATTCCTAGAATGGGGACCCTCCTATTTTGATTTTTTATAATGCCTAAAATCCAAACTTCCTAGGTTATTTGTCTGCATAGTAATGGATTTGATACTTATTAATAATTCTTAGTTATATATTAATATTAAAATATATATTATCATTTTAAAAATATTTATGTTATTGAAAGTTACTTTTGAGTTCCTCCAAGTTTTCAATGAATAATTAACCATGAATTTATTCAAATGTACTAGACATACATAATCTTTTCCTAATCTTACTAAACTAACCTTACATTCGATTTAAATAATTTACTTACATAGCCTTTTTTTAAACTTGTTTAAATTTCTTGTGATAGGAATGTGACATTTTTGAAGTCTAACTCAACTTCTCATGTGACCTCTTAAGACGTCAAAGTTAAACTAGTGGTCTATGATGCCTTGTAGGATGTCAAATTAGAACCAATGACCTAAATAGGATAGATGTCCACCTTGCTAACATTCATGGTACTTCAATGATTCATCACTCTATGTATGACACTTAGAATGAATATATGATTTTCATGAACCTTGTGGCAGCATTCTGAGAGGTCACAAAGGAGTTAGCCATTAAAATTCAAATCCATAGTCTACATGTCAAGATCCTAGCCCATCTAAGAAAATCCAATCAATATAAGCTACCATGCATCCTTCTATAATAAATAACCACATGAGATACTACCACATGTCCTAATAATATCCATATAAATCTAAGTAGCCTTCTAAAGTGATGCATGTCGCTAAAGGTTCATCCAAGACCAACACATGTGAATACTACATTATGTTTAATCCAAATATCATGAGGTCTTGATGAATGAACATGTGGATTCACATGAGCTATTAAATAAAGGCTCGATTGTATCCAAAAATCCAATATTCCTATAAGAGTGACAAGTGGTAGAAGGATGAAGAAGAGCTTGTGAGAAAAATGCATGTCCCCCTTAGACCTATACAATGATGATGCTTGTGATGCTCATATTGCTCCTATCTAAAGAACTAATTGATCACCTCTAAAGGTTTGTGATAATGACACGTCTCCCCATTAGAACTATGAGATGATTCCAAGTTTCATCCCCATAAGGCTACATCTAAGATCAATAGATTACCTTTAAGAGTGATGTGTGTCTCCTCTTGAGCCACATGTTTAACACAAAATATCCAATAACTATTGAGACCAATTAGGAGCTGACACCTATCCCATTAAAGTCAAGACTTCTCATAAGAGTTACACCTACCCAAGAAAGATCTTGATTTATTGTAAAAATGACAATTGGCACTCTCATAACTAACCAAATCATAGGGCCCCACCCTATTGCTTGACATAAATCAAAAGATTCTATGTGGTATAAAATAAGTGAATTGTCACATAAAGCCACATCCAAAGTGCTCGATAATAATAACAAAATGCCATGTATCCAAATTTTATCCAACTAAGTATCTTAGTCATGTTTAAACCCCATCAATACATAACTAGATCCAATGTGACATGCCACATGTCAAGAGATGAAAACCTTTAGCTTTAAATCTAAAATTGATGGTAAATCAAAGGAAAATCAAAGCTAAATTTTTAATGAAAAGGTGATGAACTTTCCATTGATGTGGAGTGAACCAAAATCACCATTTAACCTTACATTGATCAATTCAATCTCCAAAAGGATACTCAACTTGATCATTATCACCTACACTAGCATTTTAAGCCCTAAGTGTTTTCCATCTCTACTACCTACATTCTCAAGTCAACCAAGATCAAACTCTTCTTAGATTGTACTCAAGCCACCATTGCTGAAACTCTAGAGTCATATCAAAGTATAAGAAAATGACAATTTATACCTATAAACACTTCAAAAATGGAACAAGTAGGACCTTACACTTATGGTAAGGGCATCTCATTCAGAAATGATGATTTTTTGTTTCAATTTGTCAATTTAGTCATATTTAAGGACACAGAGTTCATCCCTAACACCAAAGACATAAGGGATAAGAATTAAAAAAGTGTATATTACAATGTTGAAGAGGCTAGGGATCTTGATAGTTTTGAGACCATGTCCCATGTCATTCAACTTTCTTATGATATCCTAGTAATTTAAGTTTTTTGTCTTCACAAAGCTACAATAAAACTAGAAGTCATGCCATGTACATACCTAGTCTATGGCATATTTAGGATGTCAAGATGTGAGGATGGATTGCTCAAATCCATGAACCAAGGGATTCCCATTACATTCATTATAGGGACAATTTTTGAAAAGTATTATGACCTACCCCTACACCATAGGTGGAGTATAGCCAAAGCATCATCAAAAATTGGTATGAGGTGCACACACTAGATAAAGTCTTGGCTTCATGGGTATTGACCCAAAGGGGATTATCTATATGAATGATTAGGGAGACCTACCCATCCAAAAATTTATAAAATGGGTAAGGATTGGTGTCACCTTACTAAATAGGGTATTTGGAAATGAACATATTGAATATGTAGACATAAGGATTATCCCACTATTACAGTTAATTCTAGAAGAGTAATAGATTCCACTACTTCAGGATATTATTAGTGAGAACTTGATTACTTCTTTGATTATATATGATGAGTTATCTATTAGATGTCATTTATGAAACTACATAATTGGGTCTAAATGCATGGTCCCTTAAGAGGTAAGAAGTTATACCCCAATCTTTTTCTACATTACACATCCACCACTACAAGTGGGATATCAAGATAATAATAGAGGACTTCTACTCCACTCTCTATAAGTCAATTATAGAATGTGAAATACAAAGGGTTCTGTCAGAGGTCAAAATGACACTAAGGGATATAGGTAGCTTTTGGTTGTACCCTAATTGTACAGTCATCCAAGTAGAAGGGGTAATGGTAGGTCCCCTTAGGATATCAAGGTATGTGATAATGAATCTATAAAAAGAGGAGATAGCCTACTAGATGATCCATGAAATTGATTGTATATTTAAGAGGAAGAAGAATAAACCTCCCCATAAGGCTCCTTACCAACTAGGGAGAGCCAAGGTGAAACAATGGCAAGACATTATAGTGGTAGAAAGGCATAAGGAGTCTTACCTATTTCCCAAAGATGACCTCATAATGTGGGATCTGAAATAGGTCATTGCTAGACACCTCACTAACTTTAAAAGAGATGTAGCTATGTAATACAAGCATAGGGATGAGGTATATGACTAGATATACATTGATGCAATAAATAATGAAGCAGTTTTGAGAATGTAATATCCCTTCGAATATCAAAAACAAAACTCCAAATTGCTTATCTGAATTTCTGCAAAATATCTTCAAATAGATGAATAAATCACAGTATAATTTCTTATTTATCTGCTCATAAGCTTACAATAGAGATCCTCTGTCAAGTATACAGAAAATTATCGAAAGTACGGCCTGAATAGTCTGAATATTCCATAAACTGGAAAAGAATTCTGAATCTGGTTCATCTCGGCCTGCCGTGTAAAACACACAGTCGCCGACGATAGTTATACTGCCATCATCGGTCGATCTACAGTCGTTACCCCACCGATGTCGGTAGTATGTCGACCGATGTCGGTCTCTGTAAGTATCTGTTCACCGATGTCAGTACCTGTACTTCCTGTTGATGCGTACAGATTTTTACGGATCTGTATGAAACTCGTACAGTCGTTGATATAACACACCCTGTATGCCTGATCCTGATCTATAGAATTATGGGCTGATACAAAAGATCTATATCTGGATAATTCTTGAATCAAAACCCCAAAATAAAGAAAAATACCTATAAACCCTTGTGATAGCCTCTGAGTGAAGTTATCTCTCAAATACCTGTAATACTATGATAACTTCTGGGTGAAGTTATCTCTCAATTCGGCAATAGATCGGCTGATCTTTCACAACCTCTGAATCACACACAATGAAGAGTTGACATTCTTCAATGCAATTGGAATCCTGGAACCCTTGGCTCAGTCTTCACAGAAGAATTTCTTAACAAGAATCAATATCAATAATAAGCTTGAATACAAACTCTCTCTCATGAGAGATTCTTATACACCTCCAAAGGTGAGCTTGCTAAAATTAGACTCCCTTAAATTAGACTTCCTTAAATTAGAACTAGGGTCTTAAAATTAGACCAAGTCTTAATTTAGAATTTGCATCCTCAAATTAGACCAAATCATTAATAATTAATAATTAATTAATAATTAATAATTAATTAATAATTAATTAATAATTAATTAAAATTAGTTCAAATAATTAATATTTGATTAAGTCAATCAAATATTAATATCTCCCTTAATTCATGCCCGAAAGTGCCCGAACGAATTCCAACCCATCTCTATCAAGACCCTCTATCCATCTTATCAGCCTACGAGGGTCGCATAATAGGCTAATCATCCGCTCGAAATATGTCAACTAGAAGGGGACATGACAGTCCGCCCCTCCTGAAATTGCTTGCCCTCAAGCAATCTCAACTCTGGATGCTGTAGAATATCTTCGCTTTCCCATGTCGCATCCTCAACTGGCAAATCTTTCCACTTTACCAAATATTCCCTGCTAGTCCGTCGACGCAACTGTCTCTCTCTAGATTCCAAGATGGACTCAGGTACTAAGATCAATTTTCCCTCATCATCTAAGGGAGGTAAAACTGTAGAAGGTATCACACGGTGTCCTAACGCCTTTTTGAGGCGTGATACATGAAAGACATTGTGTACCTTGCTCTCTGTAGGAAGCTCTAGCTCATAAGCCATCTCTCCAACGCATCTTAGGATCCGAAAAGGACCGTAGTAACATGGCTTAAGCTTCTCTGCCCCACTCTTCTTAAGAGTAGACTGTCGGTAAGGTTGTAGCATAAGATAGACCATGTCACCTACCTCAAAAGATCTCTCGGTCCTCCGCTGATCTGCATACTGCTTCTGTTGATTCTGCGCCTTAGCAATATTCTCCTTGAGAGTCCTCATAATATCCTGACTCTCCTACAATAGGTCCCCAGCACTCGGCACTCTACTATCACTCAGTAATAAATCTAGAAAACTCGGTGCCTCATACCCGTACAATGCCATAAAAGGAGACATCTGAATGGTCATGTGGAAAGTCGTATTATAGCAATACTCGCATAGATGAATCCACTTAACCCAAGCTTTTTGCTGCCCTGCAATGTAGTTCCTGAGGTAGCCCTCCACCCATTTGTTTACAATCTCCATCTGTCCATCAGTCTGCGGGTGGTAGCTGGTGCTAGGTGTAAGCTCGGTCCCACAAAGTCGGAACACCTCCTGCCAGAAGTGACTCAGGAACCGACTATCCCTGTCGGTCACTATGCCCCGAGGTAATCCATGCAGTCCGAATACCTCTCGGAAGAAAACCTCTGCTACCTGTGTAGCTGTATGTGTGGTGGTAATCGGAAAGAAGTGAGCATACTTCGTTAACCGATCCACAACTACATATATGCAATCTCGTCCTTGGGCTTTAGGCAAGCCCGTAATGAAATCCATCGACAAACACTCCCACTTCCTATCAGGAATTGGAAGTGGCTGCAACAATCCTGCTGGGTACGTGTTCTCCTGCTTGTTCTGCTGACAAACAGGGCACTCACGCACATACTGAAGAACATTTGCTTTGAGGCCCTTCCATGTGAATCTCTCCCTAATCTGTCTGTAAGTCTTAAAATATCCAGGATGTCCTGCAGTAGGTATATCATGAAAAGCTCGCATGATAATGTTCTTCATCGATGATCCTGGAATCAAATAAACCCTGTTCTTGTAAATGATCAAGTCATCCACAAGAGTATATCTGGTGTCAACCGTCGATCCCTCAACAATGCTAGCTGCCCATGTATCCTTGGCATACTCTGCCACAATCATATGTCGCCAATCCTCTGTAATGTGGACCATGGTACTCAAATACGGCCTGCGTGAAAGAGCATCGGCCACAACATTCTGGGTGCCCTTGATGAAAGAGATGTCAAAGTCATATGCCTGTATTTTACTCACCCACTTCTGCTGACGATCATTGAGGTCTCGCTGCCCCAAGAAATGTCTCAAACTGTTGTGGTCTGTTTTGATGCAAAATTTGCTGCCCACTAGATATTGCCTAAATTTTGCCAAGGCATGCATGATAGCAAGCATCTCCTTATCATAGATGCTGTACAGTCTTTCTGGTCCTCTGAGCTTATGACTCTCATATACTATGGGGTGCTTGTCTTGCATAAGCACCGCTCCAATGCCCTCCCCTGAGGCATCGCACTGCAACTCGAACGGCTTCGAAAAATCAGGTAGTGCCAGAACTGGGTACGTAGTCATCAACTCCTTGAACCTTTCGAAACACTCTTGTGCTTCAGGTGTCCAACAAAAGGCACCCTTTTTAGTCAAATCTGTCATGGGAGCTGCATGTCGTGAATAACCATTCATGAACCTCCGGTAAAACCCACACAAACCTAGAAATCCCCTTAGCTGTGTTAGGTTTGCTGGAATAGGCCAATCTATGATGGCGCGGATCTTCTCAGGATCCATCCGTACTCCCCCTACACTGATAATATGACCCAAGTATAACAATTCAGTCATCCCCAAATCACATTTGGACTCCTTGGTGTACAAGGATTCCCTCTCCAATATGCTGAGTACAGTCTCCAGATGAGCCAAATGCTCCTGCCAATTCCTACTGTATATAAGAATGTCATCAAAAAAACAAGTACAAACCTCCTCAGCAGTGAATGGAAGACTCTATTCATGGTGGACTAAAATGTTGCTGGCGCATTAGTGAGCCCGAATGGCATCACTATAAACTCGTAGTGTCCACTATGGCAACGGAAAGCTGTCTCCTCCACGTCCTGCTCGCGAACTCTGATCTGATGGTAGCCTGATCTTAAGTCTATCTTCGTGAAGTAATGTGCACCATGGAGCTCGTCAATAAGCTCGTCAATACGTGGTATAGGATACCTATTCTTAATGGTCCTCTTATTCAGGGCTCTGTAGTCAATGCACATTCGTAGGGTACCATCCTTCTTCTTCACTAGAACAACTGAAGAAGCAAACGGTGATTTGCTTGGCCGAATATGACCCATAGCCAGTAACTCCTTAATTGTTCTCTCGATCTCATCCTTCAACTACTTAAGATGTCGATAAGGAGTAATCATAATGGGTTTAGCCCCCTCCTCAATCTCAATAATATGCTCAATGCCCCTGTCTGGAGGTCTCCCTAGTGGAATGTCACCAAAGACCTTGTCATGCTTGACTCTCAGCTGCTGGATGTCTGGATGGTACTCGGTCTTCTGTTGTCCCTCCTGTATTGGTGCTAATGTGCACTCGTCAGCCCACTCTACCATGTCATGTCGCATGAGCCTCTCCATCCGATGTAAAGAAATAGTCTTGATGTTGCCGTCCCGTATTGCTTTGAGAATGTGAGACTTCCCATCTACATCAAAACGGATCTCCATATCCCTAAGATTAAGAGTGACTATTTCAAGGGAATGAAGCCACTTCATGCCCAAAACCAAGTCTATATCTCCCATGTTGACCACATAATAAACCGCCTTGAACTCATAGTTGTTCAAGCGTAATGGGAGCTCCCTGATCATCCGCTCACATCTGAGTGTGTAACCGTCAGCTACCTTAACTCTAATGCCCTCAAACTCTTCTATGGTGAGTCCACGCTTCTCCACAAATCTAGTATCAATAAAATTATGTGTGGCACCCGTGTCAAGAAGGGTAATGACCCTCTGTCCTGCCAAAACTCCCCGGAGTCTGAATGATCCCTCGTGCTGGATGCTAGATAGACGTGCTTCCTGAATCTGGAGCTCTGACTCTGCCTCTACCCAAGGCTCTGAAGCTTCAGCGTCTGGCTCCTCGAAACAATCGTGATGTTCGGAATCTTCCGATTCCTCATCCTCATAATAGGCCCACATTACCCGATTTGCTTTGCCCTTAGGTCTCAAAGGACAATCATGATTAGCATCATATGGACCTTTACAGTAAAAACAAAGCTTCTTCCTTCGCAGGTCATTAAGAGCCTCTCTATCCAAAGGTGGTGCTGCTGGATTGGCCCTCAAATCATTCTTGACCCCTGATTTATCTATGTTGAAGCCTGGTCTTTCTCTATTCCTGTTGGAGCCCTTACTGTCCCTGGATGAAGAAGTACTTCTGGAGTTAGATCTACTAGATGGAGCTGCCATCTCCATACTGCGCGTCTTCTTCATAGCTTCCTGTAATGAAGGAGGATCAAAGCCTTTGATCCAACCTCTCAATGGTTCTGTTAAGCCCTCCATGAAGAGTACTACTAGTCACCTCTCTGAAATGTCAGGGACCATGACTGATAACTTTTGGAAGTCACCAATGTATGCTTCTAGACTCCCACTTTGACGTAACTGTGCCAACTCTCGAAAATAGGACTCTGGATCCCTCCTGTCAAAACGCTCCACCAACCTGTCCACAAACTCCTGATAAGAAGTGATCTGATCATGATGGAGTGTCACCATCCCATGGTGCCACCAATCGTGAGCTACTCCCTCAAGATGTAGTGTCGCATATCTGATAGCATCTTCCTCACCCATCGGTCGCAATGTGAGAAATGTATCTAGCTTACTAACCCAAGCCTGTGCTGTCACTTTACCACTACCGTCAAATGTTGCTAGTGTGAGCCTACTCGTAGCCTGCTTCAGATCATTGTTCTGGGGTCTTGGTCTCCCATTCTGTCGACCTCGGTAATGTTCTTTCCTTTGTGTGAGGAATCGGTCAAAAGTAATCATCTCCCTGACCACATGTGGTGATGACTCCCACTCTTCAGTCGCTGCCCTAAGTGTGTCCGTAAATGTCTCCTCATGCTCCTCACCTGCTATCACCTCCTCTACTTCCTATCTCACAAAGATAGGCCTAGTAGGCCTATTCGCTGTACGAGAAACAGTCCCATGGCCTCGCTGTGATCCTACAACACTCCTGACATCTTCACGGTGTGGGGAATGTCTCCTCGGAGAACCCAATCTTGGCAGTGCTGCTGCCAACTGCTGTAATACCTGGTTATTCTGCCTTTGCCCTTCTCGTAGTTCTCTAAGAGTAAGTAAAACCTCTGGATCATCTTAGTCTCTCAGATGGTGAGGAATACGGGCCCTGCCAATATCATCACCCATGTCTTCCGGTGGTTGTTCTAGAACTTGAGTACCTTCAAGCAAAGCTTTACTGCGCGTGTAATACCCGTGTGGTCGCAACTCTTGTGGTTGCATAAAATTTCTAAACCCTCAGGATGGCACAACCTGGCTCTGATACCACTGTAATATCCCTTCGAATATCAAAAACAAAACTCCAAATTGCTTATCTAAATTTTTGCAAAATATCTTCAAATAGATGAATAAATCACAGTATAATTTCTTATTTATCTGCTCATAAGCTTACAATAGAGATCCTCTATCAAGTATACAAAAAAATTATCGAAAGTACGGCCTGAATAGTCTGAATATTCTGTAAACTGGAAAAGAATTTTGAATCTGGTTCATCTCGGCTTGCCGTGTAAAACACACAGTCGCCGATGACGGTTATACTACCGTCGTCGGTCGATCTACAGTCGTTACCCCGTCGATGTTGGTAGTATGTCGACCGATGTCGGTCTCTGTAAGTATCTATTCGCCGATGTCGGTACCTGTACTTCCTGTTGATGCGTACGGATTTTTATGGATCTGTACGGAACTCGTACGGCCGCTGATATAACACACCCTGTATGCCTGATCCTGATCTGTAGAATTATGGGCTGATACAAAAGATCTATATCTGGATAATTCTTAAATCAAAACCCCAAAATAAAGAAAAATACCTGTAAACCCTTGTGATAGCCTCTGAGTGAAGTTATCTCTCAAATACCTGTAATACTATGATAACTTCTGGGTGAAGTTATCTCTCAACTTGGCAATAGATCGGCTGATCTTTCACAACCTCTGAATCGCACACAATGAAGAGTTGACATTCTTCAATGCAATTGGAATCCTGGAACCCTTGGCTCAGTCTTCACAGAAGAATTTCTTAACAAGAATCAATATCAATAATAAGCTTGAATACAAACTCTCTCTCATGAGAGATTCTTATACACCTCCAAAGGTGAGCTTGCTAAAATTAGACTCCCTTAAATTAGACTTCCTTAAATTAGAACTAGGGTCTTAAAATTAGACCAAGTCTTAATTTAGAATTTGCATCCTCAAATTAGACCAAATCATTAATAATTAATAATTAATTAATAATTTATAATTAATTAATAATTAATTAAAATTAGTTCAAATAATTAATATTTGATTAAGTCAATCAAATATTAATATCTCCCTTAATTCATGCCCGAAAGTGCCTGAACGAATTCCAACCCATCTCTATCAAGACCCTCTATCCATCCTATCAGCCTACGAGGGTCGCATAATAGGCTAATCATCCGCTCGAAATATGTCAACTAGAAGGGGACATGACAGAGAAATGCTTCCAAGAAGAACATATCACTTGAGATGAGGCTCAAATAGAAAAAATCAATAGAGGATATAGATAGGACTTAGTTTCCACCAACTCATGGGATCAAGTTCAATGCTAACTATGAGGAAAAAGAAGAAAAGTAAGAGGATAATGCCCTTTCATTAGGAATAGGCCCTACATACCCCCACTTTAGGATACTCCAAGTGGGAAAGACATTCCTCCAAGCACTGAGTAAGGAGAAATGAACAACCATCCTAGACCTTCTCAAGGTCCTACAATTATATTTACACATGTTAAAGAAACTACCACACATAGCTCCTACCTAATGGGTCCAAGCATCATCGATCTTGAGGAGGGGTCCTCATAATGAATTAAGATCTCATTGGAAGGACTAAAAACATTGGTAGGGAGGACTATTGAGAAAATATATATAAGGAAAAATTCTCCAATAACCTCCCAATATACCTCTATAAGTAGTCCATCATTTTCTTCTTCTTCAAGCATTACTACATTTTCAACTACTCTTACTTATACAACTACTCACACCCCCTTTTTCACCTCTCCCCCTCCACTTCCTTTAGAGACACCATTCCATAGTTCATATTTCATGCCACTACAAAATTTTCCACCTATAATAATCTCCCAAAGCATTGGTGTTGGATAAGTTATGGGTTATACCCATTCTCAGGCCCCTACTACGAATGCATCACTCACCCTTGGCTCCATTACATCCCCCAATCAACTCAAACCCATTCCAAAATCATTCCACTATTATAAGACACCTTTTATCACTATAGTAACTAAAATTATTGGGCTTTCAACATTTCCCTCATTTATTTTAGATATGGGACTAGCTAAATCCATATTTAATTCACTAGGTTAATTGCACCCAACTAATTTGTTTATCCTAGCTATTGCCTTTGCTTCTTCTTCACAAGAATTCTTAGTAAAACCACCTCCCATTCAGCTAACTACCCCAAATTGGGTGAGAATCATGATGTAGACAATAAGGTAGGGGAGGCCTTAGGTGAGCCAAGCTCCAACAAAAATTTAGATGAGGTTTGACCCTACCACTAGAACCATGGAGAGGGTAATTCAGAGATAAGTAGAATAACCATAATCCAACTCAAATACGATATATGGAAGTGAAGAACCACTCATCAATTTGACTAAGAAGATAAAAGTAGGCCCTAGAGAATTTCAATAGTATGTTGAGGACCTGGTGTCCATAGTACAAGCATAGGTAGAGTCCACCATTGTTATAATGAATGGAATACAACAAGATTTATAAAGGCTAAAAGAGCAAACATAGCCTATAGTGTCAAACAAAACATTGTTTTCAACAATCAATATTATAACCAATGTTTTCAACCTATTTAAGGTTATGAAGAAAAGACAGGTAGAGGGGATCTAGCAAGCTAAGGCAATGAAAAAGATCGACCAAAGTCTTGTACATTATGACACCAAGTTAGAAAATTTGTCAAGAGTGGAAAGAGATAACAAATTCCCTGATCTCAAATTCTTACATCTTGAAGACATTATGCTTTCATAGACAATCTTCATGAACATGATGAGAACTTTGAACACATGGTTTTATAAATTCAAGGATGAAAACACATCCTTTGAGAAAATTGATTTGAAAATTTCCCACATACTGAAGGACACCATGATCACAAAAGTGACCAAGCCTTATAACTCCATGGAAGATAAAGAGTTTAGGGCACATATGAAGGTATTCATTTCATGGTTCTATCAATATGTAGCAAGTGATAATATAACTACATAAATAATAGACATTGTGGTGTTCTCCAATTAGAAACTATAGTAGGCAGAGGCAATAGAAGAGGCACTCAAGCCTATACTCATAGAGCATAGTAGGTTTATCTAGGACATACCTAATTTATTTAGGCCAATAATCCTATATTTTTTCTATATAGACAAGTATTATCAATCATGTGTTGAATTATGGACCTAAGAGGATAACTTGAGGAAGTAGAAACACAAAAAACAACACGTTTGCCAAAAATAACCTCTAGACCCTTAGGAATATTTCATAGTCTTTTTATGATTTCAATTGTAAAATATTCCATTGTAATGTGGTGGTTTCATCCACTTGGCTATATTAGGGTGAAATTTTTGGGCCCACTCAAAATTATCTTAGGTATTTAAGCCTATAAATAGGGGTGTCCACTCATATTGTAAGTTAGAAATAGTCATTTACAAGAATCAGTAAAAGAAAGCCAAAGAATTTGTCAGATTATATGTAAAGCTTAATTATTTGTTTTTATTATTTTTCCTCAAGATTTGATGTCTAATTATTTATTTTCTAAAAATTAGTTTTTCAATTACATTTTATACATGAATCTATTAGTTTGAGCTTAAAGCTAGGTTGAATAATTTGATAGTATATTTTCTTTACTTTCTCTCATTTGCATCTAGAAGTGACATTGTAATTTACTTTGAGTCACCTTTATGCAAGATATTTTGTTATATACATGCATTCTCATCCCTTGAATATTCAACTACATGTATTTAGTTTTGAGAATTATGCTAGGGCTATTAGGTGTTAGTTTCATGTATTTACCTTACAAGTTATCATAATTGGTAGTTTTATGCATCTTAAGCACAATCTTTTTCTTGCCTTATCCTACTCCCTCTCGGATTCACCCATGAATCACTTTATCTTAGATCATGTTTTATATATCTATTATTCATTTTCATTTTAGGAAATAATTTTGAAAGATTAAAATAATTCACAAAATTAGCTTGAAATTGTGTCATTACATAACATATATTATCCCTACAATAGGGTTTGCTTATAGACTTTGAAGTGGTGATCACATCTCTTATATTTATGTTATTCTAAGCAATAGTTGTATAAAAAACTCAAGACCCAAGTCATTATAGTAATTTAAATTGAGTTTCTCACTTTCCCTTTGTTCTCTAGTGAGATAGGGAGCACTAAAAGTGCATCAATAGGGAAGGAAATGCTAGTTCTATAAGGAGGGCCTTATATAACTATTTTCATACATCTTTGTTGAATTTTTGTTTACTTCATTATATATGTACTTAATCATTTCAAATTACATTAATATAATTAAATAACACTAAAGATCTATATTATTTTCATGAATCTTTACTTTATTTGTAAGAATCTTTGCATTCTTTAAAAGTTTTTATCAAAGATAGTGTTCATTTATTCAAATCTGGTGCAATAACCTAGATATTTGTTAAAACTCATGAAAATATAGTTGAAATATCCCACTCTTTACACATATTAAAGGTTTTGTTGATCATATTTGAAAAATCTATCATAAATTTGTTAAAGAATTGGGAAATTAATGCAAATATCAATCTATAAAGCACTATTTATACATAATCTAGGCATTTAATATCTTAATTGTTTTAATTTGTTTGGACTTAAGTAAATCTTCACATTACTTTATAATAGAGTAAGATAACATTCTTAGATCATTAAATAAGGCATAAAAATCATCAATTTTACATTGATCTTTGTAGGATTATGTGTAAAGCTAACAAGTATTTATGCAAGTTTGGAGAAATTAAGGTTTCATAGCTTAAACATTTAAATATCAAGGTAAAACGATTTGATATTCAATATTTAGGTAATTATTTATCTATATTTATGATATTTAGCACTAGTAGAGACTATCTTTGTAGTTTCTTGGCTCTTAATACCCATTTTTCATCCTAGAGTTGCCTAGTATTAGAAACAGATCTTGATCTAAGATTATAATCCATTTAGCATCTATAAAAAACCATAGGAAAGAAAGAGAAGACAAAATCAGACATAAAAAGTATAAGACTTAGTCTAATTATCAATCTAACCAAAAATTGCAACCCATCTTTCCATTCATGGCATGGTTAGTAGTTCATCCATTAATGTCCCTAGACTTGTACATAATTTTCTAAGGAATCTAGAGAAGTATTTTCCCCTCATTCCCCCATTACGAGAGTGACTATTGAAGAACACGTGAAGTCATTTAAGGTATATTTAAGGTTCCTCAACCAAATTCATGAACCTTAGGGATGTAGCCTATGATTGGTTCCTTAATTTACTCCATCATGGGATGGGGTCAGTTCAATGATAACTTTATTGCCCAATTTCAAAGGGTGGTTAGCCCAGAGATTGTATACCAATAGTTTACCACCCTAAAAAGGGACCCAAAAAATCTAATCAAAATGTTCAATGCTAGGTTACAAAAAATGTAAACCATAGCATCCCCACCATACAATACTATAGATGAGTTATCCTTATAAATATACAAGAACACTTTGGATCTAATTACAACCATTTTTACAAGGAGTATTGTAGGTATTGACATGTTGTCTTTAGCCTATGTTGAGGCTATACATATTGATGAGTAAATTCAGCTACAAATGAATTCTACATTTTTTATTTCCAACATTGATCCAACTATGACTACTCTAAATATCATCCCTAGCATGAATCAAAACCATCCTACATTTAACCAACTACCAGTGCTCAACTAGTTACCTTTGAGTCATGCCACACCTAACAAGTAGCTTGGATTCTTCAACCAAGCAAGTGATAAGGCAAACCCCAAGAATAATAAATCCATGGTGATTATAAGTAACACCAACATATAATAAACCACTTAGAACAAAATCCTAGAACCTCTATAGGGAGATTTAGACTCAATCTAAAGAACTATCTAAAAGATTGCCAATGATTTCTTGTATCTTAAGAAATAAATGGGTAACACCACTAAGAGCTCCAAAAAAAACTATAATTTCCAAATATATAATAGACCTTTCAATATTTATAACAATAATAGCAAGCCTCCTTTAGGTAAATTTATTGAAATCAACATCTATGAGATGGCTTTGCCTAATTAGTGGTGAGTGCTCAATACCACTAGACATAGAGAGCTAGATTGTGTTGAGTTATGACATGCATTCGAAGCTATCTATATCCAAATGAAGAGACTAAAAATTAATTCTAATGATCAAAACAATGATAAAGTCTTTGATAACTCCAATGATGCCCCTAGAACACCTAAATCAGTCCTCATGGTTGAGACTTATGAATTTCCTAGCCAAGATGAGAATGAACCCTAAGACAATATCAAAGAGGTCCATGATTTCCAATAGTTCTAATAATTAAACTAAGCCATAAGAAGTAAAGGCCATAAACCACTGTTGAAAATCTCTACTCCACCTAATAAATTAAATACATCCCTTAATAGTAGGATAGATAATAATCCTCCAGACTCCAAAGGTAAGGATAGTCAACCAACAACAGAGGTTCCCTACACAACATCAAAAGGCAAGTACAACATAGTGGAATACATGAATAAAAATAAGGCAAATATAGCATTGCACGAGTTCACACAAACCACCAAATAGCATATTTTTTATTGAAATACTTGAATGAAAATCCTAGCTGTAGTAGAGATAAACAAGATCATGCCAATGTAGTGATGTGCAAGAGAAATCATGAGGTTTCACCATTCCTATTAAAAATTAGAATTTTTGGTAAAAATATTCATAATTGCTTACTTGATTCTAGTCATTTAGATAATATTATGCCCCTAGGAATATGTGAAAATCTAGGGTTAAACCTAGTTAAATATAAGAAGGTGGTGGTATAGTTGGACAAATCAAGATTAAAGGTGATAGGTGAATTATTGAGCATACACATGAAACTAGGTCAAGAGCCTTATATATAATAAATCATTGAAATTTAGGTCATAGATATACTTGAAGCATATGGGTTTTTACATAGTCATGACTAGACTAAATCTTTAAATGGATACATGTCCATGGATTTTTCCCACATGTGGTTACCTTGGAAAGGGATCCCCAATTAGATTAGGATCAATAGGGAATCTAAGATGAAATATATTATTACAAAATACAATGCCAAGAATGAGAAGGTAAACTACCAGTCTTCTAATTTGGGCATCTAGACTTTGGAGATAACTAACATTATTATAAGTGATGATGTAAAGGAAGAAAACAAAGGCCCTTAGATATTGTACTCAAGGTTCATTTTAAGAGGACCTACTATAAAACCTATTGGA
The DNA here is from genome assembly GCA_037957365.1 of Torreya grandis. Classification (NCBI taxonomy): domain Eukaryota; kingdom Viridiplantae; phylum Streptophyta; class Pinopsida; order Cupressales; family Taxaceae; genus Torreya; species Torreya grandis. The sequence goes on from JARHVA010000132.1 coordinate 4,311,948, forward strand.
AATATTTGGTGAATCTAGGAAAATTTTATTAGTTGATATGGAAAATTTTTTATGGGTGATGACAAATGATATAGCTGAATGGCACAACTAAATGGTGGAGGTTGAATGGTTAGATTAGATGACATATATAATTTTTTTATCATTTGGCTCTATCATTTAAACCTATCATTAAACTCTAGGATCTGGTGTTGTCATTCATCACTATCATTTAATCATGCAGTCCTCATCTAACTTGTTATTCAATTTTATCATTCATTTTCATTTTTTGTTACTATCATTCAGTTATGTGATACTTTGATTTTAGTTCTACTTGTTTCCTTGGATGGTGTCTCAAGGGATATACTATATATATATATCTAAGAAATGTAAATTTAATCTTATATATTACTATAAAGGGTTGGTGATCTGACCCTAAAAAAATATCCCTAAAATTTTGGTGATTCGGTCCCATTTATTGACCCTAAAAAATAGCCAAAACCAAAATATTTAAAAAGGAAAATTCATGAATTAATTAATATTTGTTGCTAAAATTAACCCTTATTTTACTTTTATGGTGCATGAGCTAAATGTTGACCAATTTTTACCACAAGTAAAATCATGGTCACCTCCTTCCCCTTGCTTTTGAACCGGTCATTTCAGGTTGCTCAAGATTTAATGACATGTTTTCTTCCGCATGGTTTAGCTCCTGGTTTAAAAGATCACTTAGTTCAAAGGTATTCCAATTGGTCAAAGAACAGTCTCCAAGTTCAATGCCCTAGTGGAGGGCAGGTGTACAAAGGAAGAAAATCGGGTAAAGTTCAAAATTTGTTCATGTTTGCTTTAGTCCCAAATTCCTTCAAACTTTTTGCCTGAAGGAATTCCTTCAGACAAAAATTTTGAAGGAATTTGGGTGCAGTTTAAAAGCTAAGGCAAAAGCCTAGACATACATCCGTAGACAAAATGTCTATGGGAAAACATCTATGGAAAAAATGTCTACGGGGAAACATCCACAGACAAAAGTCCATAGGGAAATTGTCTGCAAACACAAGTTTGCGAGAGCCCAGGAGTATTTCAAAATTAACAAAGACAATGTCCTGCCGAAGGACCCCAAAGGGTAGGTACCCTTGCAGGGGACTCTCAACCCAAACAAAAGGAACACTTTCAAAGAGGCAGAGGGTCATTTTCCCTTTGGGGAAATGTTAAGATAGTTTTTGAGGAAGCAAGGCTGCAAAAAGCCAATGAAGGCCCGATTGATGTTGTGACAGGGACGGTGACATCCTAGAGGATGTCAAAGTTAGCAAAGTGAAATAGCCATTTGATAAGACCTAGGAAGCATAATTAATTACCAAGAAACTAAACATGGAATTTAACTAGAAGTAAACAGTAACTAGAATTTAGAAATAACACAAAATATGAGAGATAATACCTAATTGTATTAATACTCTTCTAGAAGGAAATAAAACAAAGAAGATGCCACAGTCTTCTTCCTTACACTCCTCTAGGAATCTCACACCTCTAGGGCATAATCAGTAAATCTCTTCAAGAGCTCACTCTCTCAATCACGGTCCCAACAATCAACTCAAACACAAAGTTATTGTTCACCTCCACTAGCTAGTAACAATACTGCCAATCCACCAGTCAGTAACAATACAGCTGGTCCACCAAGTACTCCACATACTCCAAGTCTGAGAATACACACATACTCCAAGTACACAATGTACTCCAAATAGATCTCACCTAATCTTGCTACCTATTATGTTGTTAACCTCCCTGATCTTGCACACCTATAAATCAACCTAGTTTTTGCACACCTACAAACCTAGACATCACACACACACACACACACACACACACACACACACACACACACACACACACCTATAGATCCATTGACCTTACTTATACATGTAGATCTCCTTATTGATCTTGTACACCTACAGATGAACCTGATCTTACATACCATGAAGGACACTTGTCCTCTAAACCAGCACCCCTGTGGATCTTCTACCAGACCTTGCTCTCCCGTAGATCTACCTCATCATACACACTTGGCACTAAGGCACTATGAGGAGCCAACCTTGCTCTCTCTATCTAGCACCCTAGGAATCCCTACTTTGATCCCTCACTATTTACAATACAACCCATGAGTCTATTATATAGATCTCATGCAAACAATAATTAGACATCCAATTACAATAATTAGATCTGCAGCTCCAAGACTAAAATTAGCCTTTTACATGCAAACAATCGGTTCATCAAACTAACTGTTCATCAACTAGTAGTTCTAAACCACACAGGTGACCGACATTGGTCCCTATCTAGCTGGAGATGATAGATGTCAGCTGATACCTGACCGATGTCAATTTCTCTGCTCACTATATATGACTGATGTCAATTGATCAGACTGATGTCAGTTGCTCTACAACTTAGCAACCTCTCAACAACCTCTTCCATGTTTAAAGTAGTGAAGCTTTTAGCTCCACAACCTAATAATCTCCCACTTGGAGATAAATAACTGCACTGTACCTATACCTGTACACCATCTAATTTGTTTCCTAGCTTATATCCCTCTTCAAACTCAATCTTGAAGACCAACCACCACACATCCTATGGTGCAACTCCTGTCATCTAAGTAACCTACCATATCTGAAGTGCCTAACCCTACATAGCATGAATCCTTACTACTAGTCCCTCTCAGATACCTGAGAACCCACTGAACCACTTTCCAGTGCTTCCTTCCTGGATTGGCCACAAACCTGCTGACAACTCCCACTGCTGGGGCAATATCAAGGATTACACATGTACTCAACCTCATCATGTGATTGGAGACCCTATTCTAAGAATTTTCCATCCATAGGTGTGCTTGTCATTCTGCATCCTACACTACCTTCACACAATCATCCTGAGACAACAACAACCTGTGATCTTCCCTATCTCTAAGAATACTCATGCCAAAGAATTTTGTTGCTCCCAAATACTTCATGGCACACCACTGAACGAAGCTTACCTTTAGCTCAGTAAAACCCTGTATGTCTGAACCTACAACAAGCATATCATCTACATATAATAACAAGATAATGTCACAACCATTATCCAACCTGGTAAAGAAACCATAATGGTTGCAATGACATTGACTAAAGCCATGCTTTATCATCCACCTGTCAAACCTATACCACTATCTTATAGCTTGATCAAGACCATATGACCTGGCCTTTCATCTCACGTGTCCATTCTCTCTCTTCTTTAACCCAACTAGCAACTCTACCATATCTACCATTTGGTTCTCTCTCAAGGAATCAACTTCCTCATCCATACCATGCTCCCATAGTTTCCTGGATCTTACCTGCTCTTCTTCTTTAAAACTTCCAAGTTCTTGACCATTAGTGAGCAACAAGTAGTGTAAAGATGGGGAATAAAAAATTTGAGGCTTACTTACACTTTCAGTCCTCCACATGGGTGTTTGAGACTCCTTGACAACGTGTTATCCACCTAAAATCTATTTCAGTGACCGATGTCAATCACCACCTAGTTTGCATCTTACTGACATCAGTTCCATGTGACTGACCTAACTACCGATGTTGGTTCCCTGACTGACATCAGTTGCCACCTACCTGAGACCACAAACTATGCCTGTCTAGACATGACCGATGTTAATACCTACCTGTTCGATGTCGATTACCCCTAACTGATGCTAGTAACTGTGTTTTCCTATGAGTGATGACTTTTTACCTACAAGCTCACTTTGAATCAAAACCCTATCCAAACTACCCTGCTCAGAAGTATCCAGCCCCATCCGCTGATCTCTATCCATCATCTCCTCCATAAACACCAAGGCTTTCTAGTTCTTAAGTCTATCAAACAGATCTAACTTCCACTTAGGAACATGCATCTCCTTCTTGCTCATGTGACCAAGCCTACAAAGCCATGTCTTCACAATAGAAGAAGAATCAGTAATACAAGTAGATAGATAAAGAGTACTTACTTTCTTACCACCAGCTAATTTAAGTGCATCCACTATGAGAGTTCCTGTGCATCTCTCATCACCCAACTTTCCTATTGAAATTAGCCGCATCTTTAGGACTAGGACCTGCATGACCTCCTTCAACACCCATGTGTTGCCCATCTACAATTTCAGCCACACTTCCCCTTTGCCAATACTTTGACAAGGCTCACCAACCCCTAAATTAAGTGGGAAGGATTATAACCAAGTAAAATTAGGAGACCCTAAGAATAAGTATAATGTTAACATTGGATTGGTATACATTGATGGAAAATTAAAGAGAGTGGCTATCCTTCTAACCAAATTCAAAGACATTGTCACTTGTTCTTATGATGACGTCAAGATCTTTGACACCAGTGTGATCACTCACACTATCCCATTAAAGTAATCCTATAAACCTTTCAAGCAAAGATAAAGGCTAGTCAATCTAGTATTGGAACCTCTAATTTATAAAAAAGTGAAAAATTTTCTTGATGCAAATATAATATTTCCTATAAGTCATTCAACATGGGTTTCCAATTTTATGCTAGTCTCGAAGAAGAATGGAGAGATCCAACTTTGTGTTGATTTCTAGAATATAAATAGATATTTAAAGAAGGATAATTACCCTTTTCCATATTTTGTTGAAGTGATATAGTTGGTAAGTGGATCTAGAATGATCTCATTTTTTAATGGATTTTCAAGCTAAAACTAGGTCCTGGTAAACAAGAGTAGTATAATGAAGACTGCTTTCACTAATTAATGGTAGATTTTTGCCTGCAAAAAAATGTTATTCATACTAATCAATGTGGGAGAAAATTTTTAGTAGGTAATGGACCATGTAGTCTAGGGATTAATAGGTAAATACATTATTATTTACATGGATGATCTATCAATGTTTTCTAAATATAGGGAAGATAGTATGATGCATTTAGAGAAAGTATTATAAAGGTATAGAAGGTATGGCATCTCCTTAAACACCAAGAAGAGTATCTTCTATGTGAATGAAGGTAACCTCTTATGACATGTAATCACACAAGAAGGTATAACCATCAAACCCTATAAGATCAATGCAATTTTGAAAGTAGAAGTTCCAAATAGCAAAAAAGAGATAAAATCTTTCTATAGTAAAATCAATTTTGTAAGAAATTTTATTTTTGGCTTTGTAGAGATTGTGAGACCACTCAATGCAACCCTAAATAAAGATGCCAAGATAGAATGGAAATTTGAGGTGAAGAAGTCATTTCAAGATGTCAAGGAAGTTATCATTCAATATCCTCTCTTGATAAGTATTGATTTTAATAAATATTTATATCTATATTCTTTTGCTTCTTACCATACTCTTGTTGTTATCCTAACATAGATGGAATAAGACAAAGAACACCCCATAACATTCATGAGTACTAATCTAAAGAAAATTGAGCTGAATCATACTATTATAGACAAGTAAGGTTATGCACTAGTGAGGGCTATCAATAAATTTAGACACTACATCCTAAGAAATAAGACATATGCTATAGTTTCTAACCCAACTATTGAACTGATGCTAGGACAAAATGAACTCGAGGAAAGAAGAGGGAAGTAGATGGCCAAGCTTTAAGAATATGATTTAGAGATAAAATCTACTAAAATAGATAGGGGTCAAGGTCTTATCCTACTCATTGAAAATATTTATCCTCACACTGATGTTCTATAGTCAAAGCAAATCAAGTAACCAGAGGAGATTGGTACAAAGACATTGTCCATTACTTATTATATGGAGTATGTCCCTCACACCTCAAAAGATAACATCAAAAACACCCTCAAGTTAATATAATCTCACTTTATGATCAAGAGAGGGGTCCTCTATATACAAATAATGAATTAATTTATCTATGGTGTGTATCTAAAGTTAAAGCCACTGAGATCATGGATAATTTCCATGACAAGTTGGGAAGTGGCCATCTTTCAAAATGTACTACTTCACACAAAATATTAAGGGTTGGCTATTATTGGCCAACTATTTTCAAGGATGCACATGCTCATATACAAACATTCCATAAATTTCAAGTGTTTGATTGAAGAGAAATAAAGGCAGTAATGCCTCTACAACCTATAAGTGAAAAAAATCCATTTGCATAATGGGGCCTAGACTTCATGGGTATAATCAACCCCAAATCCTTTATGGGACATAATTTTTCACTTACTACCATAGAATATTACACTAGGTATACTAAAGTAGTCACCGCCAAGAATAAAAAAATAATTAATGTCATCAAGTTCCTTGAGGAAAATATTATTACTTAATTTGGGACTACCCCTATCTCTGGTATGTGACAATGGACTAGCCTTTGCATTAGTTGATTTCATGAAATGGGCATATGAAAATCAAATACTCATCATGTCTACTTTAAAATACTACCCTCAAGTTAGTGAAGTGGTTAAATCTAGTAATAAGATCCTGATGAATGCCATTAAAAAGTATGAAAAAAAGAAACCAAGGGAGTGGTAGTCCCTACTGAAGTTTACTCTATGAGAAAATAAGACCTAATACAAGTAGGCGCTCAATGCATCCCCATTATTTCTATTTTATGGGTATTAGACTATATTTACCATTACATTAAAATAACATACATATGATTTCATGGCTGAGTACATGGAAGATGATGAAAGGGTACAGTCTTAGATCCTAAACATCATCCAAATGGAGGATGCTAGAGATGAAAAATTGAAAACTTTCATAAAGCATCAATATGTTGGGAGAATATGGTTCAGAAAGTGATCTAAATTCAAAGCATTCTAAATCTTAGACTTAGTCCTACTATGGGATAAGGACCATAAGATGAAAGGATAGCATGACAAATTCACTCCCCTCTGCATTGGACCCTATCAAGTAGTAGAAATACTTGGTAAAAACATTTTTAGACTAAAATAACTACAAGGGAATGAATTAGCCTTACCTTTTAATGGGAAATAAATGAAGCATTACTTCTCTATCACTTTATCCCAAATTTCACAAGGAGAGTAAGATTATTTAGAGTTAGAGTAGGTAAGAGTAGAATAGTTTACTTTTCTAATATTTTTTATTTCTTAATTTCCTACTTTATTTTCATATTTAATTATTTCTTGCTTTTCATTTGTTTTTTTCTTATTGTGTGTTGTGGTTTAGCAATAAATCCTCTAGACAAGAAATATTTGGCTCAATTTGTATTAACCTAGTCTCAAAATGGAATAAGGGATGGTAGATCTTAAGCACTAATAGTCCAAAGTTGGGAAGACTTTACCATTTTTCTAATTCAAAAAGTTAGGTGGGGTTGATTTAAAAAAATAGTTTTCTCATAAAGATATTAAGTTATTTTAAGGTTGTAATAAAGTTTAAATGACTAATCATTTGCTTGAACAAGAGTTTGAGTCTATGTGAACCATCATATTGTCACTCAAATTTACTAATTAAATTACCTATGTAGAAAGTGCTATCTAAGAATGAATAACATTCAGACTATATCTTGGCACAATCCTTACACTTGGTATAAAAAAAGAAATAAAAAATATGATCCACCAATGAAGTGAAATCATAAACTACTTCACATTCCTAGAATGATAATTTAGACAATCTCTACCAGGGTTATAGACACCTAGATGTTAGTAAAGCAACATCCAAAGAGGAGCCAAAGGTATCTCTATGTGGGCTATAGAAACTTCGTTGGTATCAGAGTAATGCATAAGTTGTCCCTAATTAATCAAAGCATTATTATTTATATCTAAAGAATGCTTAAGTCATTTCATATCTAGATATTTTTGAACTTGAAATATAACACTTCTAAACCTATTGTAAATGGTAAAAAATATTGAAAGCACACACACAGTATGCTTTTCCTTAGGATTTAAATTGTATTTCCAGCATATGAGATTTCATTTGTTCCAAAAGTGGTTTTGATATTAGCTAGAAATCCTAGTGAGATAATTAATTTTTAATTAGTCTTAGAATAGAATATATAGATTCTAACGTTTTTTAATTCTTCCTTGTATATCTCACCATTTTTAATGCTCAACTACCCCCTATTCCTAGAATAGGGACCCTCCTATTTCAATTTTTCAAAATGACTAAAATCTAAACTTGTTGGGTCATTTATTTGCATTGTAATGGATCTGATACTTCCTAGAAATTCTTTGTTATATATTCATCTTGAATTATAGATTATCATTTAAAAAATATTTAGGTTATTTTAAGTTTTTTTAAGTTTTCTCCATGTTTTCAATGAATAATCAACCATGAATTGATTCAAAATGTGTAGTCACACCTAAACTTCACCTAATCCTACTAAACTAACCTTATACTTTATTGAAAGCATTTTATTATGTAGACTTACTATAATCTTGTTTAAATTGCTTATGATAGGCATGTGACATTTTCAAATTCCAACTCAACTTCTCTCATGACCTCGTAGGATGTCAAAGTTAAACTAGTAGTCTATGATGTCTTACGTGAGGTAAAAATAAAGCCTACAACCTAAAGAGGATATATGTAAACCTCACCAACCTTTGTGGTACCTCAATGATTCGTCACTCCACATATGACACTTGAAATGAATCTACGAATCCCATGAACCATGTGGCACCATTCTGAGAGATCACAAAGGAGTTAGCTATTGAAATTCAAATCCATAATATACATGTCAAAATCCTAGCCCATTCAAGGAACCTTGATAAATATGAGTGACCATGCATCCTACTACAACAAAGAACGCCACAAGATAATACCACATGTCCTAATCACAACCATCCAAACCTGAGTAGCCTTCTAAAGTGAAGCATGCCCTTGAAGGTTTGTCTAGGACCAATGCATGTTAACACTACATCACATCCAATCCAAAGCTCATGAGGGCCCATAAAATGAACACATGGAAGCACCTAAGCCATCTGATTAAGGATCAATGGTATTCATCTATCCAAACATCCCACAAAAGTGACAAGTGGTAAAATGATGAAGAGGATCTCATGATAATGCCACATGTCTCCCTTAGACCCATGCAATGATGACACTTATCATGCTTTCACTGCTCCATTCTAAATAACACTTGATCACCTCCAAAGTTCCATGAGAATGATGTGTGTCTCCACTATACCTATAAGATGATGCCAAGTGTCATCCCCAAAAGGCTACATCTAAGATTAATAGATTGCCTCTGAAAGAAAAGCATGGCTCCTCTTGACCCACATGTTTAACATAGAATAGCCAATATTTGTTAAGACCAATCTAAAAGTGACACCTATACTAGCAAAGTCAAGACTACTCATGAGAGTGACACCTACCTAAGAAAGACTCTGATTGCTTATAAAAGCAACAAGTGGTACTGTCATAGCCAACCAAATCTAAGGGCCCTACCCCAAAGCTTGCCATAAATCAAAATATGCCAGCTAGTACAACGCAAGTGAATCATCACACAAAGCCACATTCAGAGTATTGAAGATTAATAATAAGATTCCATGTGTCTAGATTTGATCCAACTAAGTGTCTTAGTCATGTTTAAGCCTTAAAAAGGCATATCTAGATCTGATGTGACATATCATGTGTCAAGAGATGGAAACCTTTAGATTTAAATTTAAAATTGATGATGAATCAAAGTCAAATCAATACTAAATTTTGAGGATAAAGGTTACAAGTTCATCATTAATGTGGCATGAACCAAAATCACCATCTAACCTTGCATTGATCAAGGTAATCTCCAAAAGGTTACTCAACTTGATCGTTATCACCTACACTTCCACTCTAAGCCCTAATCATTTTCCCTCTATGATACATGCATTCTTATGTTGACCAAGCTTTAACTCTTCCTAGATTGTGCCTAAGAAATCATTGTTCAACTCTAGAGTTGTAGAGAAGTATGAAAAAATTCCAATTACTACCTATGAAAACTATAGAAATGGCACAGGCAAGACCTTCCACTTCTGGTAAGGGCATCTAAATTGGAAATGATGATTTATTATTTCAATTTGGAAATTCAATCATCTTTAAGGACATAAATTTTATCCTTGATGTCAAAAACATAGGGGATATGCAATACAACAATGTGTATCACAATGTTGAGGAGGCAAGGGATCTTGAAAATTCTAAAACCATGCCCCATATTATCCAGCATCCTTTTGATATCCTAGTAATTCAAGCTTCTAATCTTCACAAAGCCATAACAAAACCAAAGGTCATGTCATATATAGATGTAGTCTATGGCATCTTCAAGATGTTAAGATATGAGGATGGATTATTTAAATCCATTCACTAAGGGCTTTCCATTGCATTCATTATGGGGCCAAATTTTGAAAAGTATTATGACCTACCTCTAACACAAGTGGAGTATAACTAAAGCATCATCAAAATTTGGTATGAGTTGCACACTTTGGATAAATACCTAGCCTCATGGGTAACTGACCCCAAAGAGATTGTCTACATGAATGATCATGGAGACCTACCCATCAAAAAAAAAATTAAAAGGGGTAAGTACTAGTCCCACATTACTAAATTTGGTATTTAGAAATACACATATTGGATATATAGACATAAGGATTATCCCATTATTTTAATTAATTATATAAAATAAACAAATTCCTCCACTTGGGGATATTATTATTAAGAACCAGGTTACTACTATGAATGACACATGCTAGAATGGATTTCTATTTTATATGATGAGTTATTTGTTAGATTACATTTGTGTAATCACATAATTGGGTTAAAATACATGGTACCCTAAGAGTAAATAATTTTTTCCCAAATATTTTTCTACATTTTACATCCACCAATTCAATTGAAATATAAAGATAATAGTAAAGGACTTCTACCCCTATCTACAAGTCAATTATAGAATGTGAAATGAAAAGGTTTCCATTAGAGGTCAAAATGACACTAAGGTACATAGGCATATTTTAGATCTACCCTAATTTTACATTCATTGAATTATAAGGGGTAATGGTATCTCCCCTTAGGCTATCAAGGTATGTGTCGATGAATCTAGTAGAAGAGGAGATAGCCTACCAAATGATCCATGGAATTAATGGCATATTTACAAAAAATAAGAGGGTACCTCTCGACAAGGATCCTCACTATCTGGGGAGAGCCAAGGTGAAATAATGAAACACATGATAGTGGTAGCAAGTTATAAGGACTTTTACCTATTGCCCAAAGATGACATCAGAATGTGGGATCCAAACTAGGTTATTACTAGGCACCTTGCAAAATTAAAAAGAAATATAGCTATGGAATACAAACACTAAGATGAGGTACATGATTGGATATACCTTGATGTAATAAAGGATGAAATAATGCTAAGAAATGATTTTAATAAGAACATACCACCATAGATGAGGCTTGACTAGTAAAAATTAAATGAGGATATATCTAGGCCTTAACTCCCACCAACTCATCAGAGCATGTTGAATGTTAACTATGAGGAAAAAGAATAAGAAGAAGAGAATAATGCCCATCTCATTAGCAATAGGCCCTATAGATGACCAATTTAGGCTAATCCAAGTGAGAAAGACATACCTCCAAGAAATGAGTAAGGAGAAATCAATATCTAGCCTAGCCCTTCTCAAGGTTCTGCAATTGTATCTTCACCCATTGAATAAATTGCCATAAAGATTTATGACCAATTAAGTCCCTATATCATCAATCTTGAGGATGGGTCCCCATAAGGAATTGAGATATCATTAGAAGGAATAAAACTATTATCATAGAGGATTGTTGTGAAATTATATACAAGTAAGAAGTCTCCAGCAACCTCCCAATCTCCCTCTGTAAGTAATCCACCATTGTCTTCTTTTTTAGGAATTATTACATTTTTAACTACTCCTACTTATATAGCTACTCACACCACCTTGTTCACCTCTCCCACCACTACTTCCTTTAGAGGCACTACTCCATATTTCATTTCTCATGCCACTACCAATTTTCCACCTCCACCAAGCCTCTAAATCACTAGTGTTGGCAAAGTAATGGTTTCTACCCCTTCTCAAGCAATCAATACTTGTGCAACACTCACCCCTAGCTCCATTGCTTCCACCAAGCCACTCAAACCTCTTATAAAATAATTCACCTAGAAAAATCCACTTCACCTCACTACAACAACCAAAATTATTGGGCCTTCAACATTATCCTCATTTATTTTAGACATGGGACTAGTTATATCATTATTTGATTCACTAAGTTAATTGGACATAGCTAATATGTTTATCCCTACTACTACCTTGGATTTTTATTCTTCCCAAGCACTCTTACTATTACCACCTCCCATTCATCCAACCACCCCAAATTGGTGAAAATCATGATGCAAATAATAAGGTATGGGAGACCTTAGGCAAGTCAAGCTCCAACCCAAATTGGGATGAGGTTCGACCCCACCATAAGAACCATGAAGAGGGTAATTCAATGATAGTATAACAACCATAGTCTAGCTTAGTTATGATATATGAAAGTGAAAAACCACTCTTCACTTTGACTAAGAATAGAAAAGCAAGCCCTGGAGAAGTCCAAGAGTATGTTGAGGACCCAATGTCTATAAGTTAAGCACATGAAAAATCCACCATTACTATTTTAGAGTAAAGATTTACTCTATGTTTCATTCTATTTTTCAGTCGTGTGACTGAAATTTTTTGTTTTCACATACTTTGGTCTGAGATGATAGAGTTTTGAAATAGAGCACAGGCTCTATTTTCCTTTTGATTCATTTTTTGTCTAAGTGTTGAAGTAAAGCAGAAACTACCAAGTGTCATCATCTAAGACACCTTTCATATTTTCTATGAGTTGGTCAGAATGTGCCACATATCTCATAGCAACTCAGTAGAACACACCAAGTGTCATCATCCATGGTTTCATATCGGCACCCACATTTCATCTCTTTTCATTAAAAGGTTTTAACAAGCTAAGTATCAGGATCGAGTAGAAAACAACAAGTGGTAGTCATAAAAGGTCTCAATTTTGCTTTTCTAAAAGCAACAGAAGTGCCACGTATCCAAGTAGAAGAGAGCAAAAGCCACCATGTGTCGTGATCTAAATTATCTTCATTTTGCTTCACTAATATAGCAAAGACTATGGTAGGTCCCAAATTTTGTTTCTTAATTAAGCCAAAGCCACCAAGTGTCATTGTCCATATAAATGTTAAATGAGACCCAATTGTTTCTATGGTATAAATAGAGTAAAGTAGAGACCACCAAGTGTCATATTTCACGAGTTTTTAAAAGGATAGCTAAAAGTAGTGGAGATCACCACATAACCCTAGATAAGTAAAGTGGAGATTGCCATGTGTCTTTTAATGAAGCAACAGAGATTGACACATATTCCTGTATCCCTTTTAAAATTACTTGGGTAAGAAATGATGTGGGTCTTATTTTCTTTTAAACTATTGAAGTTTTGAGGAAGCAGATAGTGAGAAGTGTCAAAGGCAGAACATTCCTGAGCAAAGACACAAAAAAGTATAAGTTATGTGGAAAGTGTTGTGTGTCTTCAATAGGTGCTATAGAACACACCAAGTGTCATTTTCTGGTGTCTCCTAAGTAATAGGAATATTTTCAAAGAATTGGCTAAGTGTTATCTAGAGTTTAAGAGAAGGGAGTGTCCTACAATCTATTTTAGCCAATGAACTACCAGAAGACAAAGCATTTTAACATCTATAAAATATCTTCTGTTAGACACTACCAGTTTGGTTAGATTTCAGTTAAGCCGTTAGATTGGGAAAAAGCAGATAATATGTAGTGAATCCAAGGCTATAAATAAGGGTGTAGATATCACCCAAAAAAAGGGAGAGAGACTAGAGAAAATTTGGAGAGAGAATTGTTGTAAAGAGTTTAGACTTTCTAGAGCTATGACTAGTAATATCATTTGCTTTTATTCTATCTTCTTAAGTTGTAAGGTTTATGTAACTATACATGTTTCTATGCCTCTTATGTGACTAAAGAATTAATGAGAAGATTGAATCCTATGCCTTTGTTGATATTTTCTGTGTCATTTGCAAAAGTAGTCTAGGTTGTGTTGTCAAGAGTTTAGACTTTCTATAGTTGTGATTAGGAATGTCATTTGCCTTTGTCTCATTTTCTTGAGTTAAAAAATTTATATGACTATGCGTGTTTTTGTGCCTCTTATGTGACTAGAAAATTCAAATAAGAAGATTGAACCCTATGCCTTTGTTGACATTTTTTGTATCACTATAAAAGTAGTCTATGTTGTGAGCCTCTATTTCTATTGTTTCCATCTTTTACATTGATCATGCACTTGTTTGCTCTTAAATGTAAATGAATCTTACATATAGTCTCACTGTGTTTAGGATTATGGTTGATTTACATTCAGGCACATCACCATAGATTAGATTTTCTTTTTTTCATTTGTGTTTCTGATTAAAATTCCTATCCTTTTTCCCAGTATCTACTTGATATAGAGAAGAACCAGCTTCTTAAAAATATGGAGGTTGTTTCAAGTGGCAAGTCCCACATCTTGAAACTTTCCATTGTTTGTGTTTATTATAAAGTGCAATTTTAAATCATCAACAATTTTTGGCATGCTCGGTGGGACCAATCTTGAAGTTTCTTTCAAGATCATATAAACTAGAGAACTAAAAGGAGTTAGAGTTATAGATAAGTAATAAGATCTAAATCTTCTATCATCACTGATTACCTCAAAGAATCAAAGTCAAGAAGAAATCACCATCTGGTATTTATAATTCTATTACTCAGAGCTATGGGTCTTATACCCCTTCATATATTTTTAATCAAGATCAGGTTGCTCATGGAATCACATCAAGCAACAAGGATGTATATGTTTATAATTTTTTCCCTTCACATGTTCGATATGACCAGCCTTAGTCTTGTTATGAGATATATCAGTCTTATGCCTAGTCTTCCCAATATGTTACATCCCATGCTCAACCTAATCTCATTTCCACCTTTAAACAAGCATTACTAGGATATAAAAAATATGTATTAGAGTTTGACAACAGAAGGGGATGCGGCCAAGAAATTTTTAATCATATCATATATCAAGTAAGAAATGTAGTAGATTTGATTAAAAGTGAATGGGATCCCATTGAAAGAGCAAATTGGAAAAGGCTTACATATGAGATATTCGATGTGAGTGGTTTAATTGCATCTCTGGAAGAGAAGCTGAGTATTCATGAGAGGCAGCCTTACTAAATCTATAAACCTACATATCCACTGCCCCAAGTTTCATATCAAACATACCCAACCCTTGCTTAGGAGCCAAGTCAAGCCTGCCATGGTTCTTTCCCCAATCATGTTGAGAAAAGTTCTTAAATAGTAAATTTGGCATTTAAGGCCAATCTTGATAAATAGATTGAATTGGCAAATCTTAAAAAACAACAATCTATATTGGTAATAAGGGAATTGGAATCCAAATCCTCACTTCCCCTTCACCTTGCAACCCCATCTTCCCAAGAGAAAAGTCCTAGACCTAAGGTCATGAGTTGGGAACAAATAATGTAATCATGGGGCAAAAAGAAGGAGAAAGACATTGTCCAAGAGTGTGAGATACAAAATGAGGCTAGTCCTTTTCAAGTCTCTCACACCCCTCCTCAAGAATCTTCTTGTTTTTCATGGCAACCTTCATGCACCCCCCATTTATCTGATGATTCATATGAGCTCCAAGAAATACTCTTTCAAGAAAGTCTACCTAAATAAATTGAGGAATTACAAGAAAAAATAAGATTGTTTAGTGAAAGAGAGATAGAGCTTTCAGACCTTAGAAAGGAGCCTACACAAAAAAATATAGATGAAGTGATGGACAAATGGAAAGATGAGAATCATTCGATTCTATCTCAAGAATTATCTCCTCTTCTGCATATGTATAACCATCAGTATCCTTCTTCATCCCTTTTCAAAGAGGAATATATTTTGAAGCAAGCAAGTAAAGAGGAGTATACTCAATTCATGGCTAGTCAAGAATATTTCATGAGTGAAGATGAAGAAGAAATCACCATGGGTACACCCTTTGATGAACCAAAGGATAAGTCACAAACTTTTTCCTCTATCTTTGATGAAAAGGAGATAATTTTTTATCATGTTTTGAATGACTTGTTTGAAGTCATTGGGGTAGGTTACACTATTCTTCTAGAAGGCTGTGAGTTGGCTTCAGGTGGAGAAGGCAGCATTGAAACTCAAATAAATATGTGAAATTGTTGAAAAATGTCAAAATTGTTCTTTCAAGAGGTTGTTAAAACTAAAGATGATATTTTTGAAGTAATCAAAGCTGTTGATCATGAAATGGAACCCAAGCATGAGGTAGAAGGAGATAATCCAAAAAATGATGTATGTCAAGAGACACAGGGTGAAGAGCCAACAGACATTGATTTCTTGATGAGACACAATAGCATACAAACTCAACATTCAATAATATTTAAAGAATAAGAAGAGTATGTATATGTTGGGGACATATTTGAATCTAATTCATTTGGATGTAGGCAAATTAAGGTGGCAAACAAGAAGAGCAAGTCATTAGAGTTTCACACCATTCAATCACTTATTTGGCATCATAAGTTTCTATGTCATAAAGGATACTTTAGAAATCTTCCTTTTGATCTAAGAGGTAGGAAAATATACTTGGTTAATGTAGTTAGGTATTTTCCCCTTGCCGTATTGTTTTGTTTTCCTATTTTGTTTTCCCACTTTGCTTTTAAATAAGTGTTCTTTGAACACGTAGTTAACAACTCAAAATTTTCAAAATTTTCCAATACATTGAATGTCTCCCAAATCTTTAGAAATCCCTAAGGTACTTTGCACTTCCACTTGCATAGCATGTCTATCTCACTATTCCATAAAGATTAAGTAGGATATTTTAATGGTTACTCGAGTTTAATGCCATTTTGAGACTTGATAGATCAATAAATACCTCTTATTAAGAGTTAAAACTTACAAGTTCTTAAACATTCTTACATCTATGAAAATATCCTACTACTTGCATTTTTAGTACTTAGTAAACTTGCTTCAGTGAAAGTGTTTCTATTTTCCAAAAGTTCATACAAGTTACCATAGAGAAGATATAGAGATGGAGGGGGCACAATCTTCACAACGAGGAGCTGGGATGTATGAGTCCCTTGAAAAGTTTCTTGTGAGCAAGTCATATGCTTCAGCTCCTAAACAGCCATTGAAGACCTATCCATGGACTAATTTTACTAAAGGTGGTCAAGCAAGTGATCCAGCAAAAATAAAATATTATGCAGATGGCATCATGGATCCAATTCTTTAGAGAGCCAATAGCAAAACTCTTAGATAAGGGGCACATCAAAGGTATCTATAAAGAGCTAGAGTAGGGCAATATGAAACATTTGCCATGAGAATATGGACTTCACAGCTGGCACAATTCATTGTCCTAGCTATGCATCCATGCATCGACTTGGTCAAATTATGTGTAGACTTCCTCCATGCACTAATCAATGAGGTCCATTCACAGTGCAAATCACACTGCAAGCTATCGAGGATATGTTAGCCCTGTATCATGATAATAAATCTATATTTCCTACTATTTCTAAAATGCAAAGAACATGGGAAAACATCAACACTCAATCAAGGTTCTTGAGATCCGAATTACAAATGGGTGACGATGACACTACGGTGCCCACACTCCCTGCACCAAGAGCCCAATATGCATAGGCTAGCCAAGATGCATTGTTTATGATGGCTTTAATCTTTGGCATGAAAGATGATATGGCAATGTATGCAAAACAAATGGATATCCTTTTCAGGATAAAGACCATTGACAAAACCTAGGAGTATTGGCTTGACTTTTCTGAATAAATTACTTTCTCAATGGTAGAACAACTGGCCCATTTCAAATCAAAAGGAGTGTTCAGGTATTCTTCCTATTTATTCCACCTCATACATTTTTAGAACTCTGACCTCTTTTCCCCACATATGTATCTTAATATGTATGACCCAAATTTTGATCTCCAAAGGACCATTCCTGTGTCTGCATGGACATACATTTTGTCAAAGACTAGTGACCCATATGAGTTCTAGGAATGATTTGTTGCCCCTAATTTTTGCCACCTCAACCCCAAGCGAGTTATGAATAGATTATTCCCAAGTGTTTCAAATCTTCTAGCCAGTTTCCCAATTCCTTGTGATTTTAATTTTGGATCCCACCATACCATTATAAGAGTCCATGGTTTTTGTGGGGAACTAATATTTCTACCTAAGATTTTTACTCTTAGGTTAGCATTCCTAGAGGTCACCAAGTAGGTATCCACATTTGACAATGAATTTGGCTCTGGGAAGAAGGAAAATAAAAGTTTATAATCTACCATAGATGACAACCAGCATGGTTTTGGAAACCAGAGACGTTGAAGTTGTGTTGCTCAAAAAGCTAGCCTTTCTGGGTTTCCTTTTAATAGAGGACAAATGGGTTTATGACCCAAATGATTCCATATCTTCCTAGATAAGAACTAATAGAGTCACAATTATAATTGCACATGAGGGCCACCCTTTTTTGGAAACCAGGAAAAATTCTAGGGAAGACACTCTTAGATTTTATGTTGAGTTAACAGACTTGCCCCTTCCACAAAATAGACCCTGAGAAACATTCTATGTTAAGTAGAGATATTATGATCCTAAAGTCAGAATGACTTCTGGCTTAAGGAGGACATTAAAGAATAAAGATTGGGATACTAAGAAGATAGAGGCCTATTGGAAATATATTTAGGAAATTTGTCAAACAACCCATTCTTTTGGGAACATAGACACAAATGAGAGATGGGAAGAACTATGGGATGAGTGACATCTCTCCCCTGTATCTAGCCTAGAAACAAGTAATTTGTTGACACCGGGTGAAGAGAAAGAAGCTAGGGCTGGGTCAAGCTAAGAGTCACAAGCCTTAGAGAATGCCATAGCTATAGTAATTATATCAGTTTGGCCCCAATCTCTTAGCATCATGGAAAAGCAAAAGAGTTTGGTGCCTACACCACAACAAGCTTCCCCATCAACAGTGGTTATAGATATTCCCAGTTCTCCACAAGAAGTAGATTTGGAAGGAAAAAGAATGAAGCTAGAAGAAGAGACACCCAAGAAATGAAAGAGGGTGTAGTTTCAATTTAATTTAGAAGAGGAAATGGACACCTCATAGTGCCAATTATAGGGTACTATAATTGCTCCTCAGGTAAATATTATTCCTCCCTCTCCTTCTCAGTCTATTTATTCTCCTATTGTCATGATGATTTCATCTAGCTAGATGACATCTCCTGCCACTTCTATTGTTCCCATTTCTCACTTCACCCCATCTATGCCACCTCAGGCCTTAACATTACCTCATTTCTCCCCCTTTATTCCCAAGAAACTTTCCCCTCAGATTACCCATAGTGAATAATTAGCTATTCAATATGGTCTACCACAAGGATATCCTTTTACGGGTGGGCACATTGCCTCTCCTTCCACCTAAACCCAAGTAGATGCTGCTAGGAAGGCAAGGGAAGCTTGAAGAGAGAAAAAGAAGGTTAAGGAAAATAAAGCATTGGCTACACCCCATCTACGGTCACAATTTGACCCCATCCAGCAGCAATTGATGGTGACTCCTTTGTCACCAAATGTAATAGAGCCAATGGAGTAGATGTAGCTGTAAGATTACATGATGAATGCAATGGCCATTGGCATGTCCCTCTTTAGGCCATAGGACAAAAGTGAGCTACTGACTGAATCCACTTCTATAGTTACTGAAGACTACTTGAAGATATCAAGGAGGCTATAAAGAGATGGAAGCTGAGCTAGCTAAGGAAAAGACAAAGTGTAATAGTTTGACCTCAGAGATTAATAGAAAAGATAATGAAATAGAGAATCTAAATAAATAGTTGTAAAATACTATTTCTCTTCAGACTCATTGGGTAGTTCAGGCCCAAAATGATTCTTTAAAGGCTGGGCTCACATAGGTAAAGGATGTAGTGATGACCCTTAGGTGTGAAAAAGTAGCGTTGCAAGAAAAGTGTGAGGAACACTTGTTACAAGTTACCTAATTACAACAAAAGCTACTAAGTGAACAAAATAATAATTTGGCCATACAAGCCCAATTTCATGCAGATCAATAGAGAATAGCATAATTGACACTAGAGTTGGGCAATAGGCCAAGGAATGTCAGAGTATTAAGTTTAGTGAAGGAGCTATACGAATCCATGTGGAAGAGAATCTCTTCAAAGATTATTCATCTTAGGCCATCTCTCACCTTCCTACTAAATGCACAAAAATTGTGCAAAAAGGTGGAGAGTTCAGTTGTAAACACTCTGGATATAGTCTCTGGGAGAGCAATGGACTCGTAAACATTGCTACAAAAACTTTATGATGCAAAGGATTCAATGTTATTAGTATCAGGAATAAATGATAGAATGGTCACTACCAAGCAAGTAAATGAGGTTCTTAGTTGCAATTCCATAGCCATCAATTATAGAGAGCTTCTAGATCTCATGAAGGAAGGAATCAATGAAATGAAACAGTGTGTTCAAGATCTAGTACAATTAGGTCTTCCTTCTCTATTTCTTGATGACAACACTATGTTGATGGTAGATGAAATTGAACCTTTGTTATTAGCCAAATAGAATGATCAGATAGTTTTCCAGGATCTAAGGGATGATTCATCAATCCTTGAAGTAGAAGTTGTCTTGGTTCTTGTTTCTTAGCTCAAATTCAAATTGAAGGCTATGATTTAACTTTTGCAAAAATTTTCACACAAGGATATTATTAACTTTGATTTAGCCTTGAATGAATTATAGAGTAAGTAAGGGTTATCTGATGATGAGTGGTCCACCTACTAGACAGCATTACTAAAGCTATGATTTTGAAATTTTGATCTAGCAGGAGTTGTGGTTTCTTTTTGAGTAGGCTTGAAATTCCTTGGGGTCACCAATAACTATAGAGTAAAGATTTACTCTACGTTTCATTCTATTTTTTAGTTGTGTGACTAAAAAAATTTGTTTTTGCATACTTTGGTCCGAGATGGTAGAGTTTTGAAATAGAGCATGGGCTCTATCTTCCTTTTGATTAATTTTTTGTCTAAGTGTTGAAGTAAAGGAGAAACTACCAAGTGTCATCATCTGAGACACCTTTCATATTTTATATGAGTTGGTCAGAATATGCCACATATCTCATAGTGACTTAGTGAAATTCACCAAGTGTCATCATCTATGATTTCATATCGACACCTGTGATTCATCTCTTTTTAGTGAAAGGTTTTAATAAGCTAAGTATCAGGATCAAGCAGAAAGCACCAAGTGGTAGTCATGGAAGGTCTCAATTTTGATTTTATAAAAGCAATAGAAGATGCCATGTATCCTAGTAGAAGAAAACTGAAGCCACCATGTGTCACAATCCAAATTATCTTCATTTTGCTTCACTGATATAGCAAAGACTATGGTGGGTCCCAAGATTTGTTTCTTAAGTAAGCGGAAGCTGCCAGGTGTCATTGTCCATATAAATGTGAAATGAGACCCAATTGTTTCGATGTTATAAATAGAGTAAAGTGGAGACCACCGTGTGTCATCTTCTACAGGTTTATAAAAGGATAGCTAAAAGTAGTGGAGATCACCACATAACCCTAGATAAGTAAAGCAAAGATTGCCATGTGTCTTTTAATGAAATAGTGGAGATTAACACCTGTTCATATATCCGTTTTAGAATTACTTGGGTAAGAAATGTTGTGGGTATTATTTTATTTTAAGCTGTTGAAGTTTCGAGGAAGTGGATATTGACAAGTGACAAAGGTGAAACATTCTTGAGTAAAGACACAAAAAAGTATAAGTTATGCGAAAAGTGTCATGTGTCTTCAATAGGTGTTGTAGAACACACCAAGTGTCATTTTCCAATGTCTCCTAAGTAATAAGAAGATTTTCAAAAAAATTGGCTAAGTGTTATCTAGAATTTTAGAGAAGGGAGCGTCCTGCAATCTGTTTTAGCCAATGAACTGCCAGAAGACAAAGCATTTCAAAATCTATAAATTATCTTCTGTTAGACACTACCTATTTAGTTAGATTTTAGTTGGGCCATTAAATTGGGAATAAGCAGACAATCTAGAGTGAATCCAAGAATATAAATAAGGGTGCAGAGATCACCCAAAAAAAAGGGAGAGAGACTAGAGAGAATTTGGAGAGAGAATTATTGTAAAGAGTTTAGACTTTCTAGAGCTATGACTAGTTATATCATTTACTTTTATTCTATCATCTTAAGTTGGAAGGTTTATGTAACTATGTGTGTCTATGCACCTCTTATGTGACTAAAGAATTAATGAGAAGATTGAATCCTATACCTTTGTTGATATTTTCTATTTCATTTGCAAAAGTAGTCTAGGCTATGTTGTCAAGAGTTTAGACTTTCAATAGTTGTGATTAGGAATATCATTTGATTTTGTCTCATTTTCTTGAGTTGAAAAGTTTATATGACTATGCATGTTTCTATGCCTCTTATGTGACTAGAAAATTCAAATAAGAAGATTGAACCCTATGCCTTTGTTGACATTTTCTGTATCACTACAAAAGTAGCCTATGCTGTGAGCCTCTATTTCTATTGTTTCCATCTTTTACATTAATCATGCACTTGTTTTCTCTTAAATGTAAATTAATCTTACATATAGTCTCACTGTGTCTAGGATTAAGGTTAACTTACATTCAGGTGCATCACCATAGATTATATTTTCTTTCTTGCATTTGTGGTTCTGATTAAAATTCCTATCCATTTTCCCAATATATACTTGATATAGAGAAGAACAAGCTTCTTAAAAATATGGAGGTTGTTTCAAGTCCCAAGTCCCACATCTTGAAACTTCCCATTGTTGGTGTTTATTACAAAACACAATTTTAAATCATCAACAACTATAATGAAAGGAATATTACAAGAGTTACAAAGGATGATAGAGAAAACATCACCTATTGTACCAAATAACACTTTGATTTAAATAATTAATGTTATATTCAATGTTTTAAACCTCTATAAGGTTATGAAGAAGAGACAGTGAGAGGGGATCTAATAATCCAAGGTAGTCACAAATCTTGACCAATGATTTGTCCATTAAGACACCAAGTTGGAAAACATGGCAAGAGTGACAAGAAGTAACAAATTCCCTAATATAAAATTCTTGCCTTGTGAAGACATTGTTCTTATGCAAACCATCCTCATGAATAGGAGGAAAATTTTGAAGACATGGTTTAATCAACTCAAGGATGCAAACATATCATTTGAGAAAATTGAGTTCACAATAAACCACTTACTAAAGGACATGATGATCACCAAAGTGACCAATCCTGATAGCTCCTTCATAGAAGAGAAAGAGTTGAGGGCACATATGAATGTCTCCATTACAAATTTCTATTAGGATTTTATATATATATATATATATATATATATATATATATATATATATATAATAGACATTATGGTATTCACTAATTAGATATTATAAAAGGTAGAGGTAATAACAGAGGCACTTATGCCTATATTCACAGAGCATGATAGGTTGATCTAGGACATACTTAATTTATTTAGGCCCATGATCCTGGATTTTACCCAAATAGATAAGATTATCAAGAATGTGTTGAATTGTGCACCTAGGAAGATAATAAGAAGAAGTAAAAACAACAACAATGATAACAAGTTGTCCAACAACAACCTCTAGCCCCTTTGGAATATTTTGTAGTCTTTTTGTGATTTTAAATGTAGAATATTCCATTGTAATGCGGTGGTTTAAGCCACCTAGATATATTTGTAAACTATTTATGAGCCCACTCAAAATCATCTTGGAATTTGAGCCTATAAATAGGGGTATTCCCTCATTTTGTAAGTTAGAAATAGTCACTTACAAGAATTAATACAAGAGAGCCAAAAAATTTGCAAGATTCTCTGTATTATTTAATTGCTTGTTTTTGTTGTTGTTCTTCAATATTTAATGTTTAATTGTTTTCTTTCTTCAAATTAATCTAGAAATTATATTTTATACATGTATCTGTTAGTTTGATATTAATGCTAGGCTAACTAATTTTATAGTATATTTACTTTGCTTTCTCTAATTTTCATCTAGATGTGCCATGTAATTTACGATAAGTGAGTTACCTTAATTAAAAATATATTTTCATATACATGCATTCTCATCCCTTGAATATTCAATAATATTTATTCAATTTTGAGTAGTACACTAGGGCTAGTAGGTGTTACTTTCATGTATTTACCTTACATGTTATTAGAATTGGTAGTTTTATGCATCTTAAGCATAATCTCTTTCTTGAGTTACCCTAATCTATAGGATCCACCCATGAATCACCTTAACTTAGATCATATTGTATATATCCATTGTTCATTTGTATTTTGGGAAATAATTGGTAAACATTAAAATAATTCACAAATATTAGCTAGAAATTGTGTCACTACATAACATATATTGTCCCTATTGTAGGGTCCGCTTGTAGACTTTGAAGTAGTGATCACATCTCTATTATTTGTGATATTATAAAAAATATTTGTATTAAAAAACTCAATATTGAGGTCATTCTAGGACTTTAAATTTATATTCTCACTTTTCCCTTGTTCCCTAGTGACATTGGGAGAATTAAAAGTGCATCAATAGGGAGGGAAAAGATAGCTCTAAGAGGAGGGTCTTATGCAACTATTTTCATGCATCTTTATTTAATTATAGTGTACTTAATTATATATGTACTTAATCATTTCAAAGTACATGAATATCATTAAATAATGCTAAGGATTTATGTTATTTTCAAGAATCTTTTCATTCTTTGTAAGAATCTTCACATTATTTAAAGGTTTTATCAAAGATAGTGTTCATTTATGTAAATCTAGTGGAATAGTCTAGATATTTGTTCAAATTAATGAAAAAATAGGTGAAATATTCCACTCTTTTGACATATTAAAGGTTTTTTTATCATATTTTCAAAGTCTATCATAAATTTGTTAAATAATTGTGAAATTAATGC
The DNA here is from genome assembly GCA_037957365.1 of Torreya grandis. Classification (NCBI taxonomy): domain Eukaryota; kingdom Viridiplantae; phylum Streptophyta; class Pinopsida; order Cupressales; family Taxaceae; genus Torreya; species Torreya grandis. Next base: position 4,336,830 of record JARHVA010000132.1, read on the forward strand.
AAAGATCAATCTCTAAGGCATTGTTTATATAGAATCTATGTATTTGATATCTTAATTGTTGTAATTTTCTTGGATTTATGTAAATATTTGAAATAATTTATACTCAATTTAGATAACATTATCATGTCATTAAATACAACATATAAATCCTCTGAGATATCGATTTGACATTGATCTTTATAGGATTATGTGTAAAAATGAAAAATATTTGTGTAGCTTTTGAGAAATTGAGGTTTCATATCTTAAACCTTCAAAGATCATGGTAAAACTATAAGATATTCAACCTTCAATAAGGATTAATCTATCTTTTTGACATTTAGCATTGATACAGGCTATCTTTGTAGTTTTTTGGCTCTTAATACCCATTTTGCATCTTAGAGTTACCTAGGATTGAAAATAGATCACAATCTGAGCTTAAAATCCATTTAGCATCTCTAAAAACCTTAGGACTCAATTTAATTCTCCATCTAACTATAATTTTCAACCCCTCTTTCCAAACATGGCATGGTTAACTAGTTCATCAATTAATGTACTTAGACTTGTACACAATTTGCCAAGGAATCTAGAGTAGTATTTGCACCTCTTTTCCCCACTAGGATAGGGAATACTAAAGAACACATGAATTCATTTAAATCATCTTTAAGGTTACTCAATGTAATTCATGAGGACATGGCCTATCACCTTTTTCCCTTCACCTTTATGCATGTAAACTATGATTGGTTCCTTAACCTACCTGAGGATTCCATCATGGGATGGGGTCAGTTCAATGATACATTTATTACCTAGTTTGGAAGGGTAGTTAGCCCAATGATTGTACACCAATAGTTTAATACCCTCAAAAGGGACCTAAAAGAGCTAGTCATAATGTTTAATGCTAAGTTCTAAAAGATGTACATGCTGACATCCCCACCATATAATCCTATAGATGAGTTAGCCTTAGAAATATACAAGAATGCTTTGGATCCAATGATAGCAATTTTTCTAAGAAGAGCCGTGGGTATTGACACATTGACTTTAGCCTATGATAAGGCTATATATATATATATATATATATATATATATATATATGTATATATATATATATATCTATATATATATATATATATATATATATATATATGTATATATATATCTGTGTGTGTGTGTGTGTAGATGATAAAATTCACCCACAAGGGCATCCCACCTTCTATATTACCAACTTTGATCCAGCTATGTCTACTCTAAATGTCATCACTAACATGAATCAAAACATGCATGTATTAAACCAACTACTAGTGCTCAACCAGTTGCCTTTGAGTCATGTTGCACCTAACCAACAACTTGGATTATTCAACCAAACAAGTGTTGAGGCACACCCCCAAAATAATCAAGCAATAGTGCCTATAAATAATACCAACATCCAAGCTACCACTTAGAAGAATAGCTAAGAACATCCAAAGGTAGTGTTAGACTCAATTCAGAGAACTATCCAAAAGCTTACCAATGATTTTCTATATCGCAATAAATACATGGGTAACACTACTAAGAGATCCAATAGAAACTATAATTTATAAAGATACAATATACCTTTCAATATGTGTAATAACAATAGCGAGCCTCCTTTCAATAAATTTCTTGAATTCAACCTCTATGAAATTCCCTTTCCTAATTGGTGTTGAGTGCACAATACCACTAGACATGGAGAGATAGATTATGTTGTGATCTACCATGTATTTGAAGTTATCCAGAGCCATATGGAGAGACTAGACATGAGTTATAATGATCAAAATAATTTTAAAGTTTGTGATAACTCTAACGATTCCCCTAAAGCACCTAAATTAGCCATCATGGTTGAGACTTATGATTTTCCTAGCCAAGATGAAAATGAACTTGATGAAAATGTCAAAGAGGTACATGATTCCCAATAGTTCCAAAAATAAACTATGCCTTGAGAGTCAAAGGCCATAACCCACCATTTAGAATCTCCACCCCACCTAATAAACTAGATACACCCCCTAATATCAAGATAGATAATAATCCTCCACACTCCAAAGGTAAGGAGAGTTAGCCATTAATAGAGGTTCCCTATATAACATCAAAAAGTGGGTATAATATAGTGGAAGACATGAAGAAAATCAAGGTGAATATAACATTCCATGAGATCACAAAAATCACTGAACAACATGATTTGTTATTGAAATCCTTGAATGAAAATACTATCTCCAAAAAATTTGAACAAGTTAATAACAATATAGTGATGTAAAAGAGAAATAATGAATTTAACCATTCATGTTAACTATTAGAGATTTTGGTAAAACTTTCCATAGCTAATTACTTGATTCTAGTGCTTTAGCTAATATTGTGCCCCTAAGAATATGTGAAAATCTAGGGTCAAACCCAACTAAATCTAATAATGTGATGGTATAGTTGGATAGGCCAAGAGTAAAGGTGATAGGTGAATTATTACATATCTATGTGTAGGTAGCTCAAGAACTTCATATAGAATAGTTCATTGACATTCATGTAATTAATATACCTAAAGCCTATGGGTTGTTAGTTAATCATGACTAGACCAAATCCTTAAATGGATACATGTCCATGAATTTTTCCCACATGTGGTTGCCTTGGTGAGGGATCCCTCAGATCAGGATTGATAGGGAACCCAAGATGAAATATATGATTATAGAATACAATGCCAAGAATGAGAAGGTAAACTACCAGTCTTTTGATTTGGGCATTTATACCTTAGAGACCACTAATATTATTAAAGGTGATGATGTGAAGGATGAAAATAAAGGCCCTTGGATATTATAATTTGATGGTGCATGAGATAAATAAGGCTTAAGTGTCATAATTGGTCTAAAAAATCCTATAGGGAAGTAGTATTTGGATTCTTATAGATTACAATTATCTTACACTAGTAACATAGCAGGTTATGAAGCTCTTATTTTAGGACTTCAATTTATGATTAAGCATAAGGTTAAAGAACCAATATTTTATGTTGAATTTGAGTTAGTAGTTAATTAAATCATAATCAGATATCAATGTAAACTTTTTTGTTTAATAAAATATTAATTTATAGCCTGGGACTTAATTGAATAGTTTGACTCGCTCAATATTATTTCCTTGTGAAGGGAACAAAACTAGTAAGAATATGCCCTAAAATCCATGACAATAAATTTTTTACCTCTAGAAGCCTTGAACTTAAAATAATTCACTATGGAGATAATCTCATACCCATCTGTGCTAGATAACATCAACCACTTCCAGGTCTTCAATGATGACCAACAAATCATTAACATTCTATGCAATGCAAGCATGTTTAAATCCTCCATTATTGATGAAAAAGATGAAAGTCCTAGATAAATTTCAAAGAATCATGAATACAAAATAATCCAACTTAAAGAGAAATAGATCTCCAAAGGCATGATTTACTTAGAGATGATGTTCAACCCAGATAAGCAAGGAAATGAAACCAAGTACCCAAAAGTAAGCAGGAAAGATTGCAAGCAAGTAAACTTGAGATACCTTGAGAATGAGTATAATGTTAACATTGGATTGGTATGCATCAATGAATAATTAAAGAGAGTAGTTACCCTTCTAACCAAATTCAAAGACATTATCACTTGGTATTATGATAACCTCAAGATATTTAACACTAGTGTGATCACTTACACTATCCCAATGAAGGAATCCTAAAAACCTTTCAAGGAAAGACAAAGTCGAATCAATAAAATATTATAACCTATAATTTATAAGAAAGTGAAGAAGTTACTTGATGTAAAGATAGTATTTCCTATAAGGCATTCAACATGGGTTGTCAATCTTGTGTTGATCTCAAATAAGAATGAAGATATATAACTTTGTGTTGATTTATGGAATATAAATAGATACTCTAAGAAGGATAATTACCCTTTATCATCTTTGGATGAAGTGATATAGTTGGTAAGTGGCTCTATAATGATATCATTTTTGGATGGATTTTTAGGCTACAACTAGGTCCTGATAAAAAAGAGCGATATAATGAATACTAATTTCACCACTAAATGGGGCATGTTTCCCTGAAAAAGAATGTCATTTAGACTAATAAATCTAGGATAAAATTTCTAGAGGGAAATAGACCATGAATTTTAGGTATTAATAGGTAAATGTATTATTATTTACATGGATGATCTAATAGTGTTTTCTAAAAATAGGGAAGATCATATGATGCATTTAGAGCAAGTCTTGGAAAGTTTCAAAATGTATGGCATCTCCTTAAACCCCAAAAATAGTATCTTATATGCAACTAAAGGTAAAATCTTAGGACATGTAATCACACAATAAGGTATGACCATCATCCTCGATAGGATCAATGCAATTTTGAAAGTAGAAGTTACAAATAGAAAAAAAGAGTTAAAATATTTTTTTGGTAAAATCAACTTGGTAAAGAAATAATTGTATAAACAACTCAAGACCAAAGTCATTCCAGGACTTTAAAATTAGTTTCTCACTTGCCCCTTGTTCCCTAGTGACATAGGGAGCACTAAAAGTGCATGAACACTAGTTTTTTGAGATCATGCCACATGGCATGATCATATTGATTCATTGCTATAGGACCTACATAACATAGTGAAAAAATTTAAAGGGTTAGGTTAATGAAAACCTGAAAAGTGGCACTATCTAGGGAAGGCATGGCGAAAACATAAAGTGAAAAGAAGCAAGTAAATTAACGAATAATATTTATCTCAAAATTAATGACTATACACAAATAATTAATGAATAATTTAAATTTGGAAAGTAAGTGCAACCATAAAATTTGATTGGCATATTCAAATTAAAATGGACATTTAAATCAACAAAAAATATCTACATTAAAGGTACACATACATTTAATACTTAGGATTATGAAAAATATATATGAAATATGTGATAAGGAAAATTCACCTTGTTAATTCTGTTTCAATTCAACAAATATGTTTTTGAGCTTTCCTAGCATCAAACGAGCCCTAATCTTCTTAGCTAGTAATCACTGAATGAAGTAGTCTAGGACATCAAAGGAATTATAGATTCTAAAAGAAAACAATGGCATCTTCATTGAAATATGGTAATCCCTTATTTCCCTCCCCATACTCATTTATTATATTGATAGAATATAAATATACAGTATTTGAGAAGAGTGTCATGGAATTTATGTTTCTACATTACTCAATACTCTAGAAAGAGGTTAGATCCATCAAATAATATTATGTAAAAGCTCAACTCTCTTTTTAGTCCAAGAAATACATATATGATTTTATACCAATCAAAGATTAAGGTCTCCACTAGGTGGTAGCTAAACCTAATGTAATACCATGCATTGACATCTTGAGATTTTTATTTTTTAATGAAACCACTATTTAGGATATCATTCATGTAAGGAAAGATAAGACTATCTCTACGTACATCTTAGGTAGGGAATTTTAAAGATATCTTAGGCTCTCCTATCTTGAGACTACCTATAATCAAGTCTTAGCCAATGTTTGGCTTGAGCATATTATAGATTAAAAGTTTAAAAAATGGCTTGGAAATGGTCAAAGGCTAAATCCAAATGGGGAAATCTCCTCTAATTAAATTATTGAATATATACCTAGAATTTAAATAGTGATGGATCTTTTAAATAGGTTATATGGTATTTTGAGTATTATGTATGTTCAAGTTGAATGGGTTCCATTATTGGATATGATCCTGACAACTAATAAGTTTGTGGCAATTGGGGAAATTAGAAGTGCATAGATAAAATCATAGATAGTTTACCCCAATCATAGGCATGAGAATGTAAATTTCTACATGAATTCTTACTTGTTGGATGTGGTAATGGCCACCATTTACAAGCCTTAAAAATCATGAATGATAACCCTTGGATGAATATTTGGGAAATAGGGTTAGAGAGGATTTTTATTTCATTTTCATTAATAAGTATATGAATGAAATTATAAGGATAACTAATGATCTATATCCACATATATACCAATTAATGTAGGATAACCCAATGCCCAATCTATTAGAAAGCATAACAAAAAGCCTATGTAAAATGGGAGATTACTAGTTATAGCCATATGTAGCCATCATCCAATTATAAGGTACCAAGTATACTCTTGTACTATTGCTACATCATGTTCTAGACCATATTGCAACATAGGAAATATACTATCAAGTCTTTAATAGTATTAATGAGGAATTAGGTCATAGACATTTGTCTTACTAATTCAAGACTAATTTTAGCATTATAAAACATTAATATGTGACTTGGTTACATTTCATTCAATGTGATAATGCTATAACATAGTACAATTTACATCTTACACCTTTCACAAAATGGGAACCCAAGAAGAAAATAAGGGGGTATCTCAAAAATATAATGGAAAAGAAGAAATTTCATGTATCTTATAATCACCATAGAGATTGAATCACCACCCATTAGTCATGAAATAATGGTCCCATAACTTCAATCCCCTCACAAAACCTTTACATGCAAAACCCATATGGGTTCAACTCCCTAACCTCCCAATATAGTTTTCGACTAATTCTAGTATGTAGGATATTGGTAGATCTTTGGATGAATTTTTGTAACTGCATCCAATTATTGATACCTTCTCTCTCAATACATTTTATAGGATCTTGGTGAATATTGATACCTCCAAAAACCTTCCATAAAAATGCACCCTATAATTTGGAGACCATACTTAGTCTCAAGCTATTGACTATGAAGGTTTATAATTTTACTATCTTAGTTATTTTGGCATGGGGTATTTGACCAAAAATTGTATCCTCCTCAAAAAAATAAGGATTCTCTTGGTGGAAATATTTTATCCCTAAAAACCTCATGGTGTTGACTATAGATGAAGACTAGGGTACTAATAATAAGGATTTTGCATCTTCTTCTGAAGTCCCTACTTCCTTTACTTCAAACAAGGATCTCAAAATATCTTCACACTCTAAACAAGAACTATTGGTTTATTTAATCTATCCAAAGAATATTTCTTCCTATTTCATCCTCCCCCTTAGAGGAGACTCTAGTTTTGGATTATTCTAAGGTAGATCTTGGGTCAATAGTAGAATAAAAATCCTAACCTTACATCCTATTCAAGGAAGTATCACCATTCCTTAAAGATGAGAATAAGGAAGGATGATTTATGGTTCAATAAAAATAAAAAATCAATAAAATAAAAACCTTAGCCTTATTGTATGTACTCCATTTAGGGGGACCCCATGATAATATATTGAAAATCATTGAAAAAGGGGTTAGGTACCTAGGATAAATTTAGTAGTAATTTCATGGAAGTTTCCTTGGTAATTTTATCTATTTCTTTTTATTATTTGGTAGAAGTTCTTATTGAAACACATTTAGTTATCACTAGCAGAGGCATCCCATCAAAGCATTCATGTTTTATTATTAGTTATCTCCATTTTATAAGGTTGCAAGGCCTTTCAAAACATGTTTTTAACCTATCAAATAAAAAATAATCACTGGGCATATAATCATTATCAATTTTTATTAAATGCACTAAATGATTCAGAAGTATGGATAAAGATGGAAGATAAGTTAGTGTCTAGGATACTTGACCAAGCCCTACAATATAACCTAGAGACAATATAAGAAGAGGTCTATATATAGAGTCATCAATGGCCTCTATCTCCATCAAAAGGCTCTCAACCACCAGATCAACCTCCTTCACCTTTTATAGAGCCTACATAAGAGTATCCAAATAAATATGGTATCCATAGGTAATCAAATACTTAGCTTATAAATCATATTTTTAGATAACTTCCTAGTCCTCAAGTCCCTTCTAATAAAACAACTTTACATGTATAAGTCTTGGGAATAATAACTACAAGGGATAGATAAGTTTTTTCCTTAGCTAAACAAAGGAAGATAAGTTTTATGATGACTCTTTTGCCTCCCCTTACTATAGTCAATCAATTAAGACTTCTTAAATTCTTAAAAATATCATTTACTTTAATTATAACTACCCCTAATTCTTTGTGATCTCTTAAGTCTCCTTATGTAAGCCCTGTACCTTCCACTCCTTCCACTTCATTACCTTAAGCTCCACTTCCTACCACATTTATTCACACAACCCATTTACCATCTCATTCACCTTCTACTCCACCCATATTCACCTATCAAAAGAAGTAAAAGGACTCCCCTACTCCCTTGCAATATAAAAAATTAGAAGAGAGGCCATTGCATGGTCTCGTTATTATAAAAGAAGATATTGATGAGGAAGAAAAGGATGTAAAGACTATAATGGATCTTGGAAAAAAAGAACCATAATAATGGTTTATTATACTTTAGAGGAAGAAGACCAAGAAATGGGTTTGTCAAAATTAAATGATGAAGAAATTAATCTAAAAAAATACAAAGCTTTGAATCTAGTCTAGCATGAAGGGGAGTCACCTTATCTGGTCTCATAAAAGATAAAAATCAAAAAATTAATGAGGTGGTCTCTTCCATTATTTCTTTAGTTCCTAATGTAGATATTTCAATTTTAAGTTTACCTTTATTAATCCTTAGTGTTGTATCATCTAGTTAATTCCATACTAGTGTTTATTCCATTATTATTTCTTCTCCAAAATTAATAAGGACTCCTATGGTAGTCCAATTGGATAATCTAGTTATAGTATATATTTTAAATAAGCCACTAGCTCTTAGGAAAAAGTTAACCCAAATAGAGCTTCCTATGCCCCAACTATTATCCATGCCAAAAGTAACAATGAGTATGGAGATAACCCTAGGTCTAAATAGATTCTTGGTAGAGTCAATACCTATGAAATAAACATCCCAATGGAAAATGGTAATCTATAAACTTCCCCAAATCCATATTCAAATAAGTGCCTCCCTACTAACCATTATGATTGCATCCCTTCCAAAGACCTCTCCACCTTACACATCTTCATAACATGAAGAGGAAGAACAAATGGGATAATTTATTATCATCCAATTGGTAATGGAGATGAATAATGTCATAAATTATAGACAAAATTGATAGAACTACCCATAGTCTCCACTCAATTCAATAAGGAAAGTGAGACTATTTAGAGAGTGAGTAAGAGGAACATGGTCAATGTGAGAACAAAGGTGAGGTAGAATTTTATCAAAGAGAAAATTTTTTATCTTCAGCCAAGAATTAAAAAAAAAATCCTAATGACCCTATTTAATGTGTTGAGGATTTGAAAATTTTTGTGGATTCCACTAGGGCATCAATGAAGGAAATTCACTAGAGTACTGACGAATATTTGAAAAGGTGGAATTAAAAGTATAATACATAAGATCCTTAGGAAGTGATTTCTAAATTTAATAGTGTATCTACAAAGATGTGATTTTTTTTTTAATATTATAGTGTATATGGTAGGTAGTTAGGCCCACATAGTATATATTGTTACATTATGGAATAACATGAATGATAAAGAACGAATATTGAATTTCCTAGTTTAATGCTCAAGGATTAATACTTTTGATTACATAAATATCATGACCAAAATGGATGATTATTGGTTTTTGAAATATGTGATTACCAAGAGGGATGACTCCCTAAATTGGCATAAATAGACGAATAATCCAAAAGGAATTTTTATTAGTCATGAAAGTCAAGCAATGTAAATTTTGGGAGATATGAAACTAGGGTAATCCCCCAAGCAAAGGAACAATTCAATAGACCCAATTTTGAGAACCTTATCCATTTAGTTTCCAAAAACATTAGGCAATAAGTGGAAGGGACTATGTATAAAAATTATTAATAATTATTATAGCTAGTTAGCTTTGCTAAGGATAGAGTAAAGAGAGTTTAAGTTTTATTATCCAAATTAAAGAGCTTAGAGGTAGAGAAATAAATACTAATGGTTAAGGTAATCATAATTTTTAAGGATTCATTACTAAATATTTAAATCATATATAAATAAATTTATTCATCTTATTCATTGGGTGAAGATTCAAAGGCTAAAAAGGTAGCTTCTAGGTCATTCCCATCCACACAACTAGCTGTTAGTGCCCCCCCCCCCAAAAAAAAAAAAAAAAAAAAAAAATCACAAAACTCCAAGTGTTTGCCTAAATTATAATTCTAGTATATCCATTGAATCCTCTAGTTAATATTTTTTCATTATCACATTAATTTTTGAATGATTATGTATTTTAATGGTTATCACCAAGGTGAGACTTTGGTTCGTAATCTATTTATCATACATTCATATTGTATTTTTACTTGGGAAGTCTATTCTAAGTATTATAATTACACATGCATATTTTCATTACTTTTAATGAAAGGTTATCTTTTTAAGATTTTAATTTTACTAAAATATTTAAGATAAGATGCCTTCCCCATACTAAGCTTATAAATTCATATAACCTCCCAGTCTTAAAAGGAGGAAAATTTTGTCTCTCTAGACGAAAAAGAAATTCAAATAAGTTCTTAATTTTATTTATATGTGTAAGTATTGATTATTCTCCAATTTTTTGGATTACCTTATAAATTTAATAATTATATTATATTAGTTCTTTAATTATATACAAGGTATCTATTTTAAATATAGCCATTCATTTTCTAGTTATAGTTAATTTAAGTATCTTTTGTGTGCTTATCAAAATCATATTATAAATGTGTAACAAAAATCTATAAATTAGTAAACCATTTATTTATGCATGTTTAACTATATTTTGTTATGATTCCTTTTAATCTTTACTATATTTAATTAGCTATGTGCTATAGTAGATTTAAACAAGTATTGGTTTAGATTTTTTATTCTATTTGAGTTCAAATACTAGATTTGAAAGGATTTATCCTTGGGTTTCCATAGGATTTATTTTTTCCCTTATTATTCCCTCTTTTTGATGTTTATTTTGATATCCTACCCACCTTAGAATATAATCCTTCCTCCCAATCCAAGTAGATAAAGGTTAACCCATAGCTAGTTCATCCACAATAAACAATTTGTGTTGCCTACTATTACTCCACCAAAAAGGTTATTAAAAATTGAATACCCTATAACTTGTGATTTGGAGTGAGTTTTTTCACCATTAAAAAAACTTTAGAGGTAAACTAGAAGGAATTTCTGGGGGTGTGTATAAAAACCAAATCAATATAAGTTTTAAATCGGTGTTATAAGGAGGGCCTCCATTCTCCACCTCTATACTAATAAGTAAGATCACTTGAGTTATGTTGGATGCACCTAAATTACTAATATGGTCAACCTTATATAATAACATATTTAAACCACCTATGGAGGTCTATAGAAAGGTCAAGTTTGATAGCGGTGTCTCTAGAAGAACCAATAAAGAATAATCATCCCTAGGAAGACATCCTTATATTATAATATTTATAATGGCCCATATACATAATCCCCATACTAATCCTCCATCTATGGAAAATTCCCCACCTAAAACCATATCTTTTTTGATAGGTTAAACTATCAATGTGATAGGATCAGTGCATGATTGACATTGAAACACAAAGAAATATTTCCTTGATTTTACTCCCTTGGGAGGAAGGAATATGAAAGAACATGAAAAGGTTTTCAAATCCACCTTAGGAATCCTGAATGTAACTCATGATGAGTTTATTGAAAACTATTCCCTTTCAATTCTTGGTAAGTATCCTATGATTGGTTTCTAAATATTCAATAAGGGTCAATTATAACCTTGAAAAATGTGAAGATACCTTTTTATACTAATTTGGATAAGTTACTAGTGTGAGTGTTATCTATCAATACTTTTCCAGCATGAGATGAGATCCCAACAAGCCAATATGAGCATTTAATGCTCAATTTAAAAATATGTAAAGTATATTGGAGTGTACCTATCATAATAATGAGCCCTTGACATTTGAAATGTATAAAACTACCCTGGATTACATGACTATTTTATTTCTACATAGGGATATTGACATTGATAATTTACCCTTGGCTTACACAAAAATAATCAAAGTGGACAAATAACTATACCCTCAAGTTTAATCATTACACCACTTAATCTTGGACCTATCTACCTAGATTTTATCCTAATCCCTAATGTAGCATAGAATGTTGTGGTATAGAACCAAACCCCAATTCATAATCAATTGTCATTAACCCATGTTTCCCTAAATACATATCCTAGTTTATTGAAAAAATATACTTCTAACCATCAGATCTAGATTAAACCTTATATAATATTTAATATCACTTATAAATAGGATAATTCTCCCAAATAAATTAAGAAAGAGATGGAATCCATCTATAAGATGGTACATAAATTGATTAATGAGTTCCTCAACATGTAAAAATGTATTGGCAATATAGGTGGATAGAACTCTAATCAAAAAAATTAGGGTTATGGGTTATAGAATTAAAATAGTCCTTTTAAAAACTCTATAAATAATCAATAAAATTAGGTTATATCTAATAAGATGCTAAATATAAACATTATGAACATAGTTCCTCCAAACTGGTGTTGATTTCATAAAACTACACAACATGGGAAACTAGATTATATTAAGTTTTGCATTGCTTTAAAAAATATTCTAGTAAGAAATGGAGAGTTAGGGAAATTTTTCCAATTAATAAAATCCATCTTCATCAAATTCTTTGGGTTATATGGTCTTTAACACTTATGACTTCCCCTTCCTAGGGGAAGATGACCATCAACCTAAGGATAACATTGCTGAGGTTCATGCTTTTTAGTAGTATTAATAGGGTAGGGATGACTATAATGTGAAAAATAATCAGCACATGACTTCTTTAACTACTCCAAATAATAGTGTTAATTCTCTTCCCAATCTAAATGCTAACAACAATACACCCCTACCATAAAGAGATAAACTACCTCCACCTAGGAGGGATAATTATCCTCCTAATAAAAATAAAAATCATAGATTTTCAAACATTAGGGAAAAGGAGGATACAATTTATTTAAATACATGAAAAATATTAAATCCAATATTATTCTTCATGAACTAGTTCAGATCATTGAATAGAGGGAGCTACTAATTAAGGACTTAATAGGGAGGACTTATGATTAGTCAAAGACTACCCATGTAAATGTAATGATGTATAAAGATAAACTTGATGTACCACCATTACTATTAATAGTTAGAATGTTTTGGAAAAAAATTAGACAACTATATAGTTAATTCTAGGGCATCAACAAATGTGATGCCTATGACTATTTACTAAAATTAAGGTTTGACTCCTAACTAGTCAAAAAAAGTGATACTATATTTAGATAAATACATAGTCTCATGTGTCATATAATTGAAAAATGTGCACGTACAGTTGGAATTATATTTATGTATGAAAAAAACTATTGGCATCTTCATCATTCACATTTTGAAGGCATATGACTTTATACTAAGATGAGACTAGTCAAAAATGTTGAATGGGTACATGGCCACATATTTATCCCACATGTGTCTACCTTGTAAATGGTAACAAATCAAATTAATGTAGATAAATATACCAAAATTAAGTAATTTATCAGTGAGTAAAACACTGATAATGAGTAATTCAACTTTGTATCTACACATGAAAGCATTTATACTTTTACATCAAACAATAATTACATGATCAAAAATTCAAAAGTCACTCTCAGCTGTGGACTTTTCATTTCAATGAGGATCATTCCAAATAAGGTTCTAGTGTGTGCATGTCCTTGATAGACCTAAAATGTAAACAATACCTAGTTGTTTATATGTTTTAATATCCTTATACCAATAATAATGTCGAGTATAAATCCTTGATCTTAGGTCTATAATCATATTAAAGTAAAACACTAAACAACTAATAGTTTTTGGTGACTTTTAATTGGTTGTAAACAAGATTAGAAATAAGTGCCAATGTGAGTTTGCATACCTAAAAAAGTATAAACATTGAGCTGGGGACTTGATTAAATCCTTTGAATCATTCATCATCAAGGCTATCCCAAGAAAAAATTATCTGATAGTTAATTCATTAGTATCCTCCACTACTAATTTGACACCACTCCATGAATAAAAATGCACAAATTTTTAGTGTAACTGATCACATTCCCTTCTATCCCTAATAATTCAGACAAATTATAGTTGTTTGAAAATGATAAAAAAAATTTGTAAAGTTCTTGAATATTTCAAGAGATTCTGAGGCCTAAGAAACAAATGAGGATAATATACAGCCTATGAAGACTAAAGATATTGGCAGAGGGTGTTTTATAGCTAAAATAAAAATAAATCCCATTGGGCATGGTTTCTTTGTAATGATACTTTTATGTTGACCCTCAGGCCTAAAAGCAAAAATAGATGAAAGCAACTGAGTCTAACTTCATCAAAGAAAACTTGTGGACTGATTAGAATCTCCAACTAGTGAATATAGGTCTAAGTTGTACTCAAAATGAAAATAATATGATGAAAGGGATAATTACATATTACAATGATGTTATTACTTAGACATGTGATGACTTGAATATATTTGATCCAAGGTTCATTACCCACACCATCTGTTTAAGGCTAGAACACAAGCCATTCAATCAAATATAAAAACCAATAAACCTAGTTCTAGAACCTCTCATAGGGACCAAGGTATAAAAGCTCCTAGATGCCAAAATTGTTTTTCCCATTTAGGAACTTGAAATCAATAGTTAATATGGTGCCTATAAAGAAAAATAATGAATAAATTAGGTTGTGTGTTTATTTCATTAACTTAAATAGAGCCTCATAAAAGGACAATTATCCTCTACCTTCTTAGGATGAGGTAATACATATAGTGAGTGGTTCAAAGATGATACCCTTCTTAGATGGAATATCAAGATACAACCAGGTATTAGTTAAGTTGTAATATATTATGAATACCACCTTCACCACCAAATGGGTAAATTTTATTTAAAAAAGGATGTCATTCAATATAATCAATGTAGGAGCCTCTTTCTAGAGAGTTATGGATTTCACCTTTCAAGGACTGGTGGGGAAGTTCATAATCATCTACATAGATGATATTACAATAATTTATAAGAAAAGAGATGACCATTTAGGCAATCTATAGAAATTTATAGACATGTGAAAAAGGTATGGAGTTCCTATGAACCACTAAAATCATATTTTTAAATTACTGAAGGAAAATTATTATGCCATATTATCAACAAATAAGGGACTCTATCGACCCATACCATGTCTCGGCCATCTTTAATCTAATTATACCCAACATAAAGAAAGAGATAAAGTATTTATTTGGAAAAAAAAACTTCATGAGAAATTTTAGTTTTGATTTTTTATAAGTCATCAAACCATTAAATTCAATGCTGAAATATGATGATAAGATTTAATAGACAATAGAGGCCAGGAAATATTTCTAAGACATCAAAATAATATTTGATCGAGCTCCAATCTTGACTATCCCAAATTTCAATAAATTTTTTTATCTTTATTCATTTAACTTAGAACATGCCATTATTATAGTATTGATGCAAGTGATGGAAGACAACGAACATTCCATTGCCTTTATGAGTACCAACCTAAATCATGTGGAACTAAAGTATTCCATAATCAATAAGTAGATATATTCCTTTATCAAGGTTATAAAAATATTTAGACATTATGTTATGTGAAAGAATATCTATGTAATTTCTACCAATTTTGCATCAAAATCACTCTTAGCTAGAACAGGCTCAGAGAAAGGAGAGTGAAGTGGATGGATAAACTTTATGAGTTTGACCTAGAAATTAGACTAGCTAAAATGGTAGAAGGCCAAATCCTTATCTAGATGATAACTCAAACTACACCATGTATACCTATTAAATAAAGTAACGAAGCCCAAGTAACAACATGGGAATGGTACTCAAATATCATCCATTACCTACTTATAGGGAAATGCCTTAAAAAGTTGAGAAGAGAGAAAAAATGAGCCTTTAGGCTCAAATCAACTCATTTCATGATTAGGAAAGGGGTTATTTATAGAAGGAACTATAAATGAATCTATTTTATATGTGTTTTGAAAGATTAATTTAATCACATCCTAGATAACCTACATTATAAGGTTGGTAACAAGAAACCCTGTACTAATACTATAATTCATAAAATTCTATGGATGGGTTGTTACTAGCCTACAATATTCAAGTACACCCATAACCACATTATAATATATCATGAGTTCCATTTTTTTTCAAAGAGAGAGGTGAATGATGATATGAATTTATAACTAATCATTAAATTATTCCCTTTTTCCCAATGGGGCCTAGACTTTGTTACGGTAATAAATCCAAACTCTTCAACATGACACAAATTCATTCTCCCGACTATTGATTATTGTACCGTGTGGATAGAGTATATTGATACTAAGAATTAATGATCCATTTATTTTATCAATTTATTATAGGGAAACATAATCACCTGATTTTGCATACACATTCCATTTGTCTATGGTAATGGTCTAGTATTCCAATCTACTAAATTCATAGAATGGGCCTACCATAATCAGATCACCCTCAAGTTATTTTCAAAAAATTAACCATAAGGAAATGGAATATTTATGTAAACTAATAATAAAATGATGAATTACATATATAATTATGTATATAATAAACTAAAAGAGTGACATATCTTATTAAAATATGCACTATGGGTAGATAGAATTAGGCACAAGCAAGATCTCAAGGATTCAATTTTTTTGTTGGTATATGGATGACAACTATTCTTCCTCATTACTCTCAAGATACCAAAATACTAATTAATAAAAAATTATATGGGAAAAGATGATAAAATAAATTTTATACTAATTGATATGGTTTAATTGGAAGATGCAAGGTCTGAATCATTGGACAACTTTAGCAAACATTAGGATATTGTTAAAGGATAGTTTGATAAGAGATCCAAAATCAAGGATTTCATGATTTTATACCTAGTGCTCGTATAGGATAAATAACATGATAACAAAGTTCAACATGAAAATTTAACTCTATTTTGGATTAAGACCATATCAGGTATTTAAAATTCTTAGAAATAATGCCTTTTAGTTGAAAGACCTTTAAAGTAAGGACCTCACCTTTACAATCAATAGATAGTTTTTTGAAGAATTACTTCATGGTTATTATAACTATAAATAATCACATTAGGATAGGAGTGGATTAGATTTACTAATTTATAAATTAGATTTATTTATTTCTATGTTAGAGTTATTACTTTTTTGATTAAATTTCCTACTTTCTGCACTTGGTTTCCTTCAGGGAAATTTTGTTGATTTTTATAGGTTAGCTCCATGCTTTCTGGTTTTGCTTCATAAGTTTTAGAATGATTAAAATAATTTACTAAACTAAATCCAATAAGGGTATGCCAAAATAAAGGGTATTATACTTGAAAGGAATGTAATTGGTATTCATGTAAATTTATTCTTACAGTACTATACTTTCTAGATTTGAGGTATATATAGTGACTAAATTTTATTTTATTTAGATTAAATAGGATTATTAAGTTTTTGGAACTTACTATGATATAATCATGTGGGTTTTATAAAAGATTCTTATTTCCAAAGATAAACTATACTATCATATTCTAAAACTTTGGTAGGAGATGATAAACATAGGATCAGAAAAATAATAATGGGAACATATTGACTAATGAGTTATATTATTTAATATATCAAACCAAAGGTGGTTCCCAACCTTACTCTATCTATGGTATAAAAAAACTATTATAATATAGGTGATTCAAGTAAACTCAAAGTAGATCAAGGATTTAGGTGGAACCAGAGGTATCTTTGTCATGGATATGGATGTCTGACTAGTAGTAGAGTAATGCCCAGGCTTTATTTTTCATTTGTTACAAATTAAAAATGAAACATATAGTGTTTATTCAAGGCTTTTATAGAGTCTTCATGACCAAGAGAAATTATTTTCACTATATCACACATAAATTAAAGGAATGAGAAGGTTAGTACATTGCATTAAGAGGTAAGTGTTTATTATAGAAGTTAGGTTTCCTTTTTATTTCTTTGTTAAGAATGATGTCTTATCATAATATATTTCTAAAATTTTGGGTTCTCAAAATACTCAATATTATTTCCTCCTACAAGTTGCCATTTTTTTTGTCCTAACACACACACACACACACACACACACACACACACACACACACACACACACACACACACACACACAGCCCATTTTAAAATTTTAAAATATGTACCCATTATTGTAAAACTTTTATTCAAGGAGATATGATCCTAAATATCTATAACTAGGATATCATGCATTTTTAATCTATGGCTATTTCTAAAAAATATAGCATTTCAAAATTCCAAATTGTGAAAATCCAAGATTAAACTAATATCTTAAGTCATTGCGAACCTTGGGTTTTCATTAGTTTTTGTTTAAATATATATTTTTTAATTTGTGACATAATGGAACTAATATTTTTATATCATAAAATATATATTTTGGATCATAGAATTAATAGGAAAAAACCATTTAATTTCCTCTAATTGGGCCTACATTGTAGGTTCCATGCAGTTGTGACACATGTTTCTCTCACAACATTCAGAGCTTTGGATGATTTTAAAATTTCTAAATATTTAGATCTATGTATTTTTAAAAGTTTTACACATTGTTAAAATTTTAATTCTTTTTATCTCCTAGGATCTATAAAATCTCCATGTGGCATATTCACATTAAAATAGAAACACATAAACTTCATTTATTTATTGGAAAATTTAATATTTGTGTGTTCTTATGTGCTAATGGTTATGAAATTCTAAGATTATAGGGTTTTAAGAGATTTAAACTTGGGACATTCATGGTAATACACATCCATGGGAAGGCTAAGTGGTTCTCTATTATTCAATTCAATGTTCTAAGCTTTTGATCCTCTAAGGTTTTGAGAAATCAACAACTAGCACATTCATGGTAATTTGCATCTATGAAAAGGTTATGTGGTCTTGTGGAATGAAATATAATGGATCTTAGATTTTGAACCTTCAAGGTTCCAAGTGATTTAACTACACATTCATGTTAATCCACATTGAATGGAATGTTAAGAGGTTCTCTGGTCTTTAATCTAATAAATTCATACTCTTGAGTCTCTAGGATTTTGATATCATTCCATGTGTCTCAATCATGGTGACCTATTGCCATGGATAATTATTCATTATAAAATATTACGAGTCTAATTATCCATGTTTATATGCTCATAATGCTTTGAGACCAAGCCACATGGCATGATCATGTTAATTTATTACTATAAGACCTACCTAACATAGTGACTAAATTTAAATAGATGGGTTAATAAAGACCTAACAAGTGGCACTATCTAAGGCATGGCCAAAACATAAAATGGAAGGATTGAAAACATGTTAAATAATCAATTAAATGAATGAATGTAATCTATCTCAAAATTAATGAATAAACACAAAGAATTAATGAAAGATTACCATTTGCCAAGTAAGGGCACCCACCAAATCTGACTAGAATATTTAAATGGAAATGGGCATTCAAAGAAAAAAAATTATATGTATTTAAGTGCATAAATACATTCAATACTCAATATTGCGAATGATATATAAAAATTATATAATAAGGAAAATTCACCTTGATATTTTTCTTTCAATTGAACAAGTGTGTTTTTTAGCTTCCCTTGCATCAAGCAAGCATTAATATTCTTCAACTAGTAAGCATAGATAGAACTAGTCTAAGACATCATAGGAATCACATAATCCAAAATAGAATAATGTCTTCCTTTTCAAAATAGGGTAAGTTATCAGTTACCTCTTCATAATCATTTCTAATATTGACAAAATATAAAGATACAATAATTGATAAGAGTGCCCTAAACTTTAAATTTACACATTGCTCTATGCTCTAGGAAGAGGTTAAATCCATGTAGTCATATTTTTTAGAAGATTAACTCTCTCTATATTCCAAGAAGTACATAAATAATTTGATACCAATCAAAGAACAAGGTATCCACTAATTTGTAGCTAAACTTGATGTAATGTCATGCATTGACCTCTTGAAAGTTTTATTTGTTAATGGAACCACTATTTTGGATATCATGCATGTAAGGAAAGTCAAGAGTACCTATTATTACATCTTAGGTAGGGAATTTGAAATATATCTTAAGCTCCCCTATCTTGAGACCATCTACAATCAAGTCTCAGCCAATGTTTGGCTTGATAATAATATCATAGATGGAAATTTCAAGCAATGGCTTGTAAAGCATCAGAGGTTAAATCCAAAGGAGGAAATATCCTCCAATTGCATTATTAAATTAATACCTATAGTTTCAATAGTAATGGTACTTTTAAATATGTTATATGGTTTACCTTATATTACATATGTTTAGGTCAAGCGAGTTATATTATTGGATATACTTTTAACAACTAACAAGTTGGTGGCACACGAAAGACCATAAGTGCACAACTAAAATCATAGATAGTCTACCCTAATTAGAGGCTTGATGATCTAAATTTATATATGATATCTTACTTTTTGAATAAAATAATGGCCACTATTTACAAGACATATGGTAAGGAATGGCAATCCTCAGATGACTATTTTAGAAATAGGGTCAAAGAGGATTTTTATTTCATGTTCATTCATATATATATGAAAAAAAATTATAAGGATAAGAAATGATTTATACCCTCATATATACAAATTAATACTGGGTACTCGATACCTAGAATGTTGGAAAATAAAACATAGAGCATAAAATCAAAATGGGTAATTATTAGCTATATCCATATGTAACCATCATCTAAGTAGAAGGTAGTAAGACTACTCCTCTAATATTACCACATCATGTTCCAGACCATATTGAAAAATAATGGATATCATGTCAAGTATTTAATAGTATTGATGATTAATTAGATTAGATACATTTAGCCTAATACTTGAAGACTCATATCAACATTGGATAACATCAATATATGACTAGTTTAGATTTCATTCAAGGTAGTAAGGCTAGAACAAAATAAAACTTACATATTAAACCTTTCAAAGAATAACAAAATAGGAAAAATATAAGGGGGTAACTCAAAACTATAATACAAAATAATAAAGTGCATGTCCTCTATAATCACCAAGCATATGATCATGATTATTATTTTTTAAATGTCTCAGATGATTCAGAAGTATGGATAAAGGTGAAAGACAATTCAATGTCTATAATAATTAACCAATATTTATAATACAACCTAGATACAACATAATAAGAGGCCAAAAATACATGGAGTCAACAATGGCCTACATCTCCACCACAGGGCCCTCAGCCACTAGATCAACCTCCTTCACCTTTAGTAAGGTCTACAAAAGAGAAACCAAATGAATCTAGTAGTCAGATGGAATCAAATTCTCATATTCTAAGGGATATTTTGAGAATAAATCTTGGTCCTCAAGTCCAATCTACTTTAATAAATTCACATGTATAGGTCTTGGGCACAACAACTACAAGAGATAAATTAGTCATTTACTTAGCTAGACAAAGAAATATAGTTTTGTTTTGACAACTTTATATAAATTTACTATAATCAACTAACTAAACCTTCTTTAATTATTAAAAATAACTTTTACTTCAATTATAACTACCCTTAACTTTCTAAAATATCCTATGTCCCCTCAAGAAATCCATGTGCCTTCCACTCCTTCCACTTCATCACATTTAAATCCACTTCTTACAGTAGTTGTTCCCATAACCCCTTTACCATCTCATCCACCTTCCACTCTACCCATCTTCACCTATCATAGAAATTAGAAGGAATCCCCTACTCCTTCCCAAGACAAAAATTTAGAAGAGAGGCAATCATTGGGTATCCCTATTATATAATAACATAGTAAGGAGGAGCAAAAAGGATGTAGAGAATAAAATAGAGCTTGGAGAAGAATAAAAAATAGAAAAATAATATCCTTGGTTGATTATCCTTTAGAGGAAGAAGACTAAAAAATGGGTGTGGCATAACTCGATGAAACAACTGAGCTAGAAAAATCCAAAGCTTTGAGTTTGGGTGAGTATTAAGGAGGAGACACTTTAGCTAGCCTCATGAAAGAGCAAAATTATAAAATTTATGAGGTAGTCTCTTCCATTATTTCTTTAATTAATAATGTATATATTATAGTTTTACATTTACCTTCAATAATGCATATGGTGATATCATTCAATTCCATTAGTGTTAGTGTTGATTCCAATATTATTTCTTCTTAAAAACTAATAAAGACTCCTAGGTTAGTCCATTTTAAGAATATGGTTATAGTTTCTATATTTTAATAAGTCACTAGGTCCTAAGATAAAGTTAACCTAAATAGAGCTTCATATGCCCCACCAATTGGCCTTGACAAAGGAAACAATGACTATGGAGATAACATCAGGTATAACTATATTCTTGGCAAAGGTAACACCTATGAAATAAACATCCCCATAAGAAATGAAAGGATAGAAACTTCCCCAAATCCTTATTCAAATAAGTACCTCCCTACCAACCTCTATGATTAAATCCTTTATGATGACCTCTCAACCTTTTACATCTTAATAACTTGCTTAAGAATACAAAATGAGAGAACCTATTGTTACCCAATGGGTAAGGGAGATGTATAGTGTCATAGATGAAAGATAAAATTTAGTTTTGATAGAGCTACCTATAGTCTCCACTTGGTTCGACATAGAAAGTGCGACTATTCAGAGAGTGAGGAAGATGAATATGGTTAATATGAGAACAAAAGGTGAGTTATAATTTGAACAAAGATAAAAGTTGTTCTCTTTAGACAAGAAGCCCAAAATAAATCCCAATGGCCCTATTGAATATACTAAAGATTTTAACACTTTTGTGGATTCCATTGGGGAAGAAATGAAGGAAATGTACTAGAGTACTGAGGAAGCCTTGAAAATGTGGAATCAAATGAAAATTACACAAGATGTTTAGGAAGTGATTATTGATGTTTAGAGTGTAGCTTAAAAACTATACAATATTTTGTTAAATATTAGAGTGTCTAGGGTAGGCAATTAGTCCCACAAAGTAGATATTTTTACAATGGATTAAGATGAAGGATAAATAAAGAAGATTGAATTTCTTGTTTCATTACTTTAGGATTAATATTTTTTATCAATTTGATCTCATGAATAGGATGGATGATCCTTAGTGTTTATACTATGTGATTTATAAGAGGGATGCCTCCCTAAATAAGAATAAACAAAATAAAAAACTATTTGGAATTTTTATTAGTCATGAAAGTGAAGAACTATAAATTTTAGGAGATATGAGAGTAACTAGCGCAATCATCTAAGTAGAAGAACTAGTCAACAGATCCAATTTTGAGAAATTTATCCACTCATCTACCAAAATATTCAGTGAAGAAGTATAAGGGATAGTATAAAATCAATAAATAAGTATTTAAGTTGGTTATCTTTTCTAAAGATAGAGTAATGAGATTAGAGGCTTTAGTATCCAAATTTAAGAGCTAAGAGGCAGAGAAAAAAATTAATGGTTAAGTCAATCAGAATTTTGAATCCTTCATTCCCAAATTTTGAAATAATAGATAAATATTTTGATCCATATTACATATTGGGTTAAGAGATAAAGGCTAAATAAGTATATTCTAGGTCACTCCCACACATATAACTAGTTTCCAATACCCCATTAGCTTCACAAAGCTCTTAGTCTTTACCTCAATTCTAACTACAGTATCTCCACATACTCCTTTAGTTAATGATTCTACATTAGCACTTTAGTTTTATAATTATTTTTTATTTTCATGGTTGTCCCCGATATGGGACTTTAGCTCCCAATCTATTTATCATACATGAATTTTATATTTTTAGATGGGAAGTCTATTATGAGTATTATCATTATATATGCATCTTTTCATGATTTTGAATAAACAGTTCTATTTTTGAACTTGTAATTTTAGGTGAATCTTGGAGATATTAGGCCTTCTAAATGACAATATTATAAGTACATGTAACCTCTCAGTCTCAAAAGGAGGAGATTTTTTCCTATTTAAATTAATAAAAAATTCAATGAAGTTATACTGACTTGATCTCTATGTGAAAAATTATATTCTTCTCCAATTTTATGGATTACCTGAGACATTCCATCATTCTAGTATATTATTTCTTTCATTGTGTATGAGCTATCCATTTTAAATACATCCATTCATTTTTATCTATAATTGGTTTGAACATATTTTTCATGCTTATCATTATCCTCTTGTAGATGTGTAATAACAATCTATCAATTAAGAAACTTTTGATTTTTACATTTTTATGTATACTATGTTATGATTACTTTGACTCTTCACTATATTTTTTTTTTGTGTTGTAAGCCAACTTTTAACAAATATTGGTTTAGTTTTCTTATCCTATTTAAGTTCAAATATTAGTTTTGAAAGGCTTTATCTATAGGTTTCCATGTGGTTTCCCTTTTGCCTTACTATTCCATCTTTTTTAAGTTTATGTTGAAATCCTACCCACATTAGTTAGAATCATCATCATTCCACCAACTCTAAGTATATCTAGGTTCATCCACATCTAGTTCATCTATCGTAAACAATCTATGTCACCTATTTTCATTCCACCAATAGGTTGTTATAAAATACAATACCTTGTAACTTAGGCCTTGGAGTGATTCTATTCACCAATCCTAAAATATTAGATGCAACCTCATAGGAATTTTTTAGGGTGTGTATAAAACCCACATATATAATGCATAAACTAAGACATTAGTGCCATGGGGTGCTACTAGTTAAACTATGATGCTAGTGTCTAGGTGGAAAAACCTAAGGCACTAGGGCTCAAGATGTTAAAGTTATTGTTTGAATATCCTTTAGGTATGTTTAGGTACATGTGTGGCCTACAAAAAAGTTTAGATAAGTGTTTAAATAGGCCCTATGATATGTCTAAGGCTACGCTAGGAATAGGTGGCCTCAAGTAACACTCTTAGCACTCAAATATTATTTTTAGATGACTACACACACCATGAAAAAAATGGGTTCATACATATTTCCCCATAAGGATGACTTATTATCATGGATTAATGAGGGTGTAGCCTTGAGTAATGGTGTGTAGAAGGGAAACAGGAAACTATAAATACTTACCTTACTTACCTTAGTGGCATAGTGAACCCAAGTGAGACTCCATGAAAACTACAAATAAAAGATGATAATAAAGTGAAATGTGATGATAAAGTGTAAAAAAACTACATAATCAAATTATGAACAATAATACATATTGTAATTGTGGGGAAGATCATACTACCAGAACCCTCCCATTAGAAAATCAAATCTAGTGTCAAGTAGTTAAGAACCCATGAATCTATAAAATATGCTACAAAACATGGAAATCCATTAGAATATTAATTTTAAAACATGATTCATAGAACTTAGCAATAATACAATTTTTAAATATAAAAATATGCATAGAATCTAAAAATATTCCAAAATTGGAATGTTTTTAAACTTAAATGACTAGTTTGGGGCTCAATATATTCATAACTATAAAAAAAAACTAATTCATTTGTGTGAATCACTTTTAGATATTTCTTGAGCTCTATATTTCCTATGACCATTTTGAGAAAGAAAGTAGTCAGTGAGAAGAGGACCATGATATGATGGTGAATATACTAGTAGGATGATCTATAGGATATGATCAAGTAAGTTTTGTGGTTCTTTCCCTTTTTCCCCATTTTTATAATTTGTGATCAAATCTTATTATAAGTCTAATTAATTTAAAAAAATAGTAATAAAATGGTCATGGATAAGGGTAGACTAGGAAAATGTAGAAATTTTATTGATTAGGATATTTTTTTTGTAATTTAGGGGGTTTTAAAAGGCATGGTATTGGTGGATGAAACTACCATGCAGGGACAAAACCACCACTATCTACAAGGGAGTGGTTACATAACTAAGACTAAGGTCAATTACATAATCACTTATAGTAATTATGTAACAACATGTGATAGTTATGCAATCTCTTATGGTGATTTCATCATATACTATGGTAGTTTCATAACTATTTTTGGTGGATTTTTACCCTCCACCTATGTCAATTACATAATTGTCACTTATAGACATGGGTGGTTCGACTTTTGAAAATTTGCTCTAAAACCTATAATTATTTCTTGTTTTGATAGATGGATTTAGTACCAAGGATGAATTAGGGGATTTGATTTTTTTATGGACATTACTTATTTTTGAGAAGATCTCAAGTGTAAGATTGTAAGATTGAGTTGGGATCATTTAGATCACGCCAGCATGGATCATCCCTACATATATTTTATTGATTTGTGATATTTTGACCTATTATGACACTAACCATAACACATTTATGTTTCCCCATGCTCTATGAGAGTAGATGATCACTCTCATTGACATCTATTTGATCATGTGCCTTCCCACGATTGGTCAATTGGTATTCACTCAATCTATTTATACTATTAATGAGGCCCAAAGTTGGGTGAAGAATTTTAGAGATGTTAATACACTTGATGCATGTGTGAATTATTTCATGAGTATTTCTTGATTGAGCAATCAATAATACATAACCTAAAAAAGGCCATCATTAGTATCCTTTACTTTTGACTAATGGGAGACAAGGGTACAAATAGGTTATTTTTTAGTTTCTCACTAGTTGTCTATAATATTGACGAGAAGGTAGCATGTTGATCCTAGATATAAGAGATACTAGATAAATGTAAAGGGTCATCTATTAAATGGCTCGTCTAGGGGACCTCTTGATTATCTACTTGATAGTTTTCATCTGATAAATATATGAGATTATCATCCCTTATCATAGGGGAGTGATGATTGGAGTGTCCAAGAGCATTAGGAATACTATGTGCATAGATTTGGAATCATTATATTCTTTTCCCTGAGCAGTGGGGTATTTGATATTAGCTTATTTGATTTCCTTACCTTACTAATACATGGTTTGGGAATGGGTCAATGAGGAGGATTATCTTTAAATGACTATTATGACCACTTAGGTTTAGGATAATCTCTCATTAACTGAGATACACCCTATATATAAGGTAAAATAGTATTTCATCATGCCCTATGTGGGAAACATTCCCATCCTTATGGTCATATACAGAGTGATATGAGAAGTGAGGGATATGAGATTGGAATAGTTGATATGACACATACTTGTTATAGGGGTTCCCATAACCTAACTAGTTCATTAAGGAGTGGCATAAGGACTTACCTTAGATATAGATGGGGGAGAATGAGGAGAAAGAGAAGTAATGAAGTAGCATATGGTCACATCACACCAACACCAACACCACAATATGGCCCCACTCAAGAGGACTCCACATAATAATATCATCTAGGAATTAGATATGGTGAGGATCTAAAGTATGTATATATTGAGGAAAAATTAAATAATAATGAGGAGGAGACCATAGATGATGATATAGATCCTGATTGGAATGAGGGGGATCTAGGTAAAATTTTGATTTACATATTTCCATCTATATTTTGTAATTCAATTTGTACCTTATTTGTATCTTAGTTATTTATATTATTTTACATGTTTTTTATTTTTGTATAAACTATATTTTATTTTTATTTTATAGTTTATGATTCCATATATCAGGAGTAGGTGGAGAAGTATGATCAAGGACATCTTGATTACCGTTTTCTAGTTGAGAACTAGCCTAACTAAATATCATCTCATAACATATCTTGGACTCCCTATAAGTATACAATATTATACATATGTCTTTTCCTCAACATACCATGTATCCATGATGGCGATAGTATTGAGGATGAAAAATTTACCTTATTAGATAGGTCAAGAAGAGTAAACGATGCAATAGGCACAATGGTAGGTAGTAGAGAAGGTATAGCCTCTAACCATAAAATAAATGGCACAAAATCAAAGGGAGGTATCATTAGGGGTTGCCATATTTTCCTTCATATTAGATAGGGTGAGATAACCTCTAAGGGAGGTAATAGTAGGAGACACTAGTAAATCAACAACCCTAGACACTCCTCTACATTGTGTCCTTCTCATAAGAGGAGGTCAGGCTGTTAAGAATTGTATGGACATTTTTACTATACCATTGTATATTTTCATTATTTTTTAGATTCTTTGAGGAATAATTTCCCTCCTTGAATATGTTTTTATTAGACATTATTGTTTTGTAAACTTGATAATATATATAAATTTATGTGTGTCCATGCTTTTCTTACTTCTCAATGATTTTTTAATTTCCATGTTCTATTTTTCAACATACGCACTTTATATGAATAGGCATGTGATGACATACCATGTATCTACATAATTTTATGGGATATGCTTATATGTGGGAAAAAATGTATGTAAATGATGTCCTATGATGTGTGTGTGTGTGTGTGTGTGTGTGTGTGTGTGTGTGTGTGTGTGTGTGTGTGTGTGTGTGTGTGTGTGTGTGTGTGTGTGTGTGTGTGTGTGTGTGTGTGTGTGTGTGTGTGTGTGAAATTTCAAGTTATAATTTTTTTAAAGTTAATGACCTAGTTGTCTTGTTTACACAAGGCATGAATCTCAATATATGGCAAGGAATGACAAGAGTAATATGATAAACATCAGGTGATAACGAATGAAAACCATAGATCAAAATTTTTAGAGAAAGAGGAAGATGATCTAATCCTTATGAGTAAAGGGGAAAATTTTTCTTCTTGCTATAAATTATTAAAAATTCTAACTTTATGGGCCTCATATAGATATAACTAACCCTAAAAAAATTGGTAAATGGGATAATATTACCCTTTTTAGCATAGACATGTAGACAAGCCTTTATAATAAATTTTAACTTGGAAACCTTTTGATTTAGTAATGATTCTACATTTGAATTTTAGTTTCTTTTTGTGACCCCATATAGTTAGAATCATGTGACTAGGAAGACACATGGGCTCATCACCAGTGACTAGATGTAGGCAAGTAAGGGTATCCCTCCCAAATGCTAACCTAATGCAATTGGTAAGATATGAGGGCTCAAAAATAAATGATAGAAAAGGTGTGAGATGTGAAATTTGACTAAAGTTTTTTAATAAGCTTTTAATTTTCATATGGATTTTACTTTTATATTTGGAAGGCTTTTACTCCCATATATTGATCCCATGGAGCTAGTAAGATACAAGTTCTTATCACCAAATAATAATATAGGTGAATAAAGTTACCTATTATTTAGCATTATAATGTTCTACTTTAGAAGGCAACATAAAAAGACCTTCTTTCATGGATAAATCTCTATACTAAACTAAAGGCTAAAATTATCTAAGTTGTGCAAAAACTTGTAAGGAATATAAGTGTACTCTACTCGTAATAACTAATGCAAGAACTAATGTAATGTTCATTTTTTAAATGTTTTCCAAGAAATGATAGTTTAATTTGAGCATTGAATGATATGATATGTTATGTCTTTAAATTTTTACATTGTAAAAAATAAAAATCAAATAATAGCTAAACAAAACATCTAATATGTAAATGAACATGTAAACTATTAAAATGCAATGTAAATGAGGTTAATGCAATATGTAAGTACTAGATATATAATATTTTTAGGTGAAAAGAGTTCACATATTCACTGAATGCCTTATCATATAGAGTTCATAAATAATAATCTCCATTATTATAGTCTTTGGTCTCTAGGTAAAGACTTAACCAATTTGGTTTGAATTTTTAACCTTCTCTTTTATTTTTTTGTTCGATTGTCTAGTCCAAGGTAAAGGTTTCCTACATGTATTGGGTGTTCATGGATATTTTTTGTATTGTCTACCCATATGATTTATATAAGAAATATGATTGTTTTTATAAACTATTTGATGTTCATCTAAGGTTTCTAGATCATCTAGCCATGCTTCTCTATACTCGTCAAGATCAAGCTAGACTCTAGAGGGAAATGCAAAGAGAGGGTATCCACACACTTATGGGTAGTACAAATTTATACCCAAACATGAGTGAGTATGGATTTACCCCTATAGGTGTCTTAATAATTGATTTTTAATCCCAAAGTGATGGGTAAAGTTTTAAGTGTCAATATCATTTAAAATCTTTGATAGTTTTGACCAAATATTTATTTTAAGGTTTTGTTAGTAGATTTAGCCTACCTATTGGCTTGTGGGTAATATAAGGAATTCAAGTGGTGTAATACAAAAAAATTATTACATATCTGATAATTATTAGATTTTTTAAAAGGATATCCACTTTTAGTAATGATGATAGTGGGACTTGTTATAACATTAATCTGCATCCTTAGAGAGAGTTATTTAGGCTCCCTCTGACTAAGCCATAGTATTGGAACAAACCCAGGTTATGTGTAACATATGATGGGTTTGAACCTATGAAGAAGGCCAACATCCTCTTGATGGATCACCTAAACTAATGTTTTCATAGGGAGAAGGGCTCCTAAGAAAGTTAACTAGACGATGCACCAAATAAAAATAGAAGACTCCCATGAGCTTGAACACACACTAAATCAACACAAGACAATGCTAGCTCACACAACCTTAGAGACTAATTGATTTCATAAGTGTTTCATGGACTAGGTTTAAGAAGAACACTAATATATACCTACAATAACTTAAAAACACCCTAAAGGGGTTAGAAAGAAGGATAATGGATGAGGAATATTCTCCTTCACTATGCCATCATGCACAACTCACTCAACACTGATCCAAGGTAAGAGATAGGTAAAGAAAGTATTTTATTACATCAAGAGGTAGTTATTAGAAATGCTTGATATAGTTTATCCTAATTAATATGAATATATTTTTCAATATCTTAGATATTCCCTTGATATTCCTAATATTGATCATCCTTTTAAATGTGAAATAATGGATGATATATAGAAAATGGGAAGAGAGAAGAAAGGGAACATGCCATCTGAGATCATTAAATGAGCTATCACCTTATTTACATCAAATTTGCACCAGTTATCTATTAAAAATCAATCTTTGTTTTATCCCAATATCCTCCAAATCATTTCATTAGTCAAGCAACATGCTAGAGGACAAGAGTTTGATGAAGGTGATGAGTCATGATCTTTTTATGAAGAAAAAACCTTAGACACCCTAAAAATATATTAAATATTCTAGCTACTTTCTCCAACTTCTAGATTTCCATCTTAGGACTCTACACCATATTCTACTTTGAACCTGATAATCTTTAAACCTGATAATGACATAACCATGTCTACTTTGAGTAGTTAAATGTTCCTACCAAATTATGGATGATATGACTACCATAGTTATACCTTAGTGTGCTCTTTATTGAAACCCCTAGACACATATCTACTATAGATGAAAACCAGTCCTAATTATTTATTTTATTATAGTCTTAATTTTGATGAAATGAAGTTTGCTAGGTATTTGATCTTGCTTTAACAATAGCTACCATTCTTTTATCTATATTATGTCTAAAATACCTATTTTACCTCCATGGAGATCTAATGGTGATGCTCAATCAATCAAATATCCATATTAGTTCAACTTGGATCAACTTCAAACTCAACTCTTATACATTTTCTTTCTTGGGTAAAAAATAACTTCATCGACCTCCACCAAGAGTCTCTTGGGCTTTCCTTTATTCATTAGGCATAGACTTATTGACCTTGCTCACACCATTGATCTTTCCTTATATGAATGAAACTAAACCATATATATTTTTCTAGTTTAATGTGCTTAATACACTTGTCACCCCTACATTTCCTCTTAAGATTCACTAACCTTTTGACCCACAACTCATTATTAGATCTGCTTTGTATAAGTGAATATGCTTCATTGATCTACCTGGACCCACTTACTCAAGCTTCATCCATGCACCATTGGGTATTGAATGCACAACTAAATGTGAACCATTAGATATTTAGAACCCATTTATTCTATCTTTGCCCACATGTTTCTATATTTCATTTATATGATTTTACATGTATTATCAATCTACTTGGACCCACTAGCTTTGTCAGTCACTATGTGCTATTATATCTTCTCTGAGTTTCCATGATTTAAACACTTGTCATATCTGCATTCAATCTTTTAAAGACAAATATATATTTCATGAGACCTAGACTTGACATCCCTGCACATGTCTTATTATAAAATGATTTTTAATTCTAAATGGTTAATTGTTATAGCTTTTGCTTGATATCCCTGTGCACATTTCATTCTACTTATTCAATTTTGAGGACTTATATCTTAATATAGATAACTCATCAAGATAGGAAATTTGAAGAGGATGTTTAAGGCATGGAAAAAACCATGTCCATGTAACTCTTTGATGTTGGTTGACTCTTCAAGTGAATCTCTAAAATTTGTAACCAGACTAATGTATTTGGTTCTGCATGATGTTTGATGATGGTTTGGTTCTTGAACTTGTAATGATTTTATAGAACCAATTCATGTTCCTAAATTCTATGATCACCATGGAAACCTACTTTCTAAAATTTTGACAAACTACAATTAAGTTTAATTAAAGTGTTTCAAAATATTTACAAGTTTTATGTGATCTTTGGACCACTCATTCCATCTAGAAATCTATTTAGATCATCCATCTAGGCATAAGATTTGTAAGTGAGCCACAATTTTCCAACATCTTTGGTGACTCAATTAGGAAGCATGCCTAGTATGCTTGAAAACCTAGACCATTTGTCTTGGCTAGTCCATTAGGAATGGAGTATCCTCTATGTATTCCTAGCTGATATGAAGTGATGCAAGGTTGCCCCTTTGGATAACTTCCTCTTGAAACAATAAGGACCAAAAGGAAATTAAAAAACAACAATGTGCCCAAGGAAATTTTTAAAAAGAAACACACAATAGGAAAAGAAAATAACTTAAACAAAGTAAGGGAAACTAATCTACTAAACAAATATGCACACAAATACTTAGATAAAATCATGAAATTTATTCTAATATATATAAAATTATAAAATAATTTAAAAGCACCTCCCTCCTATATAAAATGGGAAACTTTTGGAATCTTTCACTTGTAACAAACCAAGATTAAAAATACCTTACTTTGGAGGTACCAAAAATGGTGAACCAAGTAGTTTGATGACCAATCCATTTTATGTGCTCTCCAATGGATGAAATAGAATAAACATGTATCCAATGTAGACATATTGGTATAAGTCTTCTAAGATTGGTTCATTTTGGATTTTAGGATCAGTAGTTTGATGGTGCTCATCACCCTTGAGAAATACTTACATGAAGACTTCATTTAGGCTCTTAGGAGCAACTGCACTTGGTTCACTTGATGGTTTAAAAATACCATATTCTTCCACCTTGTCCTTGTGTAAATTAGGAATAATTATGCTTAGAAAAGCATGCTCATAATATTTTATAGGAAGGACAT
Source organism: Torreya grandis (assembly GCA_037957365.1). Taxonomy (NCBI): domain Eukaryota; kingdom Viridiplantae; phylum Streptophyta; class Pinopsida; order Cupressales; family Taxaceae; genus Torreya; species Torreya grandis. Next base: position 4,370,069 of record JARHVA010000132.1, read on the forward strand.
GTATCTTATCCTCTTCAAACTCTTTGGTTATGGCATTAAACCACTGCTATAACTCTTCAAGCTCTTCACTGGTATGATTATCAAACTATATCACTTGATCACTTGAGATGTCTTCTTCATCAAAATCACTCAATATTTCATATTGTTTTTCAAATACAAATGAGGGTTGATTTGACCATTCAAAGTCCAAAAAATCATATTTATCTTGTCCATAGTCCGGTCTAATTTCCTCTAGCTCTAACATATCAGGGCTATCCTCAATTGACACCTCATAGTAAAGTGTACCAAGCTCAGGTACCTAGTTATGATCCTCTTCTTCATTTATGTAGAATGGACCATTAGTAATCCATTCAAAGTTTGTCCCATGTTTAGCTTGACTATTGTATTCTATAGGTAAGTTTTCAACATTAAACTACTCTATTTCACTTAATAAATCTAAGCACAAATGCTACCATTGATATTCTAATGCACTTGAGCTACACTTAACCTCTATAATAGGTTCCTAAAGGCTATCCTCTTGATTCTCATCAAGCTCCTACAACTTAAAAGTTAAAATATGCTCTTCCCTATGAAGTGGGTTACCTATCATTATTTCTTCATCATAGACACTTACATTGTCCTCCTATGGCTCACTTATGACTGTAATCTCATCCTATATCCTTTATAAAACAATATATTTATCCAAGAGGGATATGGTGGGGAGGGTGAAGAATTTAACCTTGCTTGTAGCTTAGGAGAGTGTCTTTCCATCTAGGTACATTATAAGGTATCTTTGGTGGCTCTTGAATTGGTGTTTGGACCTCCAGAACCAACATATCTTCTTTATTGTTTGTGCCCTTTTGATATGATTTATATGATAAAAATAAGCATGGAATAGGCACTTTTTATTCTTTTTGAATTATTATAGGATAGGGTGGTCTCACAAGTGAGGGCATGACATAGCCATGATTAATTGTGTTGGAGAAGATCTATCATGGAGTGGCTTCATGATCTTGAGTGGGAATGGGCATAGGGGTAAGAGAGGGAAAATTTATTAGCTTAGGTTTGACATACTCTTTATCCTACTACTCAAACACATTTTTAATGGATAATATCCACCCTTTCAATTCTTGATTCTCAACTTGTGAATAGTCACCTTCTTCAATATATGCCCACACATTCCAAAACTCATGTAAGAAGATCCTTATTACATCCATGGCATGAATGGGGAATTAATTTCCAAGATTAACACAATCATTGAATTTCATGATTATTCTCCCTTGGTCCAATACTGCCTCTCTAAGTTTTGACAAGGATGTACTTTGATGAGGTTGAGTATGGGCTGATAAGGAACTCTTTAAGGTTGAGCTTGAGGATCTTGGAGGGGAAAGGACACATAAGACTGATCCAAATGAGCCTTTTTCTATTTATAACATATTAACACACTACATTTTAGATCATACTTTTCATCATCACTATGACCTCATTATTACAAGATGGTCTTGTTCACCCTTGAAAACTAACCATATGTTCTTGACCAAATAATGAGTACTCCTTTCCCCTTATATAACATGGATAGGGATGACTAGAGAAAACTCACAACCCCTACTAATTTCCCTTATCAACTCAATATAAACTAATAATGCTTACTTGACTCTTGACAAGGATGTAACAAGATAAGCCTAGTATTGATAAGGGGAATTATAAGGCTGATTTTAATTCAAATGAGGCTAACCTTGGTCATATGTATGGGAGGTAGGAGGGCAAAGGCCATGATAGGGATGATAGGTTGTTTAAGGGCCACTTGGGGAGACACAAACATTATTTTCTTGATAAGTGTGAAGTTTAGGCATAGAATAATCATATTGATTAAAATATGGTTGATTGTACATACCATAATATTATGATTGGGCACTTAGTTAGGATACTTAAACTAGATGATAGATGCTCAAAGTTGCTAGTAATGTTTAAATACTTACCTCTAAAGGTTAATTGGATGAAGATAATACCAAAACTCTTCACCAATGAAAAATTTAGTAAGTCCAACCAGGCATGTCAAAAATTGTTATGACATTAATCTGCACCCTTGAAGATATTTCTTTATGATCCCTTTGACTAAGCCATAATATGGGAACAACCCTATGATGTGGATAACCTATGATGGGGATAAACCTCTAGAGAAGACTAGCTTCCTCTTGATGGATAATCTAAAAATAATGTTGTCATAGGGAAAAGGGTTAGAAAAGGGAAAAGGGATCCTAAGAAAGTTAACTAGGTGATGCACCAAATAGAAATGAAAGACTCCCATAAACTTGAACCCACACTAGATCAACACAAGAGAATGATATCTCACACAACCTTATAGACCAACTAATTGCATAAGTGTTTCATGGACTAGGCTCAGGAAAAACACTAATCCAAACCTATAATAGCTTTAAAACACCTAAAGGAGGTCAGAAAAGAAGGAAATTGATGAGTAAGATTCTATTTTTACTATACCATCATGCATAACTCACTCAACACTGATCCAAAGTAAGAGATAGGTAAAGAAAGTCTTTTAATGAATCAAGAAGTAGTTTTTACAAATAATTTATAGGGTTTAGACTAATTAGTATTAACATATTTTGAAATATCTCAGAGATTCCCCTGATACTCCCAACAATGAGCATCTTTACAAATGGGAAATAATGGGTGATATATAGAAATGTTAATCAAGAAGAGAGGTAGAATGCCATCCAATCTCATTAAATAAGCTACCATTCTATTTTCATCAAATTAGCACGAGTTCTCTATTGACAAAAAATATCTATTTTATCTCAATATCCATTGAATAATTTCATTGGTTGAGTAACATTCTAGAGGACAAGAGTTTGTTGAATGTGATGAGTCATGAATTGTTAATAAGAGAAACCCTTAGGCACCACAAAAATCTATTAAATTTTATGGATAATTTTTCCAACTACTAGATCTCCATTTAGACTCTATGCCATATTATATTTGACTTGCTCATGAGGACCAAATCCCCATATCTTTAAACCTGATAGATATATAACCATGTCTGCTTTGAGTGTCTAAATATTCCTGCTAAATTATGGATGATATGACTACCATATGTATACCTTGGCATGCTCTTTACTACAACCCTTGGATACATATCTACTATCGATGTAAACTAATCCCAATTATTTTTTATCTTATAGTCTTAATGTTGATAAAATGAAGCTCATTAGGTGTTTGATCTCACTTAGACAATAGTTGCCACCCTTTTGTCTATATGAGATTTAAAAGATCAATTCTACCTCCATGGATCTCTAATAGTGATGCTTAATCCTTCAAATATTCATTTTGGTTCAAATTTGATCATTTTTGAACTTGGATCTTATGTATTTACTTACCTAGGTTGAAAACAACTTCATTGACCTCCACTCGAATTCTATTGGGGTCGTATTTGTTCATTGTCCATTAAATTATTGACCTTGTTTGCACTATTGATATTTCTATGTATGAATGGATGCAATAAATAGATATTCCACCAATTTAATGCACTTAAGACACTTTTCACCCATGTATTTTATTTTAGGATCCACTAACCTTTAGAACCACCACTCATCATCAAATCTACTTGATATGAGTGAATGTGCTTCATTGATCTACCTAGACCCACTAACTTACACTTCATTCATGTATCATTATATCTTAAATTAATGATCAACCACATACCATTAGATCTTTAATACCCAATAATTTGTTTCACCCACATGCCATTAGATCTTCTTTGTATGATTATATGTGCACTATCGATCTATTTGGATCCACTAGCTTTATCAGTCATTACATGTCGTTAGATCTTCTTTGAGTTTCCATGATTTAGATAACTTTTAACCCTGGGTTCACTCTTTCAAATCCAAATAGATATGTCATGAGGCCTAAACTTGACATCCCCATTCATGCCCTGCTTTTTAAGGATTTTTAAATCCAAATGGTTAATTTTTTTAGCTTTAACTTGATGTCCCCACACATGTTTCATTCTACTTATTCAACTTTGAGGACTTAGATCTTGAGACAAATAAAACATCAAGACATGAAATTTTTAGAGAATGTTCAAGGTGTGAAAAAAACCATGTCCATTTATCTCTTTCACCCTCATTTAATCTTCAAGTGTATCTATCAAATGTGTAATTGGACTAATCTATTTGGTTCTACATGATGTTTGATGATGGTCTAGTTATTTTGGACTTATGCTTGAACTATTGTTTAGATATCCAAGGCTCAAATGAACTTTTGAGCCTTTTGTAAACCTAATTCATTTTCCTAAATTCTATGATCACCATGGAAACCTACTTTCTTAAATTTTGACAAACTACACTTTAAGTTTACTTAAAGTGTTTCAAAATCTTTGCAAGTTGTATGTGATCTTTGGACCACTCATTCCATTCAAAAATTTGGTCAGCTCATCCATCCAAGAAGAATTTTTTTATGTGGGCTAAAATTGGCTAATAGGACCAAAAACAATAAAATTATTTGGTTCAATAATTTTTTTACGATGACCAAACCTGTGATAATTATTAATGACATAGATTCCACCCACTTAGTAAAATATTTTGAGGATATGATAATGAAATAATACCTATCTTAAGAAGTATTGGAGATATTACCTACTAAATTTAATCCCTAAGTGAAAAAGGTCCATGGAGTGATAATGAGATGCAACACCCTAGTAATAATGTATCTCAGGTGAAAAATGTTGACATTTCTCAAATTTATGGACATACTCAATGGCATCATGGTATAATGTGGTATATAAATATCCAATCCTATGTATTTTATGATTGATCAATTGACCACAAAAGTGTCCACCACAAGCACCACTATGACAATAAAAATGAACTTTTTCTAACTCCTCATGGTCAACACATTTTAGTAGCATGCCATCAAAATTATTATGATAGAGAATCATGTCTAAAATGGCATACTTTAATGTAATGATATGAAGGAACCATTTATATTGTGAGTTATGACCTTAAATATATGTGTGGTTGACTATGTAATTAGTGATATTTGTGTACCAAAAAGAAAATATAGCATAAAGATTTTATACATAGTAGATCAACTCATCAAGAAAGTCAGTATTAGCAAGGTTGATAAATTCAGAGGGAGAATTAATAAACCAATTAGTAATGATTTATACTTTTAAATAATTTTATATGACTTAAGTTAAATCAAACACACTTAGCATCATGATGAATCACCCATCTTTCCTAGAGAGGAGTGGATGGTTTATAAAAGTGCATAGGGTTTGAGACCTAATGATAACTCTTGTTTCTTAGATAAGAATATAAGGTTACAACCATTTAGTCAAAAATAATATATCTATTCATTAATATTTTTTTTGATTTTATCACATCTCATAATCCATAAGTGTGGGGCTAAAGAAATAAATAACACATTATTTTCCAGTATCATCCTCTCTAGCCTATAACAGGTGAGGGACACCTTAGTCACTATAATGTAAAGTATCAAGGAATTATTTTAATTAGGTGTCATTATCATGGGGAAATCATAAGGAAGCATTTTAATAATTCAAATTCATCATGACAATCATCTATCCAAATTAATTCACTTGTATTTTTAAGAAATTTATTGAGAGGATGAATGTTGTAGGTGAGATCAATAATGAACCATCAAATGGTTCCCAACTACCCTAAGAATTTATTGATGCCTAATTCATCTATGTGATGAATCATTTCTAGGATAACTTGAATATTTTAGGGTAAATATAAATCTCACTCTAGGAGATGATATACCCTAGGATTTTTCCCCTAATAAATATAAACACATTTTCTTGGGTTAAGAGTGACACTGTATTCAATTAAGGGTGTTATGATGATGTATAAAAAATATATATGGTATATTTAAATACTCACTTTTCATAAAAGATCATATATTTAAAAATCCACTATTTTTAAAATAATATCATGGAATATATGGGTCATATCCCTTTGGTATGTTCTCCCACATTTTTGAGGTTGAAGGGAATCATGACATAAAAAATCTCCCTAATGACATAGTAACAGATGTCTTACTTTGATCCTTATAGTAAATTTGATTCTAACTATACCTTGATAATCTATCTATAAGTGATAGAAACTCATATCATGTTTTCTCTTTGAAAATGATGTAAGGGAGATGAAATTCATATTTTGTACATGATTTATTGATATCTCAAAATTATCTACATATCATGAGCTTACCATTATTTTTAATAATGGGAATGATGTTAAACATCCACTTATAAAAGTCTACTATCTTAATAAATCCATCTTTTAAAATTTTGATAACTTCCATTTTTACCATCAACGTAACCTTATGATTGATGGGTCTAATATTTTTCTTAACCAATTTTGCATCAAGCATTGTAACTAGATTATGAACAACCACATCATGTTTTATTCCTACCATGTTGGCGTATGAGAAATTGAAATATTTTGACAGCTCAGTGAGTAGTCACTTTTGGTATTCCACCTCTTATACAAAAAATGAAGATTGAATTTGATGAAAACTGATCTTAAATAATGAAACCTGACCTTACACTTCTCTGTAACCATCAAATTGTGAGCTAACTTCATATACATGCCTACTTAGTTCAATCATTCCTTGTAGCCCTATTTTCCCTATTTATTGACCATAAATTTTTCTAGATTAACTCAATCATGAAAGTAAAACCATTTACGGATACCCATTAAGCCCTTCTATGACATACTGGAAAATCTCCTGAGGCTGTTTTGTACGGAATTGTACTTCCTTCTTTAAGCCCTGTTCTAATTAACCCTCCTTAAATGCAAAACACCTTGTCCATAGTGAAGTATGGACTTTCTAATCAAAAAAATCACCATTATAGATACCCATTACCCTTTTACAGGTGAATCAAACATTTTTTTGGTGCATTTCTTTGGAGAAATCCACTTTTCCTATATTGGCCTATGCTCTTTCCTTCACATACACCTAGGATCCACTTGGCAGTTCTTCTTTTCCATACTTATCCATATTTTAGCACCTTGAAAACACTTCCAACAGTTTTATAACATCATAAAGGGTAAAATTACAAAGTTTCAAGAGGTTTCAATTAGTAAACTCATTCTGAGGACTAGAAGCTAAATTAGGATTTTCCCTTGGACAGTCACAGGCTGAGAGCTAATTATTTTTTCTGGGTGTGTTTTAGATAGTTTCGAGGGTTATAATCACTTGTATATGGTCTGTTTTAACCCCCTACACCTTCTCCAATAATCATCCAAGTCATATCAATCTTCTGTACCTTCCAATGCTTAACATTTCAATGTCTTTTGACTGTATTTGTATGACAGTCAGCAAGGTTCTTGGTTTTCTCCTCTAACACAATGGTCAACAGGGTTCCAAGGTAATGTATAATCATTTAAATATCTTAAATTATTTCCCCAGTCATATTCTCATATCAAATATGACCTTATCAACCCATCTACCATGCAAAACATGTAACTTTCTTAACTTGCCTATATATTGTCACCTACAGGACTGAATTCCAACTGTTGGAGTTTTTGGACATTAAAGGGGTTTATAAACCTGTTTCTTCCTTTATTAAGTTTATACCTGAATTAGGGACCTATTTACATAAAATTTTCAACTCCATCCAAACATTTTCATGTGGATTTTACCTTAGACAATGAGCTATATTTTTAAATTCCTGAATATCTAGTTTAGGCCTGTTTGGGCTTCTTATACATTCAAAGTACTTTTAAGACCTCTTGTTCATATAATATCAGTTTAAACTCATTATAAACATGCCAAATAACCAGTTTACATGTAATTTCCTCAATGTTCTATGTAAAACAATCGTTCACAAACATTCACATACACACACACACACTTACACAGGCCTGTCATTTTGAAGCCAGAATTCTATAAAAGAAACCACAACAAAATCATGGAAATCAAACTTATTTTCTTTCCTTTTTCAATAGTATTACTTACAAGAATATTCATTATTTATGAAATCTTTATAGACACCTCCATGCTTAGTCTTGGACTCCACCTGCAACTTTTCTTTTCTACTTCATTCTTCATCCTTTGAGATCCTCTTCTTCTTCTTGTATCTCTTCCCTTGGATGAGAGAGATCTTTTCCTCTATGTCCTTCTTCTCCTCTACATACCTCTCATCCTTTATTCTTCTCTCTCTCTCTCTCTCTTAATTAATTCTTCTTGTTTTATTTCTTTCTTTTCAAGAATCTCTCTTCCAACTTCTATGCCCAAATTGGGCTTAAGGCAACAAAAGACTGTTTTTAAGTTTTAACAATTTACTAAGGTTGAAAATAGTTTCAACCATTTCCCCTTTATTTCCTCAACAATCTAACAATAAATTTTCACCTTTTTACTTTCACTTTTTGATAATTACATTTACCTTGAAGGTGAAATTTTGAAATCTCACAATTTGAAGGGAAAACCAAAATTTGAATTTTTTACACTAGAATTTGAAACTTTTGTAGATGCTCCTACATCATACTCTCCCTTTAGAAAAGATTTTAACCTTAGTTCAAATGAGATGCTTCCTCCATGATTTAGCCTTCATTCTATGTCTGGATCCCAAGGTTTTGTTGCCAATACCAATGCTTGTCTTTGATAGTCTTTATTTTTCATCTTGCTTTTCTTCCTCTTCTGGTATGTTCTTCTCCTCATCTCTTTCTCAGCTGCCAGCTCCTGCTTCCATGTTTCTTCATATTTATATATGTCTTCTATATATTATTGTTGTTCTTCTTGGTTCATGAGCTTCTTCAATGACTCATGTATGTGATTCACTTCAGCAACCTTCATACCTGCATACAAAACATTCAAAGCCACCTTAGTAGAAAACATTTGAGGCCATGAAGCCTCTTGGCTGCCTTCACATTTCTGCTCCTTGATCAAAACTATTTTGACCTCTTTGCTTTGCTCTTGTATCATCTCGCTCTTTCCAATGGTGTCTTCACCATGGCTTGTACCTTCTTTTATCTCTCTTGAGTGACCAAATAGCTGCTCCAACATCTTCAACTCTTCCTTTAGTGAGATCTCATCTATCTCACCATCTTCATCAAACTTGGGTCCTTTTTCTTAAGGATTACTTGTCCTTCACCTCTTATCTCTTCTTTTCTTAGCTTGTCATCACATAAACCAACTTCTTCAATATACTCATCAAATACAATTATAGTGTCCTTACCTTATGTCTCCTTGCTTTCTTCAATTACTGCCTGAAGCCATCTTGTTTGTTCTTGCCTCAATTCATTTTCCATCCTCTTGGAACTCTCTCCTTGCTGTACATTAGTTTTCATAGACATTTTCCATTCCTCATTTCTAATGAAAGTATCATTAAATAATTCAAACACATCGTCATAAGCTAATTGTTTACCTTTTACCTCTTTGGTATACCTCTCAAGCATCCTGTGTTCACGGAATGCTTCTTCCATACTCACCATCTCTCCTTCATTCTCTTGGCTGCTGGAATCACCTTCAATCCTCTTCCATTGACTTCTTGGTTTTGCTTTCTCAATACTCACATATTTTCTATTTTCCTTCTTAGGCACCCATACTTGTTTCTCCTTCTTACCATTTCTCTTCTCAAACCATGTAGGCATCTTGCATCCTTGCTCTTCTACCAGCACCTCCTCTTGCTTGGGAGTTTGCTTCATCCACCATTTAGGCATCACATATCCATGGTTAATTGGAAACTTCACCTTTCTCTTTGCTTCTCTAACATGCATATCAACAATTTCATGCTTATAAGACAAATCAGTTTTTAAACTCACCTTTACCTCCTTAATGGGTTGCTCTATTAATTCTTTGACTTGCATAACTTCTTGATTATTTGTGCTTTCTTCTTTCTTTATGCTTGGCTGCTCTCTTTTTTCTTCTTGACCTTCAATGGAATCATGGAATTCAACTTCATCTTCCATCTCTTCTCTTGCTTGTATGGAATCATCAACAACTTTCTTATGCATTAACCAATGCATCTCTTCTTCTTTATCAACAACGGCAAACTCTCTTCTCTTTCTTCTCACACATTCACTTCTGCACTTGGTGTCTCTTCTTGTACCCATCTCTTCACTCTCTAAGGCCCTTCTCTTGACCTTCACAAGGCTGCTCATACCTGCAATTACCCACTCAAAAACAACATTAGATATAAAAACAAGAGACCATAATGTCTCCATGAGTGCTCTCTTCATCAACACTCTTATCTTCTCAAGCGCTCTTCCTGGCACTTCATCTTTTCTTTCTTCTCTCTTGTTCTCCTAAATGAGAACCTTCTTCTCCACTTCTTCCTCTTGCTACTCACTTGGCAACCTTCTTATCTTATTCAAGCCTCTATGGGCTTCTCTCTTCATGACAATCTTCTTTTGCCTTCTTCTCCTTTTCACTAGGACATCTATAGGCCACTTCAATCTCTTCCTCATTGGCCATACCCATGTTTTCCTATTCAGGTGCATCCAAGACTCATACTCATCTTTAATCTTCGCCAACTCTTTCTTCAAACTAGCAATTTCTTTATCAAAATCAACATTAGTCATACCTTTGGTGCTTTCTTTCCTCTTGCTACCCTCATATACCTTGCTGCTCTGTAGTGCTTTCAACAATGCTTCCATCTCTAAGATCTTCACCCAAGTCTTTTCCACCTTGGTCTCTTGATCCCTTATCTCACCCAAGCCTTTCTCCTTGACTGGTCTTTTGACAATCTCCTTGATCTCACCTAGGCCTTTTGCATCCTAGTCTTTTGATCCCCTTCTCAATCCTGTAGCAACTCTTATACAACACTTCATCAAATACAAATTATAAATCCAAGCTTACCTTGTTTTGGATCTTCTTCTTGAGAATCCACTATGCTCTCTTACTTTTGAGCTCTCCAAGCTTCAAACTCCATCCTTTACCTCACCTAAGTCTATTTCACCTTAGTCTTTTGGCAAACTATCCAAGCTTCTTCTTGGATCTTCACGAAGCCTTCCTTGGCTTCTTCTCCTCTTAAGCCTCAATGGCTTGGCTGCCTTGAACCTGAAACTTATTCACTTGATTTCTTCTCAACACAATAAACTTCAAATCAAATATCAAAATTATTCATACCTTTTCTCAACAAGGTCTTCTAGCACTTGTCCTACTGATCCTCTTACCAAATCCTGTAACAACTCATTAGAAATCAAAACCAAAAACAAGTTACCAATTCCCAAGAGCTTTAGGCTCTGATGCCAGATGATGAAAACTGATCTTAAATAATTAAACCTGACCTTACACTGCTCTGTAACCATCATATTGTGAGCTAACTTCATATACAGGCCTATTTAGTTCAATCATTCCTTGTAGCCCTATTTTCCCTATTTATTGGCCATAAATTTTTCTAGGTTAACTCAATCATGAAAGTAAAACAATTTAAGGATACCCATTAATCCCTTCTATGACATACTAAAAAATATTTTGAGGTTGTTTTGTATGGAATTGTACTTCCTTCTTTAAGCCCTGTTCTAATTAGCCCTCCTTGAATGCAAAACACCTTATTTAGAGTGATTTATGGACTTTATAATAAAACCAAGAACCATTCCATATAGCCATTACCTTATTTTAGTGAATCAAACATTTTTTTAGTGCACTTCTTTGGAGAAATCCACTTTTCCTATATTGGCCTATGCTCTTTCCTTCACATACACCTAGGATCCACTTGGAAATTGTTCTTTTCCATAATTATCCATAATTTATCACCTTTAAACCACTTCCAAAAGTTTTATAACATCATCAAGGGTTAAATTCCAAAGTTTCAAGAGGTTTCAATCATTAAAACTCATTTTGAGGACTAGAAGCTAAATCAAGATTTTCCCTTGGACAGTCACAGGCTGAGAGCTAATTATTTTTGATGGGTGTGTTTTAGATAGTTTCAAGGGTTATAGTAAATTTTATAGGGTATTTTTTAACACAATACACCTTCTCCAATAATCATCCAAGTCATATCAATCTTTTGTACCTTCCAATGCTTAACATTTCAATGTCTTTTGACTGTATTTGTATGACAGTCAGCAGGGTTCTTCGTTTTCTCCTCTAACACAATGGTAAACAGAGTTCCAAGGTAATGTATAATAATTTAAATATCTTATTTTATTTTCACAATAAAATTATCATATCAAATATGACCTTATCAACCCATCTACCATGCAAAACATGTAACTTTCTTAACTTGCCTGTATATTGTCACCTACAGTCTTGAATTCCAACTGTTGGAGTTTTTGGACATTAAAGGGATTTCTAAACCTGTTTCTTCCTTTATTAAGTTTATACCTACCTTAGGGACCTATTTACATACCATTTTAAACTCCATCCAAACATTTTTATGTGGATTTTACCTTAGACAATGAGCTGTATTTTTAAATTCATGAATATCTAGTTTAGGCCTCTTTGGGCTTCTTATACATTCAAAGTACTTTTAAGACCTCTTGTTCAAAGAATATAAATTTAAACTCATTCTCAACATTCCAAATAACCAATTTACATGTAATTTCCTCGATGTTCTATGGAAAACCATCATTCACACACATTCACATATACACACACACTTACACAGGCCTGTCATTTTGAAGCCAAAATTCTATAAAAGAAACCACAACAAAATCAAGGAAATCAAACTTATTTTATTTCGTTTTTCAATAGTATTACTTAAAAGAATATTCATTATTTATGAAATCTTTATAGACACCTCCATGCTTAGTCTTGGACTCCACCTGCAACTTTTCTTTCTCCTTCATTCTTCATCCTTTGAGATCCTCTTCTTCTTCTTGTATCTCTTCCCTTGGATGAGAGAGGTCTTTTCCTCTATGTCCTTCTTCTCCTCTACGTCCCTCTCATCCTCTCATCTTCTCTCTCTCTCTCTCTTAATTAATTCTTCTTGTTTTTTTCTTTCTTTTCAAGAATCTCTCTTCCAACTTCTACGCCCAAATTGGGCTTAAGGCAACAAAAGATTGTTTTTAAGTTTTAACAATTTACTAACGTTGAAAATAGTTTCAACCATTTCCCCTTTATTTCCTCAACAATCTAACAGTCACTTTTCACCTTTTTACTTTCACTTTTTGATAATTACATTTACCTTGAAGGTGAAATTTTGAAATCTCACAATTTGGAGGGAAAACCAAAATTTTAATTTTTCACACTAGAATTTGAAACTTTTGTAGATTCTTCTGCATCAGAACTTTGATAATTCTATGACTTTCCTTAGTCCTAATGTTAATTTCAATGTTATATTCAATAATGGAGTCATTTAAATATTAAAACATGTCAAGGGTTGGGGGAATATTATTATATTCACCCTACATATTGAAAACATTATGTTATTCATCAAATGATATGTAATCCTCAATGTAATAATAAGAATCAACATATTCACCCTCAAGTGAAGACATGGGATAACAAGTGATAATGAAACCCCTATTATGGTGAAATGATAAGAGGTCACAATAATATCATAATAAATCAAGAAGGGATTCATCATTCTCAACTAATTAAAGGATTAAAAAATTATAATCTCTTCCAATATGTGTAAAAATTTGATATCTAGGTGTTTTGAGCACAAGATGCTCCATCATGACTGAAACTATGAAATTAGATTATGTTATTGTTAGATGAGGGTTAAAATGTGAAAATGAAATAGCCATGGAGTCATCAAGTTGGTTTCTTTCCCTAGTGATTGTCTCTATAGAAACAAAGTAAAACTTTTTAGTAATTTCATGCACAACAACTTTATATATTTGGATATGATTATATTTTGTTTGATATACCTCAAAAACTTGGTTCACAAATAACTACAAGTCACTTTAGATATTCAAATTTTGATTTCCTATAATTTTTTTAATGAGCATGAAAATAAATATGTCTTCATATTCATCTCCATTATTTGTACACTCAAATTATAGCTTGAAACCAAAAAGCATGATTCATCCCTTAGGATAGATGAGAATAACTCATGCCCTAATGCCTAGGTGACACTTGGCCCCATCATAGTAGAGGACCCATTGGTCATTCAAAAGAAATAAAGTCATCTAGTGAAATTTCTTATTATTTTGATATATTAAAAATATTTATATTGATAATGTTAGGTAAACCCTCTTAGGGTTATTTTTCTTGAGAATTAGGAGAGTAATGAGCCCTTCCCCTTTGTGAGGTGAACGAACATGTTTACAAAAATATAAAAGGTCTACTTATATGATTTGAATGATGGAAATAAATAAGCTAAAGCAACTCAAAATTATTAATTCTAAGATCTATATTGAGGCAAGTAATCACCTCTAGGAATTTAAAATATCATTGGCTAACTTTTCTCTTTGGTATGGCAAGTATACTAGTATGGTCATGATACCCTTTTGGTATGGAGAGTATGATAACATAGCTAGTATCTCATATCATTGGAGGATATGTGTATACATAAGTATGAAAAATTTAGTACTATTGATAAGACATGGGTAGTACTATTTATCATAATGTTATATGTGGGAAGGCTCATAAGAACTCAGTGAGTGGTTTTTTATGGGGGGCTTCTTCATAAGGGGGAAAAGACATCTCCTTAAGAATCCACAGATAAGAATGATATTTGATATTAATATATATGGTAATTATAATTAGGGTATGAATCTTACCCTTGATCATTGACATGGTTAAGGTAGAAGGAATGGTCTAGTTTCATGTTGGAGGACTCAAAATATAATGGGAAGTAAAACTAGGTTTAAGTTGAAGTAGAACAACTAGCATATTTCGAGTAAGTAAACCTCATGGATCATGAAATCTAAAAAACTAGTATGGAATTTTCATATCATGATCTAATATCATAATTTTTATATATTTAAAATTAAAAATAGTATTATTTTAATTATAACTTACCTTTGTATGGTTGGTCATTAGGAAATTATGATGGTAGTCATATGAATGATTTTTATGGATGGGACCTCTTCATTTTATTACACCTACAATGAAAATGTTAGGTAGAATATATAAACCCTCTTGGGGTTCATGAATTTGAGTCTTATAAAAATTTCAATTCCTTATCATTCATGGTTTGAATGTGAATATGAGTGGTATGTCCTCCTTGAGATTGGTGATCTTGGTTGTAGACAAGGTGAAAATTACCAATCTAGTGATTTATTATAGATTAGTGATATTATTAATCATAACTACATCATTAAATTATGACTTATATTTTAACATAGTTTGGTTAATTTTATCACCTTTATTTAATATAACCACTTTGGGCTTTGTAGGTTCAATATCATTGACCAACTGCATGTATTTTATAACCCCAATGGTAGGTAGATGGTAACTGATGTGTAACTAGCGATTTGAATGAATGGTTTTTTTTAGCATAGTGAAAGTTTTAGGATCCACCATGGGATAAAAATACCTTATTTAGGTGTATAAAACATATTTTTTGTAATAAGTTTGAAGGGATAGCCTTCATCTTGTGTATCCAAGGTATTCCTAAGATCATGTTATAGCTGGTATCTTCATCTATGATATACAAATTTGTTAGCACCATATTGGGACCTAGAGTGAATGGGATTAAAATGGTCCTTACAGAAATAAATTTGAGACTATAATATCATTTCAAGGTGTTACATGTATAATAGTTAGTTTCCCCATAATTGAGCTTTTGTAGTAAAGAAAATGGGACAATTTTAATATATGCTCCATCATACACCATAACGCTCTTTCCATAATTATTGTAAATAAAAATATTTGTAAAAAAGGATAGTTATCTCTCCCTTTACATCTTAGATTCATGGGTAATACTTCATAAATCAAATAAATAACAAGTATCCTGTGATTCTTGGCTAGGTGGAAACATATCAAGATCATTGTGGTTGAATTGAGCCTATGTATGAGGAGTAATGATGGATAAAATCCCAAGTATTAGGGAATACACTAACATAAATATATGATCATGTGCATTATTTATCAAATCCAAGAATGAAATGTGGGATAATTTCTTGGTAAGATATGATATCAAATAATAGTTCCCCATGGGTTTTTTGATAAACTCAGTTTCCAAAATATTTAAGGGATGAAGAATCATTAGATGATACTCTCTTCTGAAATTAATGGTTTTTTACTCATCTTAAAGTTCTAACTATATAACTCCAATCATTATGGTCTTGCCTTGTACTCTAAATTAAGGAGTGGCATTATTATTTGTAGTGCCAAAGATGGATGTTTTGGCATGATGGGTGCATCCCATTGTGGGCTAATTATTTTATATTGGGTGGTTTTATGGGATACCCTATTGTTTATTTTTAGAAGCATGTGCTTGGTAGTTAGGAAAGAGGTTTTGTTAGATTTTGATATTTTTATTATGATGGGAGATAGGGTTATTTTGATGAGTTTGGGGGTTTATATCAACATTCCCTTGGAACATATCAAAAAATGTTTGCTGTTGATCTTCTAGGATTCTTTGGATAAATTTATTTTACAAGTTTCATTTTTGAGTATCATTACCAATAATTTAATGGTATAATAAATATAAATTGGATCATATTCCATAGGCCTCATTTTATTACCTAATGACCAAACTCTTGATGATTATTTCTTTAGTAATAAGTTTGGTTCTAAAAGTGGGTGAATTACTTGAAATGTTGATATCTATTTTGATTATGGTTTTGGTACATCATGTTTCATGGTGGAAGTCAATTGAATTCAATTCCATGAATGGTAGGAGGAAGATTTTGGCTCCTAGCACTCATATGTTTGAAATATTATCATTGATGTCAATGGTCTAGTATTATTGATGATAAAGGCCCCATTACATTTAATGGTGTTTTTAATATTCATATCTTGGATAGTGTGTGTTAATATTTATTTAATAGTCATGAATATATTTTTGGTTGTATATGAGTCAAAAAAAGTCCCATGAGAAATCAAAGAGTCATGGGGTAAAGACAAAAGAGGAATGGGATGCATTTTCTCATGAAGAGTCATCTTGAAGAATTTCAAGAGTCACCATGTGAAGATAAAAGAAGGTATGGTGTATTTTTCCATGAAGGGACACATTTAGGAATATGAAAAGTCACCAAGATAAATATAAAAGAAGAAAGGACGCTTTTGCTTATGATGGGTCACCATATAACTTTTCAAATGCAAGGATACGAAGGGTCATGCAAGTTTGGCACCATTTTCCATGAGGATTGAAGGGTCATTAAGGGTGAATTCCAAAGGTCATTTGGATATATATAAATAAAGGCTTGATAATACATTTTTAATATTCAAGAGAGTACATGTTTTTATTTTTTTTTCAAGGAGAGAAAATAAGGATATATTATAGAGTTCCATCATTTGTTGAGTAAGAAACATTGAGAGATGGTTGTGTTTTATACACAAGAGAGGTTGGTGGTCATGTGGGTTGGTGCTCACAAATAGTTACTATATTTTTTATTGATAAATGGGTTGGTTCTCTTGAAATTTGGTGCTTTCAAACTTTTTAATTTGAGTTAGTGCTCATTAATATACTAGTGATTGTTTTATATGGTTTTTCCCACTTTGGGTTTCCACATAAAAATCTGCTCTCTCTCTCTCTCTCTCTCTCTCTCATGTGGTGCATATTATTGTTTTAGTTTTACTGCATCTCTTGAATGTGTGGTTAAGTGGTTAAATAAAATTAATTTGATTATGTAAAAAGATATATAATATAATAATTCACCCCCCCTCTCATTATATTTTGTGCTTAACAATTTGTATCAAAGCAGGTTTATTTGGAAAAAGTTTTACAGCTTTAAGGCAGATTGGGAAAGCATGATGGTTTGATCACATGAAGGTTTTTCTACAAGTAAGGAACCTTTATTTGATGGGACAAATTATGTTTTTTGGAGAATAAGGATGAAGACTTATTTGATGGCCCTTGGATTCAACATATGATAAGTAGCGTTGGAGGAATATGAAGAGCCACAGACACTTGTAACTACTCTATTAGAAAAGAAGGCAAGTGAAAATAATGATAAAGCTTTAAATTCTGTTTTATGTGGTTTATGTGAATCAAATTTTTTTAAAATTATGCAATGTAAATTTTCTCATGAAACTTGGGTAAAACTTGTGAATATTTATAAAAGTAATGGAAAGGTTCAAAAAGCTAAGCTTCAAACTTTTAGAAGATTGTTTGAGAGTTTGAAGATGGAAGAGGAAGAAAATATAGCAAGTTATCTTTTGCAGGTTGATCAAATATTTAATCAGATTCAAGGTCTTAGAGAAAAGTTAGAAGAATCAATTGTGGTTCAAATTTTTTTGAGATATTTACCATTGAGATATGATGCAAAAGTTTTAGTAATAGAAGAGATGAAGAATTTATCCAAGCTAAAGATGGATGAGCTACATGGTATTCTTATGGAATATGAGATGTTGACCGAACAAGACAAACCCTCAAAGAGAGAAGCTACTTTTAAGACATCAAAGAAAGAGAAGGGTAAGATTTAAGAACTAAGTGATAGTTTTAATAATGATGAAGATGACAATAGAGCTCTATCCATTCTCAAGCTGAAAAAAGGCATAGGTAAATATCATGGAAAATTACCTTTTAAATTTTTTAATTATGGAAAGATTAGACATTTTGTATCTAAGTGCCCAGAGAAGGGTAATGGTGACAATAAAGAAGGAAAGTCTACATACAAGAATAATTTCAAAAGAAAATTAAAGAAGGGATTCTAGAATAAGATTTTGTATTCTAAATATCCTAGCCTAGATCAATTGAAGATAGTGGAGTCAGTGATTCAAAAGAAGAAGAGATTATATTCATGGCCATACATGAAGATGCCTCTACAAGCAAAATTATAGATGATCAAGAAGAAGAACAAGATGAAGTGAAAGTGAATCTAGAAGAACTCATTTGTGCCTTAGAAGATTTAAAATATTTTGAGAAGAATCAAATATTAAAGCTCCAAATCGAGAAAAATGAAAAGGAGTCAGAGGAAAAAATTGAAGATCTACAAGCGCACTTTGAAGAAGCTAAGAATAATGAAGAATATCTAATGGCACAATTTTAAAAATTAAGTAAATAATGTGAAATGTATGTTATTTAAATTGCTTCTTTAAAAAAAATCTTGAAAAAATAGATAAAGCAATCAATGATAGAGTAACCAATGATTCAAAATTTGATAAAAACACTAATATGTTGAATAAGATATTAGAAAGTCAAAGATCAATGTCAGATAAGACAAGTATTAGATTTTAAAAAGAGAAATGGGAACCCACTAATTTCATAGACAAGAAAAAAGGAAAGAGCTATGTTGAAGCTCTTACAAAAGAGGAAATAAAAAAGGAAGAAATTAAGAATATAGAGGATATCTCAAACAAAGAAGGTTGGAGGGAACATAGCTCCAAAAGGAAATCAGGTCATAAATAACAAATCAGTCTTATTTTTATGGTTACTATTTTTATTGTAATGGATATGGTCATAAGAAAATATAATGTCAAAAAAGGGCTAACAATTTTAGAAATAAGGAGAAGGAAAGTCATGCAGAGTCAAGTAGAAGCCACAACTCTTTTGCTCCTATATCAAGTTTTAATAAAGAGGCTATAATATGCTAAAAGTGTAACAAATTTATACACATAGCTTGGTACTATATAATCATGTTTGATTTAGTCAAGAAGGACCAAATTTTCAAGGCTCCATTCATAAAGAAGAAAGTTTAGACGAGTTCATGGCAGAAGAAAAAAACTAAAAAATCTATGTTGGTACAAATAGATTTGCATGCAATAAATAAAGAAAATCCATGGTTTATTAATATTGGATGTTTAAGGCACATGATAAGAGATGAAATCAAGTTCATAATCTTGAATAAGATAAATGGTGGCATAGTGAAATTAAGAGATAATACTACTACTAAAATTGCTGGAAAAGGTACACTAAGTTTGGATAATGGTAGAACTAAAATTGAAAATGTTTTGTATGTAGAAGATCTTAAGCATAATATTTTTAGTGTAATTAAAATGTATGATTAGGGGTACACACTAAATTTTTATGTAGAATTTTATGAAATTAGGAGAAAGGATTCAGATGTGTTGGTTGCATATATTCAGAGAATAGGCAATAATTTGTCTATGTTATCAGGCATCAAACGTCAAAAATGTTGTTTGAGTTAGATTGAATAAATTTGGATATGGCATAGGATAATGGGACACATAAATTTTAACAATATTTTCAACATCACCAAGAAGCAAGTAGTCAAAAATCTTCCAAAGATTACAAAGCCATTCGACACACTTTACAAACCTTGTCGACATGGGAAGTAAGCCAAAAGACAATTCAAAACAAAAGAGTAATTGACCACTCAGATGTTAGAGCTTGTTAACATTGATTTTATTGGACCTATGAGAACTCAATGTAATCAAGGTGAGAAATATTTCATGTTGCTTATTTATAATTTTTCACGTTTAACTTGGGTAATGTTTTTAAAGAAAAAATCAGAAGCTTTTAGACATTTCAAAGCATTCAAAACGTTAGTTAAGATTGAAACCAATTTGAATATTAAGTGTCTAAGATCAGATCTAGGAGGAGAATTCATGTCAGATCATTTGATTGAGTTTTGTGAAGACCATATAATAAAGAGACATTATTTAGCATCCAGAAATCCTTAGCAAAATAGAGTAGTTTGATGGAAAAATAGAATACTTCAAGAGATGGTAAGGACAACGCCAAATGAATCCAATATAGTAGATAAATATTAGAGAGAGGTAGTTGCTACAATAGTGAATATTTATAATATAGAATTATTGAAAATCAATAGTGACAAGACTCCTTATGAGCTATGGAAAGACAAACTAGCAATAGTTGATTATTTCAAAGTTTTTAGTAGCAGATACTTCATAAAGAGAACTGATGAAAAACTTGGTAAGTTTGAATCCATAGAAGATGAAAGTATATTTATTGGTTATTCTTGAAAAAGTAAATCTTATAAATTTTATAAAAAAGGAACTAAGAAAATTATTGAAAGTGTAAGTGTCAAGATAGAAGAAGATGGAACATAAAGAATCAGTGATCCAGTAGATATTTTTGAAATCATTGAAGAGGAATATTTTGAAGAATAAAATGAAGATGAGAAGAAGGAGAAAAATGACACCAAAACTCCATCCAAATATGTTCAAATAAATCATAATGAAAGTGACATCATTAGGGACATAAATGAAGGAATTCATACTAAAAGAATGATGGTAAGTGAATTTGAGCAAGTTAATTTTTCTTTTTTATCCAAAATTTAGCCTAGAACTTTTTCAAAATCTAGACATGATAAGCATTGGGTTAAGAAAATGGATGAAGATTTAAATTAGATAGAAAAGAATGATACTTGAGAACTAGTTCCTAGACCAAAATATCATAATGTGATAGGAACAAAATGGGTTTACAAAAATAAGTTAAATGAAAATGGAGAACTGACCAAGAATAAAGCAAGATTATTATGTAAATGATATGCTTAGATTGAGGGAGTAAATTTTGAAGAAACTTTTGCACCAGTGTCAAGGCTAGAGGCTATTAGAATGTTTCTTGCATATGGAGTGTTTAAAAATTTCAAAGTGTTTTATATGGATGTCAAATATGCCTTCCTAAATGAAAATCTAGAATAAGAGGTCTACATTGAGTAGCCTGAGGGATTTATTAACTCAAATATTAGTAGCCATGTTTATAGATTGAAGAAAACACTATATGTATTGAAACAAGCTACCAAATCTTAGTATGCAAGACTTGATAAGTACCTACAGGATTAAGGTTTTAAGAGAAGATTTGATGATAGTAATATCTACATCAAAATAGAAGGTGAGCATCAACTAATTGTTGTGGTATATGTTGATGACATCATTTTTAGAGGAAATATTGAAAAGGTGAAAAAATAATTTTTTGATAATATGCAAAAGGAATTTGAGATGTCTATGCTTGGAGAATTGTCATTTTTCTTAAGATTGTAAGTATTTCAATCAAATAAAGAAATTTTTATATCTCAAAGTAAATATGCCAAGGAAATATTGAATAAATTAGGTTTTGAGGATTTTGCACCAGTTGGCACAGCTATGTGTATAGGAAATAAGGTGAGCAAGGATGAAGATTCACTTATTATATATCAATCTTTGTATAGATCTATGATTGGTAGTCTTTTATATTTGATAGCATCAAGGCCAGACATCATGCATGTAGTAGGTATAATTGTAAGATATCAGTCAACTCCAAAAGATAGTCATGTTTAGTTAGAGAAAAGCATATTTAGATATATCAAGGGGACATTAGATTATGGATTGCCGTATCCCAAAAGTAGAGATTTCACTGTGGTTGCTTATATAGATTCAGATTGGATAGGTTTCTTGGATGACAAAAAGAGTACAAGTGGATGATATTTCTTTCTTAGTGATAGCTTAGTATCATGACTAAGCAAAAAGTAGAATTTAGTTTCACTTTCTATAGTTGAAGTAGAATATATTGTAGTAGTATTATGTTGTACTCAAGTGCTTTGGATGAAGAAAAATTTGGAAGATATCAAGGTAAAGTATGATGAACCTATTTCTATTTTTTGTGATAACACAAGTGTTATTAATATTTTGAAGAATCTAGTGATGCATTCAAGAACAAAACATATTCCCATCATATATCACTTCTTAAGAGAGTATGTTGTAGATCAATAGGTTAAGATGGAATATATCAATACTAGAGAGCAGATTGTATATATTTTCACAAAGGCATTACAAAAAGACACATTTGAGTATCTATGGAAGAAGTTGGGAGTATTTTCTTTTACTTCCTACTATTGAGGATCAACATCTCTTGAGGGGGAACTAAGTGTTAGATCCAAGTTAGGACCTTTGTCATTGATGTCAAAGAGGGAGAAGAATAGAAATAGGGTATAGGGAATAGGTACAAGTTGCTATAGTAAGGTGGAGTTATTGTATGTCTTTTAGATGGGAGTATGTATAGGTTTTAGTATTTTGTAGTTTCAGTTTGAGGTTTCCATCAATGACAAAGGGGGAGATTGTTGGAAATATTGTCATATATGTCAAAGGTCTAGCATTATTGATGATAAAGGCCCCATTGCATTTAATGGTGTTTTAAATATTCATATCTTGGATAATTTGTGTTAATATTTATTTAATATTCATGAATATATTTTTGGTTGCATATAATTCAAAAAAGGGCCCATGGAAAAGTCAAAGAGTCATGGGGTAAAGACAAAAGAGGAATGGGACAAATTTTCTCATAAAGAGTCATCTTAAGGAATTTCAAGAGTCACCATGTGAAGACAAAAGAGGATATGGTGCATTTTTCCATGAAGGGACACTTTGAGGAAAATGAAAAGTCACCAAGATAAAGACAAAAAAGGAAAGGATGCTTTTGCTTATGAAGGGTCACCATATGACTTTACAAATGCAAGGATACAAAGGGTCATACAAGTTTGGCACCATTTTCCATGAGTATTAAAGGGACACAAATGGTGAATGCCAAAGATCATTTGGAGAGCTATAAATAAAGGATTGAGAAGCCATTTATTATATGCAAGAGAGTGCATGGTTTATCTTTATTTTCGAAGAGAGAAAAATAAGACATATTGTAGAGTTATATCAATTGTTGAGTAAGAAAAATTGAGAGATAGTTGTGTTTTATACACAAGAGTGGTTGGTACTCCTGTGGGTTGGTGTTCACAAATATTTTTAAGGGGTTGGTTCTCTTGTTGGTTGGTGCTCATAAATTGTTGTTGTGTTGGTGCTCTATAAAGGGGTTAGTTCTCCTACAAGTTGGTGCTTGGATACATTTTAATTTGAGTTGGTGCTCATTCATATACTTGAGATTGTTCTCTATGGTTTTTCCCACTTTGGGTTTCCATGTAAAAATCTACTCTCTCTCTCTCTCTCTCTCTCTCTCTCTCTCTCTCTCTCTCTCTCTCTCTCTCTCTCTCTCTCTCTCTCTCTCTCTCTCTCTCTCTCGTGTGGTGCATATTATTATTTTAGTTTTATTTCATATCTTGAATGTGTGGTTAAGTGGTTAAAGAAAAGGAATTTCATTAAGTAAAAATATATATAATATACTAATTCACCCACCCCTCTCAGTGTATTTTGTGCTTAACATCATATTACTAGTTGGAATTAGTGTTGCTTATGGACTACTAGGCATATAAAATGTCCAAATTGGTAGTTTAAGTGTGGCTTGTGACACCCCATCTATAGGCCCTTTTTTCATGCTCTATTGACCATTCTAGACATGTTTTTCTAATTACCAGTCAGCCAAAAACTATTGAACAGTCATTCCATCTTAGCCAAACAATATTCCCCATGCCAATAATATTCCCATAGGTCCTGAGCCTGTAGGATATGATCACCCCATTTGGACTATAATTCCCCATAAAGAAGTGTCCTATTCTTTGTGGTCTTGTCCATTTGCATTTTGAGCCCTAATAGTCATTTTCATCTAGTCCTTATCCTTGATTAGGTTAGCATAGCATAAATATATCTGACCCATGACCAATTTTTCCTTATAAAAGCTCACTCAAAGTTTCTTTACAAAGGAAGTGAACAAAATTAAAAAATAAACAAGAATACAAATAAAGAACTAAGGAAAACTTCCTTATTTTTTGCATTTAGTCACCTAACATTGATGCAAACCCATTAAAATCCTCATTCCAATCCCTATCCACCTCAAACACTATCAATTTTTCATTTACATCTACATCACACTATTTCACAAAGCACACTAGGTGGGAGAACTATATATGACTTGACCCCTCTTTGGAGTATTGGTATGTAGGTAGTGTGCCCACACAAGGGTTGTGGATTATACATTTAGTAAATATTTTATACTAAACCCCCTTTATCAAGTGACTCAAAAGTCATTGTGTCAAGCATGATGAAGGGTTAGGGTTTGAAGATAAAAATAGATCCATAGTGTGTTACATTAATAACTAGTTCTTGATTTTTCACAAGCATGCTCAATCAGGCACAACACAACTACCCAAAAAGTTTCAAATATATGTGATCAATTTGGAGAATAGTGGTAGGAATGAAAAATAGTGTTCAACATTAAAGCATCCACTTTATATGTTCCTATCCTTTTTCCCAACAAAATCTAGATTAAAGTTTTTGAAACCTTCCCAGTCCCACACAACTATTTTCAACCTCTATTTCAGCCATCTCAGTTTGTTTTCTAGCTAAGTTATATTTCTTCTTATTTATTTCTATTTTTAGAAAGGTGAAAAAGATGAATAGTTACACAAATCAAGAATGTATTTATTTCTATATTTTGTACTAATTTATTAATTCAGACCCTTAACTAAAATAGTAATAAAACTTCATTATTCCCAAATAAGTTAAATCATTTGATGAACCCGACTTACTTCATTTGTGAACAAAAACTCTAGGGAAAATTCTTTGCTAATTTTATTAATACTTTTATAATTTTTCCTACATGTATAAATCAAAATTTCACTTTAAATTTAAAAAAAATTCACCATAATAATTTTAAAAATCATTTTCTTTTCAAACCTTAATTAAATATACTAGGTCACTTTTCTTCTTGAGGTATCACCTTACATCTAAATCAGTTTCATTCTTATTTTATCATAGTAATTTGAAAGTGATCCTTTCAAATACCTAATATTTTTGTACTAGGTCTAATGATGTACATGAATTCAAAAAAATTATACTCCTTAAAGAAAATTTTTGTCATATGCCTTGTATGCATAATTCACTTCCTTCATAAGTGGGAGTACATGCATGTTATTACTTTTATTGATCAAGTTTATATGTTTTTTTTAACACCTCTTGCCTCACCTCCCTTGGAGCTTCTATCCCATGTTGATTCATGTTTCATGTCCCATTTTTATCTTCCCTAGGTCACTTCCCATTGCTAGAGACCCCAACTAACACCCTTTGTCCCTCCACCATGTCAACCTATCGATTATCTTCATTCTCCTCTCATAGATACCACTAGCCCTATACAACTATCAGATAATGTAGTTAGAGATGTTACTCAATGTGAAACCATGCCTCGTCCCCCTAGTCAAAAACCCCACCACCCTTTTTTTCCCTCTCATCTAAGGCCCAACCCACCTACATAAGCAGATTTGCATAGGGCATATGATATTGTAGATCAATTAAGACACACATGAGCTAATATTTCCATGTTATAATTGGTTTAGAAAGAAAATGTGTTCAAGGACATTCTTTATCAGGTAGTCACTTAGACTTCTATGCCCATTAATTTAGAGTCTTATTATTTTTCATCAATGATCAGTACATTAAAAACAATTAAAGATGTTATATCTTTTTATCATGAGGACATGCCTTCTTAGATAATTATTGATCAAAATTTACCACTGTTAATACAAGCTCAACTCAAAACTAATGCAGTTAAGAGAGTTTTAATTGATATTGGTTCTAGACTTCATGTATGTAATATTACATTTTTATAGACCATGGGCATAAATATGGATTCCATGTAAAATTCATATATGAACATTAGAGGGTGTTATGATATACCATGATAAATATTAGGCACCATTACTATGGACATCATGGTAAGGACCAAAACCCTCTCTACATAGTTCTAAGTCATGCTAGGTCCTCTTTATTATAACCTTTTACTTGGATGACCTTGGATACATGTTAAGGGGGAAATTAATTCCACTCTTCATCGATGTATTAAGTTCCTCCACGAAGGATACTTACACACATGCCCAACAAATAACTAGTCATTCATATATTGTATAATTATAGATTTATCTTCAACTATTTATCTAGATAGGACACCTCATATCATATCTCAATCACCAGCTCATCACATTTATCTTGACTAGATACATATAAATGATATAAGAGAGACTAAAACATCTTTCACTCTTCCACTTATAGTTATTTCCTCAGCTCTGGATACATAGCTAGTTATAATAGCTTCAAATATTCTAGCTAATCTATCAATCATGGTTCCTACACTTATTACAATTATGTATTCACCAATAGTAGTTTCATCAATCCCACTTGATTCTAAAGATATATCTCTTTAGGTAGTCACAATCACTTCACTAGTTATAGATACTCTTGTTGCACCACCATCTTCTCATACTATAGTTGATAAGACTCTTATATCATAGTTACCCCTTGTGGTAAATTTTGAGTTACCATATGTGCATGACATTAATACAAATTCCTAGGCTACTTTAGATAATGATATGATACCCACACTCATAGATGATTATTTGTGTGGATTATGCTTTACACCACTTAGCCCAAGAGAGTACCAAGATGACTCTAGATCCCTCATCACACATCTTGCATCACTATTATAATCTCACACTACACTCTTTATATATACTCTACATTCATGGCCATAGATAGATCACTAGGAACATATAATTCACATGGTTACCTCTATGGATATAGATTTAGTAATTTAGATTAAAGCGGGTAACACAAAACATCAACCATAAATTATACTATAGATATTACTTAATCATGGATTAATCACACTACCTACAATATGAATAGATTTATTATTAGTTTATCATGGTAGGATGGTCACCCATTTTATCTCTTTCATAGAATCATGGGCCATGACATAGACTCATGTATAGTTTTATAGTAGAGATTAGATAAACTATAGGCATAAGGTACTATTCATATTATATCACCACCAACACCATCTCCACCAATTATAATGAGGCCATCTACTACCAGATTTAAATGCCCTAGAGAACTAGTATTTTCACCACCAGAGTGACCGTTAGTTCACCTTTGGTAGGATGACACCACTACGAGTGATAGAAATTTGACTACACAAATATCATAGATCTTACTAACACCTAATGAGATAGCCACCATGTATACAAATCCTATGGCATATAATGATATTTATGATGATGATCTTGAGGTATTTAATGATGGACATGATCCCTTCCTCTATCTCCATCCCTAGCGGGCTCTATCTTTGAACCAGTTACCCCCTCCATCTTAGTCTTTTACATCATTGTGTAAATATTGTTTTACTCAAATTATTGTACATAGTTTCTTTCTACTTACTTGTACATAGTTTCTCAAATTACTTGTACATAGTTTCTTTTGACTTACTTGTACATAATTTCTTAGCTTACTTGTACATAATTTATTTTTACTTTAATGTATATAATTTCCTTATGATTACTTTTACATATCCTATTTCAAAATACTAAAAAAAATATAGCATGTCCAAATACAAAAACATTCAAATATGTCAAAACACCAAAAAAAAATTAATTATACACATCAACCATGCTTTACATTTCTACTATCATGCTAGACTTACATTTTACTATTCTATGCTATTGTGTTTTGATTTATCTACATTACCATGATTCACTTGATCTTATTTGAGTGTTTGTAGTGACACCCACATCCTTTCTTTATTCACTCTACCCATTGAGGGGGATTCCTATGTTTACATTCAAGACATACATTGACATATCTACCCACTAGGGGCATCTTCTACATGACTACACCATCCAGGTTATGCCATTTCTACACCACACACTCTAGTTATCATGTTGATGTACATTAGTTAATATCTTACATAGATTATTCTATCTACACTCACTCATATATATCACTTATGTATTTCTTAGCATCTACTTAGTCTTATACTACATGTTATACATACTTTTACTTCTTGATTTGATCGGTTAAATGTTATAGTATCTCCAACATTTACATGCCTTTTTTCTTACTTTGAGTAGCTATATGTTATTGAATTTCTTAGTTCTTATATTTTACTTGTGTGTGCCTTAGGATATTTTCCAATGTCCTCTACTTTTAGTCTTGTATGTACTTATGGCCCTCATGCAAATCTTGTTTGTTTGTAATTGTATGTGTATATGGGCATTTGAAAATGCCTTGTATGCTTGATTTCCCAATTTGAGTGGAATGTGCTCATGTCCTTTGTTATCTTAGCCCCTTTGCCTCTTTTTATGCTTCTTGCTTCTTGCCTTGCAAGTTTGTTTACTTATTTGATTTTTAATTGTTTACAATGCCATGATCCATATCATGTATTATTTTACCTTTTTAGATGCCATGATGGACATCATGCTCCATCCATCCTTGAAAATTAACCATATTTATAGTTTTAGTTCATTATACTACACATACTACTACATTTTTACATCTATATAGGCATACCATTATTGATCTAACAATTTTCAACACAAAGTATGTTATATCTTTAGACATATTTTTGATCATCATTGCTATATCATCTATTTCATATCATAACACACTTGTAGTGATATTTATTCTAAGGGTAGTCATTGTAGTGTCTTTATTCTTTCCCTCAGAAGAGGGGGTAACAAACAAAGGTTTTGTCACAGAGATTAGAGCCCTCTACTAGTCAAAATCAGTTTTTAGAACACTCAAAATAGCAATAAAAAATTAAAACATGTAAAATAGACTAGAAAAATAGGGACAAACATAGAATTGAGATAAAAAATAGTAAAGGATAAGAGCACCTTATTTTTACTACAATAAAGTCTCCACTTTTTGGATCTCTTGTCCAAATAACCAAAAACCTAGAATTTTTAGAAACAAACAAAAAGGTAAGGTCAATTACAATTTTATCATCTACAGCCTTGTTCAAATAGGTTATTTTTAGTATATTTTTACTTAGATTATTTAGATATAGGGGATATCATGTGCAACATGATGGCTCTTTATTCCAATTTTAGAATGGGTAGTTGGTATAGCTTCAAGACCATAATCCATGCTATAGACACTAGTTATTAGGGGTAATGTGCACAAAACATTTTCCTTATTTTTTTTCTAGTTCATTATATTACCAAGGTATTCTTAGTAATTACATTCCTTGTTCCATCTATAGGTGGTTGACATCATTTCAAAGTTTCTTTTGTATAATCCTAGTTCTCAGTTTTGGAGTGGATTTCATACAAGCCTAATCTCCACCTTTTAGAGTGGCCAAGATTGACCTAGTTGTCAATACACATTTAGCTATCCATACCACATTGTAAGATTATAGAATATTCATGGCTTCATGAAACATCTCATATGATACACATTCATACTGATATCAATTCATAGTTCACACTTAGTGGGCAATGATGGAGCCAAAGGACTAACTAACCTATGTATTCTTGAACCACACACTCAAAGGAATTGGACACATAGTCCAAAAATAAATTAACACACATATGATCACATAAATTCACTATGTAGTGGGTGATGATGGAGCCAAAGGGCTAGTTTTTGTATTTTGAGCCACCTTCAATAAATTAAGGACTCAACTCTATTTATGATATTACTCTTGGTAAAACACATACCCAACATCACTCAGCATCACAATAGGTTTTATATTGGTTTGTGTACCTAGTGAGGTGCATTCATTCCTTCTTCTTCCTCTCTATTTTACCTAGCCTTTGTACATTCTTATTTTAGACATAATATGTCTAGTAAGAACTAATCTACTCCTTGTTTTCTCTTATAGATATACACTTCATGTTGTGCTCTCTCTACACACACTCAAAATTACACATCTTCATGGGCTTCACCCTTGCAAGCAAGATTAAGTATGCTATCTATTTTTCCTTTATCCTAGTATTTCACTTTGATTCATCACTAGAATAAAGGGGGTGTAAATGTAGTCATATAAATGTCTAAATTGGTAGTTTGATTGTGGATTGTGACACCCCATCCATAGGTCCTTTTTGCATGCTCTTTTGACCCTTCTAGATACCTTTTTTCTCTTTGATAGTCATCCAAAACATTCTAAACAATCATTCCACCTTAGTGATACAATATTCCCCATGACAATCCTATTTTCTTAGGTCCCAATCCTATAGGATAAGAGTGCCCCATTTGGACGATATCACCCCATAGAGAAGTGTCCCATTTTTGGTGGTCTTATCCATTTGCACTTTGAACCCCAAGAGTCATTTTCATCTAGTCTTTATCCTTAATCAGGTTGTCCTAGAATGAATAAATATAACCCATGACCAGTTATTCCCTATAAAATCCCACTCAAAGACTATTTACAAATGAGGTGACTAAACTTACAAAATAAGCAAGAATACCAATAAAGAACTAAGGAAAACATCCTTATTCTTTGCACATAATCACCTAAAACATTTAAAAACCTATTCAAATCTTCATACTAGTCCCTAGCCACCTCAAACACTCTTAATTTGGAATTTGTATCTACATCACACTATTTCAAAAAAACAAACTAGGTGAGAGAACTACATATGATTTGATACCTCTTTAGAGTATTAGTATGTAGGCAATGTGCCCACACAAGGGGTGTGGATCACATGTTTATTACATATTTCACACTAACCCCCTTTCTCAAGTGACTTAAATGTCATTTTATTAAGCATGATGGAGGGTTAAAGTTTGAAGACAAAATCATCTCCATAGTGAGTTCCATCAATAATTAGTGCTCAATTTGTCATAGGCACGCTCACACAAGCACGTCATAACTACCCAGAGTGTTTCAATTCTTTGTAATTGGTTTGGATAATATCAATAGGAAAAAATAATATCATCCAACATCAAATCTTCCACTTTTTGGTGTTCCTATCCTTTCACCTAATGAATTCTAGATTTAGGTTTGTAACACCTTCTTAGTCTTGCACAACCATTTTAAACCTCTGTATCAACCGTCTTAATCTCTTTTATAGCTAAGTTATATTTCTTATTATTTATTGATATATTTAGAAATCTGAAAAAGATAAATAGTTTCATAAATTAGGATTTTATTTATTTATATATTATGCACTGATTTATTAATCCAGACCCTTCACTAAAATAGGAATAAAACTCCATTATTCCCAAATATGCTAAATCAGCTTGATACAAATTATTATTCATGAAGTTTAGATTTTTCTTATGGTCAGTGATGCCATTGGTAGTGTGATTGTTATTTTTATTTAGGACATTGGTACAATGGTTATTGGTATTGTTTGGACTCAAATTTTGAAATTCCCCCTTTTTTGGTTTGGGGTGATGCATCCATTGGTCCTATAAGTCTACCCACCACTATTAATGGTTGATTAGTCTATATTTAAGGCACTCTCAAGAGATTTTTCGTAGGATAAATATGGGAATTTTTGAAAATCCTCCCTTATTTTGTTATTAAGGGAGTGGAGGAATAGGTCATACAATTCTTATTGATCCATGGGGGGTGTACTAGTAGAGGAATATAAGACATGTCAACATCTCATGATGAAATGGGTATTTATATCATTATGTTATTATTTTGCATAATAAATATTATATGATATTCTTTAAGAGTTTGTTTATATTTAAATATTCCATGAGTTGGTGAAAAGAATGTCTAGATCCCCTTTGGGAGGCTATAATATCAGTCAAGCACTATTCCCATAGGGTTTTGGGGAATATTTTAGAAACAACCACATCCAAAGGTATGAGTTCCCTAACAAACATAGTGTAAGCTTTGACATGTGAATTGGGATATCCTTACCCTATAATGTTAGTAAGGTTAGATAGAGGATGTGGAATAATAACCCATGTATGGTGATGTTAAAAGAATCCTTAAAGTACTAGACATATGTCACCTTGTTACTAACATTTAATTTTGTTGTGGAAGGACTATAGTGGAAATGTTGGATCATAGTGGGGTTAGTATGGTAGCTAATATAAGGCATAGTAAAATACTAAAAGTGTGGCAAGGAATAAATAAAAAAATTGTTTTTCAATTGAGTAGATTTGTAATACATATGTAATTAAGGAGGGATATTGTTAGATGTAAGAAGAGTGGTGGTTTGTTATGGAAAAGTATAAGTGGTTTTCATGTAGCCCAAGGATAGGTAAGGTTGGATATATATTTTTTATGAGGATGAGTGTATATGGGATGACATAACTTAGAGGTGTGAATAATGTTGGATTGTTAAACACCACATCATTTTCATAAGATAGAACATAAGTGTAGATTAGCCCATTTAAGGTTTTATCTTGAGTCCAATAAGATGGATGAAATTTATAAGCATCTACATTGGTGACCCCAAAATTAATGATCTTACCAGGGGGTTGGTTAGAGGCATGATTTGGTAGCAACACATGCTCTTGTTGATGTGGAAGCATGTTAGTTTGTTAATCTAGTGATTTAAGATTTGTAATTTTTAAAAGATAATGAGGAGGATTAGATTGTGTAAGATAATTTGGGCCCATCCTTTGACCCAAATCTTGTTGTTTTTTCTCCAAGTCATGAATCTAACATACTAGGGTGTTGATGAAATTTTCTAGTGTAGTGACTATGTTAGGCCTAAGATTCTCCTATGCGGGAGGGGTGAAATAATGGGATGAGTTATATTTAATAGGGTGGTTTGGAAAATTATACCTAGGATTAGTTTTTATAGTTTGCATTCATGCATTGGAGGCATCTTAGTTCTTGTTAGGGGGATGTGTAACCACTTACATATGATTAATCTCATCTTCAAATGGAAGATCCTTCCCATATAATGATAATATTTAGTAATACTCTCTATGTCTAGGATTTAAGGGTTAATTTATGTCCTAGGGGCCATGTGATGAGTGGATATGTCTATTATAATTAGGGTCATAGAGTTGGAGTTAGGGTGATTGCTCACCATTTTGGGTACATTCTGGTATCTCATAGATAAAGACCCCACTCTTGGTTTGTGTATTAGGATGGGATTAATCATATAATTAGTTATCTAATTTTGTGTCTAAGGTTGGGTTACTCCAACTCACTAGTGATGGCTCACTAGAGTTGATTTGGCTTCTACTATAGTCCTCTAGGCTAAGAGATCTACCTATGTTATGTCCAAACATATTATAGGGCTATATGAATACCCACATGATAAATGAAATGAAAAGGGTAAGTGGAAAAAAGAGAAAGGATAAGGTGAATAAAATGAAATAACTTAAATATCTCCAACCTAATCCTAATGTAAACTTGTTGAAGGCAAGATATTTTTTATATTATGGTCCTTAGTATGTTAGCTCCTTTATCCAAATGATTTTTTAAAGAACCATCTAGCAAGGAGGATGAATAAATGAATATCAAAATTTAGTAATAATAAGGGAAACATTACTAAAAGTAAGGATTAATTTACTATGGTTTGTAGAAGACACCATTTACAAAGACCTATTTTTAATAATAATGGCTCTCCATGTGTATAAATGTTTAGCTGAACATGAAAATAATCATAGCAAAGATAAAAAGCAGTTGTAGTATGATATGCATATAAATTATTCAAAATTATTAATATTTGATGCAATTTTTTGAATCCAAAATTAGGCTAAAATTGGTTTACTTGTAGAAGAGCAATGGAGCTTACATGAAGGATTTTAAATAGGTTAAACTATGAGTTAAACTTAGAATGGACTAAACTGACTAGAAATAGAAGAGGGAGTGAGGTGGGCCTGAGCCGATGTTAAATAAAGGTGAAAAAATAAAAAAATGTGATAATAAGCATGCAAAATGCATCAAGGAATAAGTTTTAGAACCTAAAATTAGAAGATAGAATAATGGTGATAGAAGCACCCTTGTTTGCAAGGGAAGTTATGTAACTACCAATCTTGGGAACAAAACTACCCTTCTACATTACAATCCACCACCGACATAATATATAACCACCCTCTTAGGACAGAACTACCATGACAATTTACACAACCGTCATGATAAACCCATCACTAATGGGGTAGTTTTGTAACCCCATAGGGTGGTTCTATTACCTAATAACGTAGTTATGTCACTAATGAAATGTTTTTGAAAATAGGATGAGGGACACTAAAAGGTCCAACAAAATTGGGTTTTGAGATGGATATAAGAGACAATGATCAAAAATAGGAGATAGTGTTAGAAAATTCCCATTTGAGCATTATTAGGATGTCACTGCATCGTCATTAGACATATCATGTCAAGCATATCACACCATTAAAAAATTAGGTGAAAATATGTCTATCTACCAATATTATATGTAATATTGATATTATTATTAGAAAACTAGGCATCTACTATAGGCTAGTTGTAGGTCATTTTGATAATATGAAGCCTATAATATTTTTCAAAGGTATTTCCCAATACATATGCCATAGGAGTTTGACTATAATGCAGGTAAAGAATGTTTTTAGATAATTTTCTAGTAATAAACAAATTGAATAATAGATCAATACATGTAAATACATGGAATTATGTAAACTAATTACCTTGATCAATATAATATCATCTATGTATATTTTGGTAAGTTATGAGAATATTTTGTTTATATTATATGCCTTGGCTCCATCAATCTCAAACCAAAATACTATATAATACTAAAACTTGTGATCCACTGTAGCTGAGTCAAAGATTATATATGTGTATTTGGTTTTTCAAACTGTATTCAATGTATGTATGGATATTTCTTTAGATTATGATGTCATTATAGCTCTATGTATTATTCTAATTAGACTTGGAAAAGTTAGGGAATTTTCATCACACTAGATCTTTGATAGAAATTTTTGAGTTAGCTTGTACATAATATAGTTTTAATTTTGCTTTTAGGATTTAATATATCATGAATATCATAGATATTGAGAATTTAATGCACTATATCATCCATTCATAGTAATTAATTACAAACAATGGTTTGATCTCTTTTCAAATCCCAATTTTTTAATTTAACTTAATGAAGTAGAGTTTTGTAGGGTTATTTTCCATGTGGCACATTGTTATTGATTCTATTTTACTAATCATCTTTTTAGTCATTTATTCTTCCACATTATCATTTATCTTTAAATTGAGGGTTGCCTCTATTTACTTGTATTATGTTTTTTGGAGCATGATATGTGCCTTGTAGTCACATAGTTAGTTGATGTCATATTTAAATTTTATACTTTGAACCTTTGGTCAAGACTCAATGGGATTACAATATGTGGAATCATCACATTTATATTCATAGTCATAATATACATAATATATTTTTTAATATATGTAGGATACAAGTTGATGAAATACTAAAATGTGGATGACTATCATTCTTTTAGATAGTTTTTTGACATTGATCATGTACCATTTCTATACATGTCATCGCTCTCTAATATTTTGACACAAAATATTTTCACCCTTATAAATAAACAACAATGTTAAATTTATTGATACTCTAAAGATGAACATGATTGTGAAAAGTGGCATGATATCACTTAGCTAGATTCTTGAGAGCTCTATGCCTTAGTCACTTTACTATGTAGGGTGAGAGTAAATGAAATGGTGAAAAATAGAACTATACATTAATTCACTTAGTTGAAAACCCTTGTAAACCATGTAATTATTTTTCAACCATAGATGATAATGATTATGAGAAGTGACATAATCACACTTATCTAAATTCTTTCCAAGATTTATAAATTATACAATTTTTTATCCTGTTATGGGTGAGTGAGATGAAAAAAATAGAATGATCTCATTAATTCATATCTTTTGGAATAATCTTGACTTTTATGTTTAATCTAAATGAAATGAGTACATAGAATAATGAAAAGGGGAATCATCATGTTAGTCCACTTGGTCACAGAGTGTATAAGTCTAGATTGTTGGATCATACACTCATTCAAATGAACATTGAGGATGAATACTTATATGAAGCCACATATGATCAATATTAATACAAGTGTAAAAAATACATGGATTTGAATGCTTGTTGATAGATGAATACTTGGTCATTTTATACTAAAAATGGTGAGTAAATCTCATTGATATAAATATCATGATCTAATTCATATGGTTTCTCTAACACCCAAAATACATAGCCACTCTTGATTTGATACTTTTTAAGTCATAAAAGAGACATATGGACAAAGTTGATGTCAGCTTGTAAAATCAACATGACTTAAAAAAAGACAAAAATAACTTCAAAAAAATTCTAGTTACTTTGTTAGTCGATAAAATCAATACTTAAGTTTGATAAATGTCTCAAATTTTAGAGCCTAAATAGATGCACAAAAATAATTTAGATGATAACATTTATTTAGAATTTTAAATTAAAGGACATGAGATAATGATCCAATTAATGCATAAACATGTAACTTTAAATCTTAAGGTCTTTTAGATCAAATTAGACATGAACGTGATTTTTCTAATCTCAATATGAGTCCTCATTTGAAATTTTAAAAAATTTAGGGGGGGATGTGTTGGGTGCAATAAATGGAGACTCAGTGGAGAAATACTCTAAAGTATTTGAGAATATAGAATCTTGATTCCATACATCATGACCATAATTATAGACTTTACCATAAATAAATAAATTAATTAAAAAGATTAAAGAGAATTCAACATGTCCATACAACATACTAACCCTTGTCACTAATCACATCATGTGTAATTCTATGAAAAAGAATCCCTTTTTTGTGAGATTTTTAACAAAGATCACATAGAAGACGAGGTCTCTCTCTCTCTCTTCTTCTTCTTCTTCTTCTTCTTCTTCTTATTATTATTATTATTATTATTATTATTATTATTATTATTATTATTATTATTATTATTATTATTTATTTTAAATTTAAATTTTTAGCACAAAGTTTTTTGAGAAGCTGAGAATTACTCTTGTACCATGCATACATCCATATCCTTTACAAATAAACCTTTTATTATACTATAAGAATTGATCTAATACTAACCAAGTATTCATAACCTTGATACATATTAAATTGAACCACCCCTCTTATATGAGTTCTTTAATTATATTTCTCTTGTACCTTTATTAGAAGAAGGGTTGGGAACTAACATTGGCTTAGTCTATAGGAATTGAATTTGTTATAGATTATATATTTAATGCATACTTTATCTTTATAAATTTGTATTATCTCTTAAACAAGTTTTAGTCATGTAAATGTATAAATAATTTTTCAAAATGGAAAGTATTTGTAAAATTTGCTTGAAAAAATCAAAGCAACTTCCATAGTCCAAGTGAACTTATTTCATTTAGATAAAATCTCAGTTTAATAATGATATATGTCCTAAATTCAATACCTCAACACCTAAACAAATATTCACAAGCACCATTTGAATTTGGTTTGACCATCCCTTTTGTATTTTATTTTGTGAATAAAAGAAATGATCTTGAATATTCTAGATTTAAGGAAATTAATCAAAGAATGGATGAAATATAATATATGAAAATAGAAAATATACTCTAGGAAAAAATTAAATATAATCTAGGAAAGTAGTAAATTTACTCTAGGAAAGCATAAAACATACTCTAAAACTATTACTATGGGAGGTCTCACATTCATTTTTAGATATCTCTAGTCAAAGTAGACATGAAATAATGTTTCAGAAAATACCCATTAATTGGAAAAGTTATATCATTACCTTGCAGGTATTTTAAGTGAAAAAACATTGTCACCTAGAACTTTAGAGATATGATATAGTCAAATCCATAAAGGAGTAAACTTGTCATGTTGTCCCTCATAATAAAATTATTTATCCATAAGAGAACTAGGTCTAAAATTATTAAAACCTTGATTTTTGATCTTTTATTGAACCATTTCTTGATAATATACTGGTGTTTAATAAATTTGTGTTAAACTTTAGTTTGTATATCTTCCATTCAAACTAAGTCTAGTAATTGTGACTAAATTCATTCATATTATTCCATATACTCTTACTTGAATTGGTACACTATAAAATTGAGAGTAATGGGAAACACAAAATATTGTCCATTTGTTAAAAATAAAGGTGAATCCTTGATGGCTTGTTTGTGCCTTATTCATTCCATCCATAGTGCATATTTCAACAATAAATGTCATTCTCTTGGTTTATCTTCTGTTGACTTCTTTATGACCCATAATATTATAATTTATATATTATGTTACCCCATTTCCATATGGATAATAGTTCAAGGAGAACTTAATATCAATTTGATTATTATAATACCATTCTAAGAACTCTATAGATTGAAAGAATAGTACATTGTCACATACTAGGTAAATTAGTGTCCTAAATATTGTTAAGATATTCTCTTCAAAAAATTGATTATATCTTGATCTTTAGAATTCTTAGTTGTTAATTCTTCATTATATTTGGTATAATATTTTATGGATACCAATATGAACTATGTCCTCCATATGAATAATGATTGATAACTCCCATAATAGTCCCCATTGTGCAGATAACACCCTTAAATTATGAGATACAAAGGCATTGTTGTGTGTATTTATATTTTGCCAAATAATTCACACTAGTGACAATTTATAACATGGCTATGGGAATTTTTAAATATGATAATACAATAGTAAACCATCCTCAAAATTTTGTGTATAATATAATTACTCAAAGGGTGTCCAATTCCAATATTATGGTTGAAATTTTTTAGGATATCAAAAACTTATTATTTAGATACAAACCTCAAATAGATTCCTTTAAAAAATTTGTATAGAACTCCATTATTTATCATGTAGTGCACTGAATTGATTTTGTGTACTCATATTTTTTATCTATTGAATTTAGGATCACATGTTTATGATTAGATAATGGATAATATGAGTGTATTATTCACCTCCAACTACTTAATACTAGTGGATTTGTTCAATAAATATGAGTAGACCATGCTCAGTCATTAGTTGCATGATATCTTTTCCCTCTTACCATCTTATCAAGTCTGATATCCAAGTCAAATTCTTGTAACTTGGTCATTCATTTTCCCCTTATTTCTCCTTAATCATTTTATCCAAGCATAAACTTGACTACTAGATATGGAGCCATGGCTTATGTCTTATTGCACAAAATATAATGTCTAAGTTTATTTACAACCTTAACCAAAGACTATAAATTATTTGATATCATAGAATACTTTATATCTACATAATTTATATTGTTACTCATAAATTCAATTAAATATTCACTATCATATAACTTTTATTTAATTATTTTTACTATAATATGTTCTAATGCAAATAAATATGAGAAAAAATATTTTTTAAAATCTTGACTAATGAAAACTAGAGCTTAGAAAATAATAGTATTGATATCTTGACATGAATTCTTTGATTTTAGTGTCCACCCTATTTTTTCATCCCACTTTATCATAACATTAAACATATTGACAATATATGTGAATCTTGAAATAAACTTGCAAATAATATTGATTTTTATAAATAAAGACTTAAGATCTTTCTTGATATTTGGATATGGAAATTTTGAAATGGAATGTACTAGATAAATGAAAATTCCTTCCTAATGATATGTCCAAAACATTTAGCTTTAGTGACCCTAAAAATAATTTTATTTGGGTTTAAGGAGATACTATATCTTTGTCTTTTGTCAAATACTTTCTAAAAATGATCCACATTATCAATTATGTATTTAGAAAAAATAGTTAATTCATTCATATAGATGATGGAGAATTTTAAAATAAGTCCCTGAAAATTAAAATTCATGGCCCAATGAAAATTAGCACCTGTATTGATTAGTCTGAATCGCATTATTTTATATGAAAAAGTTCCCCAATTAGCAGTGAAAACAATATTCATTCTATCATCATTCTATACCAATACCTAGTTATAACATAATAAACCATATAAATAATAAATCTTTGACCAACCAATTATTTGAAATACTTCATCTAGTTAAGGCAATGGATGATTGTCATTTTCTAAAGCTTGGTTGAGGTTCTTGAAATTTAAACACAATCTGATTTCTCCATTTTTATTTCATATAGAGACTAGGTTGGTTACCCAAATAAAATGTTTGATGGAAAATATAATTTTAGCTTCTAAAAACTTCTAGACTTACTTTTGAATAAGAGGCTCCATAATAGGATTGACTAGTCCATATCTCTGCTTGAAAGTTTTTATTCCTCTTTCAGTAGTATAGTGTGTGTGATGACTCTAGGATCAAAAACTTATAGGTCTTCACATGTCCAAGAAATTAGATCTTTATACTTTGTTAGTAAACCTCTCAGCCTTATATTTTATTATTTTATTTACTTTATCCTAATGTTAACTATTTGGGAGTGCTCATCTATCCCTAAATTAAAATTGGAAAATTTAGACTCGTTAGTTTTTTAGTGTTTCTATTTCTCAGCCAAACATCCATGTTAAAGATGAATTATAATGATACCATCCATTTGGGTATCTTATTTTATTTTTATTGGTGGATACCATCAGTTTCCTTGACTTCTTGATTCATTGGATCAAAATACTTTTCATAAATAATTTAAGACTCAAAATCAACAAATTACCCATGGACTAAAAAAATGTTAGTAATCTTCAAATAATTTAAAATGATCAACATTATTAGGAACTGAAGGATATGGCAATAGTTTAAAATATATTTTTTGCATTTTTATTAGTTACAATGGTAGGTATGGAATCATCTATTTGATTCTTATCCCTAAGGATTTATTTTATATTTAAGGTCTAAAATAACTTAATTAGATCCTAAGATCTATGTTCATACTTCTTGAGATATGAAAATTTACACTATTAATACACCTAATTTTGTTGACAACCAGCTCTAAGTCTCCAAACATTAGCAATTACTTGACATTGTGATTTAGTGAAAATTGGAGCCCTAGGATTAAAGACTCATATTATATATGGTTATTAGTGAATGCAAATTATATTTTTATAGTAGTAAAGTACTACTCCCATTATGATCAATTAATTTTATACCCACACCAAAACCATTCTTATACCATGCACCATAAATATAAAAAGCCTATATCTATGAAGGACCTTTAAATTCTTGTTCATATATTTTAGGCTTATTTGTGAAGTTGTCAACACCTACATGTGATGAATAAAACTTTATTATCTCTTTTTTTTAATTATAATTTGTGATCATATGATTCTTTTTTGTTCTCTACCAATCCTAATTTGATTGACTACTCCTTTCTAGGAAACTGCATATGTGAAAATTTAGTACCATGCATCTATTTAGTGTTTTAGACTAGTCATGGATTAGGATTAAATGATAATCCTTAGGAACATATACCACTATGATGTCAATATAGTACTGTACATATCATTTAGAGGCAAGCTACATGTGAACATTTGGTAATTTTTTGACAACTAGGATAGAATATTTATCCAATTATAGAATGACCCTTTTAGACTTATCAGGGGTCAAACCTAATATTTTACATATCCATGTGGTCATAACATTAGTTGAGGAATCCGAGTCATTTATAAAATTATGCATGTTTTTCCAAAATATTATGAAACTTAATAAAAAGTGTGGGGCCTCAAAATTATCCTTATACATGACCATATTTGCATGCATAGTTTTTAATTTGTCAGTTGGTGAGTTTCTAGTTAAAGATTTGAGCCAAATCATGAAGATTAATATTATCCTTGATTTTATTCATATCCTCAACTATATTGTAACCAATTTTTATGTGTGGATGAACTTGATTTTTCTAATCATTCCCTCTAGATGGGTGGAATATTGTTAGTATTTGGATTGAAGGGAGTGGTTACCTTATCATTTTGAGGTGTAAAAGTTATGACAAGTTGTTGATTCATGTCTATCAGATTATAATTATTCCTTTAGAACTAATGAAAGGTATGCATACCATTTTTATTATATTTTGGCTCATTTTCATCCTCAACATGGAATGTATAATCATAGTTCTTAAATGCCATGGTTTTAATGGCCATATTAGAGGGACCAATTATGGATGAATCTATTTGATTTGTGACTACCTCATATCTTTCTATATCCTTTTGAAATATTTAAAAATCATTACAAAAA
Organism: Torreya grandis; assembly: GCA_037957365.1. Taxonomy (NCBI): domain Eukaryota; kingdom Viridiplantae; phylum Streptophyta; class Pinopsida; order Cupressales; family Taxaceae; genus Torreya; species Torreya grandis. Next base: position 4,412,763 of record JARHVA010000132.1, read on the forward strand.
TTTATGTAGTCCAATTCACCATGTTAGGTAGCTTCATAGATCCTACACTAGTTAGGTAAGACTACCTCACAAATATTCATCTCAGGAAATATATTAGACTGAGTGTCTGAATTATTACCTAATCTATTGATTGTTATATTTTATCTCTAGAATGAAAAGTTATTATTGAATTCCTCTCCTATTGTGTTTCCTAAGCAATTACTCATGCTCATAAACTCATTGATAAATTTCTTCACCGTGTATTGGATGGAATCAAACTTGGTTTTGATGGAATTACAGGATGTGCCCTTTGTTTTAGAGGAATTAACTAGGACTAAATATTGATTTATATTATGTTGATTTGACATATTTTTAAAATGGTTAAAAAAATTAATTTTTGATTTGGTATGGTATGAGTTAAAGGAAACCAATTAAAAATTATTTTTTATTATTTTGTATGACATTTTGATTAGCATTTTAAATAGGAGTAAATAATATAATTTTTTATCAATATTATGTATGGAATATAATTAATGATTTAACTACCTATCAATGTTAATATATTCATCATATGCACTTTTCATGATAGCTTCATCATAGGCACTTTCCAAGTTGTTAACATTCATATCCCTACATATAAATATTATAGTCATAGTATCTAGAGAATTTTTATACATTTAAAGAGTTAAGGTTTTTTTAGAGTTATAAATGATGTCTCCAAGGTGACCAAGGATGTTGATGAGGTGTCATGTGTTCTAGAATGATAATGACAAAGTGTTCTTTAATGAGTTTCAATGTTCCTACTTGGTTATTCAATGTTTGACTTAGTGAGAAAATTTGTCGATGATATTGATGACATGGACATATTTCAAAGACCCTATGGGATGATATGAGTGCTTAAAGTTCTTGTGGAAGTAAAATTAATTCATTAGAGTAGTCATATGAGTGTCTAGGTTTAAGTAGTCATCTTGGTAGACAAGGTTGACTAATTAGTTTGATGACATCATATTTCACACATGTAAAATTTTTGTGAGTATTTTAATATATGGGTATATTCCCATATTAAAGGTGATCATGTGGTTCAAATTTTATGTCATAAGATTGAGCGTAGAAAAATTTATTAAGGTATAAAGTTGGCATTCTAGATAGATTGTAATGGTTTCTATACTTGGCCAAATTTGTAGAAGGAAATATAATGGTGAGAAATAAATATATGTAAAGGTTATAATATAATATTATAGATTAATATACAATTCTGAGTGTATGATCATGCAAATAGAGATTAATTATGCATGTGAAGTCAATATGTTAAAGGATGTTTAGAAGGTACATGGGCCTACCAAGTGATTGATCTTGGAAGTGAGGATCAAAGATAAATGGTGTGTATTAATTTAATTATAAAATAGGGTTATCATAATCCATGTGTGACTTTAAATTGTCACAAGCACATTGAGTCTTATAAGCAGGGTCCATAAAAGACACATAGGGCTGCCAAGTGTCTCAATCTTGGTAGCAAGGATTGAAGATCAATGGGGAGTGTTAACAAATTAAAGATAGGAATATCATAAGGAGATATATGAAGTTTATTTGTTAAAATTTTCTAGGGGACATGAGATGATGAAAATTTTCATTTTTTTTAATTTACATAATGAATGTTGGAATTTGAATATTCAAATTAATAAAGGAAAAACTATTCTATATTATTTGAGTTATAACTTTTGATATATGCATAATTTGATAATGATGTAAAAGGAAAAGTTGTAGATAATTTCAATGGATATCCATAATTTTTTTGAGGTTTGATTATTTGTAAAAATTTAGGTATTGAAGTTAAAAGCTAACTATTTATCCTTTCATAGTGATAATGTGTAGAAGATTATTATTTGAGTAAATTTTGCTTTAGTAGAAGAGTGTTTTAGTAGGATTAATCACCTAAAGATGTCTTAGAGGTCATACAGAGTGGACCCATGTATTTTAAAGTGATATTTTGTTCTTTTTTTATCGATGAAGTGATAAAGGGGTAATAAGTCTCCATGAGACCTATAAAGGCTACTAAGGCCTAATTGAAAGGTGTAGTTACTTAAGTGTGACCCATGGATGTTATGGCCAACTTGTGAGAATGAATTTGAGATATGTGTTAGCATGATATAAGTATTAAGGGTTAATATAAGTATTATAGCTAACCTAGAAGTTGATATTCATGAAGACTCTATAGAGTGTGAAGACCAAGGTAATGATTTATAGACATTGATGTGGATGTGTTGAGAAAGAAGAAGATATAGATGAAGAAAAGAGATCAAAAGGATTGTGCTCAGTAGATGGACTAAAGTACATAGTAGATTGAGGATGATCTAAGAATCCTAGAGTGATCCAAAAGGGGTGTTTGTATGCATTGATTTTATAAGCAAGTTTGAATGTATATGAAGAGTTGAAAGAGAGGTGTTATACATTAGTTATCCATTAGATGTAAGGAAATCAAAATTATAGAGTTTTTAATCTCATAGGTGTTGTGTGGGTTCTCAACATATAGAACAAGTGGTGGTTATTCATACTTAGGGGTTTTTTAATCCTTGTGAAGTGGGTGCTTCACTAAAAGGTCTCATGTTTTAGATCATATTATAGGACTAATAGTCCATGTGTTTATAGGCTTGAGAGTGGGTTTTATTCCCCAAGAGTGTTTCCCATGTAGATCTTGTGCTATGTGTGTGATCTTACATCATATTTTTATTTATTATTATGTACATCTTGTATGATTTATTAATTATTATGATAATTGATTAATAGTTTGAAATAATTATAATTAAAGTTTAAAATATCTTGCATCACTGATTCACCTCCAACAATTATACCTCCAATAATTAGTATTAGATCAAGACCTTCATTATAAGATTAACCACTTGAAAGTGATCCAAGGTAAAATATGTAAAGTTAGTAGATGCATGGTTCTCTAAAAAATAAGCACCATTGTCCAATGGGTCAAATTATTCTTTTTGGAGTTCTAGGATGCGGACATACATCATGTCTCTAGGGTTTGATAGTTGGCAATCTATCATAGATGGTTATCTTCACCAATTACTCCTCCAACTAGTGATATGAATAAGAAGTTGAGTGAGAATAATTCAAAATCTATAAATGTTATAATTTATGATCTATTTGAGACTAAGTTAACTAAATTGATCCATTGTAAGTCTAGTAAGGAAATTTGGGTCAAATTATAGACTATATATGAAGGAGACTCAAAGGTAAAACTGACTAAGTTGTAGACCTACTAAATTAAATTTGAAGGTCTCAAAATTAAGGTAGAAGATATTGTGTCATCCTATATTCTAAGGGTTGATGAAGTAGTAAACATGATCAAAGGTCTTGGAGAGGTGATTGATGAAGCTACTATAATACAAAAGGCATTAAGGACTCTTACACTCAAGTTTGAGTCAAAATTTTCTATTGTAAAAGAAAGTCATTATCTCACTTAGATGAATATGGATGAATTTAATAATATCCTTACGTCTTATGAGATGATATTTGATGAGGATAAACCTCTTAAGAAGGAAGTAATGTTCAAAGTGATTAAGGAGACAAAAGTTAAGAAGAACAAGTTAAGTCTTAAATATTTTGATCTTAATGAAGATCAACTTGAAGCCATGATTACAAGAAGATTAAATTTAGGATTAGGTAAGTATGAAGGAAAAAATCCTTTTAAATGTTTTTCCTATGGTAAAGTTGGTCATTTTATAGCTAAATATCTACACAAGTTTGAACTCAAGCAAGCTTATAAGAGATATTATGAGGATGAACACAAGAAATTTGAGGGTCCTAGCAAGTAAATAAAGTTATTTATTAATAATAATATAAATAAGTTATCATAGAAAGGTATTAAGATCCTTTACCATGAATAAGATAGTAACTCATCTGTAAAAGTAGAAGTAAACACATCTAACAGTGATGATTATAATCATAATGAGGATAAGGAGACATTTTTCATGGATTTTAGTGATGAAGAAGGTGAATGTTCTTTAAGAAGAGATTTATTTGGTAGAGATATCTCAGAGGAAGAAGATTAGAAAGTCACTTTTGAATATAAATATCTAGATACTATGGAAGAAATGAAGATACTATAAAGACATAACATACAAAAAAATATTGATCAAATCCTATGAGGAGCAAATTGGAATTTTTAAAGGAAGGTTGAGTAATTAAGTCAAGGAGCATGATTAGATCACATAACATATTGAAACTTAGGATTTTATTCTTAATGAAGTAAATAGTAAGATGAAGAGTATATCATGCATCAATCAGAGATAGAGTCTTTATAGATGCAACTAAATCAAGTAATGAGAAAAGATACATCTGATGATTTAGATAATAAGGAGTAATTGATGAATTATCTTGAAGATATAAATATTGAGAATAAAAATAACAATAATATGATGTCACAAATTAAGGACTATGAAGAGTAATTCAGTGTGTTTGAAGTAAGAATGAATGATGAAACTAGGGAATATGAAGATATTGTCAAACATCTCAATAGTCAATTAGAAACTATGTCTACAAGCCTAAAAGCCAAAGAATATAAGTTATTAAGAGATGTGATTGAAATTGAGTCATTAAAATCTAAGTTAGACATGACATATTGTAAGGTGGAGTCATCTGTGAAGTATGAAAAGAGCTTAAATGATCTTGACAATATTTTGAGTAGTCAAAAGCATGTTAATGATAAATCTAGCCTTGAATACAAATAAAAACAAAAGCATGTAAATGAAGACACGATAAAGTCTTTGAAGATAAATCATCAGTCAAGGAATGAAGGTATTGATATAATAAAGATAAATCATATTAGATAACCAAATGCTATGAGGTATGCAAATTTCAATGGACATTGTTACTCTTGCTATCAGTTTGGTCATGGGTCAAAAGATTGTAAAAGATCCTCAAGGAATAAATTTTCATGGAATTATGAACAATAAAATTGAATTCATGAATAAAATCATCACTCAAGATAGTCAATAGGTTCACAAGGAAATAATGACATATTTTGCTACAAGTGTCAAGGATTTGGTCATTTGTAAAGTTTTATAATATCTTCATCAGGAGGCCAAATGATAGGTACATGAACTATTTAATAAAAATTAAAGGAATCATATTATATCTCATTCATAATGTATGTACACTCTAATAAACCTCATTTATTTCAAATGTCATGAGAGAGGTCACATATCAAGGTATTATAAGAATAATCAGTATTCAAATTCAAAAATTATCAATCTTGTCATGAAGAGAAGGAGCCATGGTGAATGGATACCTAAGAAGGTAAATGAAAAATATACTTAAATTGGATTATTTTCCATGATATAATAGGGAAAAAGATAAATTATTAAGTAAAAATCCTTATCTACCTAAATGGACAAGGAAATCAAGTATGATCCTAAGATACAATAAAAGAATAAGGTTGAAAACTCATTCAAAGACACTCTAAAGATGAGGAAGGACTCCAAGTTAAGTAAGAGCATGGAGATATGTGAATATCCTAAGTTTTTGGATATTTAGTCCGTATATGTAAGTGGGTGTCTCTACCTATGCTTCTTAGGAGACATCTTTCATGTATGGGAGAAAGTATGTGTTTTATAGGTAATGATCAAAATGTCAAATTAGTACAAAATTATGTTCTTTTCAATTTGATAATATGAAAGGTGTGCATGATGTGTAGGGTAGTATATGTGATATGTTATAGTCTTGGTGTAGATATAAAAAATCATGTTAAAAATGTGAACTCAAGCATGTTGATATGATGACTTGATCAAACCAAGTCAGGTGTTTAGACAATGTAATAAATCCTCATGTATAAACAAAGGGGGAGATTCGTAAATGGTCAGGTCCTAGGATTAGAGGACTATGTAGCTAAATATAAGAAATAAATTATGGAGATAATTATGATATTTCTTCATGGGTGGATATGGTCTAAAGGTTCTCAAAGGGTGCCTAAGCTCAAGTGGCTTAGGGGGGTCCCTCTTATTATTTTTAAGGTAAGTTCAAGTACTCATTGAAGTTCATGTATGTTTTTTCTTCATAATAGATATGTATGGTAAAGAAGAGTGTTATGTTTTGAGCATGTTTAAAAAGATAAATGGTAATAATTGGTATGTATAGTTTTATTTAGAATTTTTATCATCTCTCATACATGGTCCTTTCCTACTGTTGGTTCTTGAAGTCTTTTTAGGTCCTCAAGATTAAAAGATGAGCCCACTTTATCGTTCTGTCAAAGGAGGAGAAAGTACTTGAAGAGAGATATAGACTCTTAGCAAAATATTTGTATTGGTTTTGAAATCAATGATAAATGGGGAGATTGTTAAATAGTTGTCAATTATGTCTCCAAGGTGAATAAGGATGTTGATGAGGTGTCATGTGTGCTATAATGACAATGGCAAAGTGTGCTTTAATGAGCTTCAGTGTTCCTGCATGTTTATTTAGTTTTTGACTTAGTGAGGAAATTTATGGATTATATTGATGATATGGACATGTTAAAAATACCCTATGGGGTGATATGAGTGTTTATGTAAGTAAAATGAATTCATCAGAGCAATCATATGAGTGTATAAGTTTAAGTAGTAATGATGGTAGAAAATATTGAGTAAGTAGTTTGATGACATCATATTTCACATGTTTATAATTTTAAAGATAATTTTGATGCATGGATGAATTACCCTATGAAAGGTGATCATGTGGTTCGAATTTTAGGTCATAAGGTTGAGTGTAGTAAAAGTTATTAAGGTGTAAAGTTAACCTTCGAGATAGATTGCAATGGTTTCTATACTTAGCCAAAACTTCAAAAGGAGATATAATGGTAAGTCTTAAATAGATCTAACATAAAGTATCTTATCTAAAATAAAAATATCAAATAGTGACTGTATGATCATGTAGATAGAGATCAATGGTGCACATGAAGTCAATATGTTAAAAGATGCTTAGAAGGCACATGGGGCTGCCAAGTGGCTTGATCTTGGAAGTGAAGATCAAAGATAAATGGTACTTATTAAGTAACATTGATAGGGTGCTCAGAATGCATACAAGACCACCAAGTGGTGTAATCACATTGAATCTAACAATCAAGCTCCATAGAAGACACACGGGGCTGCCATGTATCTCAATCTTGGTAGTAAGGATCAAAGATAAATGGGTAACATTAAAGAGTTAAAGATAGGAAGCTCATGATGAGATAGATAGAGTGTATTTGTTCAAAGTTTTTAGGGGACATGAGATGATTACAAGTGTCAAATCTTTTATATTTACATAGTGACCATTGGAATTTGAATATTCAAATTAATAATGGAAAAACTAGTCTATATTATTTGAGTTATAAACTTTGATATATGTAAAATTTGATAATGGTGTAAAAGGTAAAGTTGTAGATAATTTCAATGAATATCCATAAAAATTTGTTTAGAGGTTTGAATACCTATATAGATTCAATTATTGTATTTATAAGCTAACTATTTATTTTTTCATGGTGCTACTATGTATAAGACTACTTTTTGAGTAAATTGTGATTTAACAGAAGAGTGTTTTGGTAGGAGTAATCACCTAAATATGTATTATAGGTCATATGGAGTGGAACCATGTATTTTAAAGTGATCTTGTGTTCTTTTTTCCTTGATGAAGTTCTAAATGGGTAATAGGTCTCCATGAGACCTTTAAGGGCTACTAATACCTAATTGAAAGGTCTAGTTTCTTAAGTGTGACCCATGGATGTTATTGACAACATGTGAGAATGAATTTGAGTTGTGTTATCATGATGTCAATATTAATGGTTAAAATAAGTATTATGGCCGAGGTATAAGTTGATATTCATGAAGACTCTATAAAGTGGGAAGACTAAGGTAATGGTTTCTAGACTTTGATGTGGATGTGTTGAGAAAGCATAAGATAGAGATGAAGAAAATATATCAAAGGGAGTGTGCATAGTGGATGGACTAAAGTACAGAGTAGATTGAGGATGAGCGAAGAATCCTAGAGTAATCCAAAAGGAGTATTTGGATGCATTTATTGTATAAGAAAGTTTGAGTGTGTATGAAGAGTTGAAAGAGAGGATTTATACATTGTTCCTCAATCATACTGAAAGGAACTCAAAATTCTTGAGCTGTTGATCTCATAAGTGTTGTGTGGGTTCTCAACTTCTAGAAAAAGTGGATGATTGTTCATATTTATGGGTGGGTGATCCTTGTGAAGTGCATGTCACTAAAATGTGTCATGTTTGTGATCATATTATAGGATAAGTAGTCCATGTGTTTTTAGGCTTGAGAGTGGGTTTTATTCCAAAATAAGGTTTACCACATAGATCTTGTGTTATTGTGTGATGTTGCATCATCTTTCTTAATCATTATTATGTACATAGTGTATGCTTTATGAATGCTTGTGATCATTGATTAAGAGACTGAAATGATTATAATTTAAGTTTGAAATATATTACATCAATGATTTACCCACCCCCCCACCCTCAATGGTTATGCCTCCAAAAAATGTAGTAATAGGTTTATATGCATCAACCACATGGCTATAAATCCTTGGAAGTCTTACATTAAAGGCTCTAATTTATTCACTAGGATGCCTCATCATGTTATAAAAATGTTGGTATATCACACTAGGACTAGTAATTTTTCCATATTATGTAATGAAAGCAAGATGACATTTTCCCCATGTCATAATTAATCTTTTAATATAGTTTAGGAGTTAGTCATATGTAACATCTTGTAGTGTGAATGCCAATGGAAAATCCTCTTGAACTATATTTAGTATCCCTAAATAAATATTCAAATATTTATTGTGTTCCTTTATAGTTATTTACCCAAAGTGAGATAATGAAGGAAAATATTTCTCTATGTTCCTAGGTAGATCATATATGGTACTAACTATGGTGATGGCTGAACTAGATAACTAGACCATAATAAAGAATTGAGGTTGGTTCCCTTGGGTGGATGAATTTGGCTTGGTAACATCTCTATCAGGTAAACCTATGTTTTATCTATTTCTTCAATGAACCTATAAAGGTGATAATAATAATAGACCACTATAATAATTTTCCCTTGTCAAACTTATTATGGATCGAGTGTACATAAGTGAATCTTAATCAATCAAATCCTATGGTCCTTCCTTCTAGAATTATATAAATTCCTTTTGATATGGGTTTTATGTAAACCAAGATAATATTATGAAGAGACCTCTAAAATTTTAGGATTACAGAAAATATTCACTCTAAGACGCAAGTTGTGGGGTATTGGTTTTATAAATAACCACATGTTTGAATGGTGATGAGTGAAGTGGTTATTTACCTTAGATGGTTTGGATATTATGTGAGTTTAAAATATAATTGAGGTGGATAGGTGATCTAACCTAAGGTGTAATTTATTTTAAATGTAAAAAAAGAGGGAAAAAATGTCACATAAAATAAGGGTATATATGACTCAACTAAGGAATAAACCATTCCAATAAAAATTCATTTAACCTAGGATGATTAAATGTTTGATAACTAATAACTTATACAAATTACCATTATCACACTTATAAAATAGACATGATTAATCATCAAAGGAAATAATTGAAATATATTCAATAATTATCCTCAAATATAAGGTTAGAAATATAATTCATAACACATCCTTACCTCTAATTAATAATAAGTATGATCAATAATCAACAAGAATTCAAATTGATGATTTTTTCAATCTAAATAATTTCAAAGTAATAATCACATAACATAATAAATATTATATTAAAAAAATGGAAATTCTTAACAATACATAAATATTTAAAATAGATAACACTTCAACACAAAGTTATGAAATAATCTAAAATCTTTATTACTTGTATTAACTATGAAATTCTACTCCCTTTGGAATGAAGGAAAAATATAAATTTATATCTTGAGATGGGGACACCTCATCCTCTAAGTTTATTCAAATTGTAAAGTGTCTAAATTGGACTCTATGTCAAAATCATGCAATTTGTGCATGTTTTACAATATGAATAAATATAATTCTTAATTTAGACAAAAATTATTTTATAAAATATTCCATATATAATAATAACAAGAGAAAACCAAAATTAAAACTAATTTGTAGTTAGAATTACCAATTCAAATTTACTAAATTAATTACAATTGTTATGTGGCATATCCATCTATAGTGATGCAATTCTAGTTAAAACTAAAGTGGTAGATGGAATAATAAGAGAAAATAAAATTTGAATTGAATTCGTAGAAATTTTTTATGGTGAAAATGGAGGCACTATATCTACTCAGGTGATAAGCATTGGTCCTATATGAGTATACACCATAGTATATCTTGGGACCATAGGTGTAGATGTTGAAGGTTGATACTTATTTTTTTATTCTCCCACTTAGGTGGTCAAATACCCTTAAAAATATAATCACTTATACTCATCCATGATCACATCCAAATATAAATCGATAGTTTAAAAAGAAATAATGTACATTTTGAACAAAACATCAACTTTGGCCATTAATTGTTTATGTGTGGGCATAGAGGATTTGAACACCTCATGAAGGATCTTTATTTGAGCCACTATTTCCATAGAAAATGTGATTAGTTTTACTATATAATCATTTATTCTATAGGTGGTGATTTACACCTCCTCTTTAAGACTATTCTCCTCCTTAGGTTATCAAGTCCCCTTGTGCCCTTAATTGCTTATACTCAGCCATGATAACATCAAAATCCAAATCAATAGTCTAATTTCAATAATTGACCTTTTGAACAAAATTATAACATTTTCCTCTAAAATTTTATGTGTGGACATATAGGATCTGAACACCAAATGGAGGGTCTCTATATAAGCCACTATTTCCATGAAAAATGTGATTATTTTTACTATATAATCATTTTTTTTATAGGTGGTGCTTTCCACCTCCGCTTTAAAACTATTCTTTATAATCTACAATAAATTTTGAAAAAAATGATTACTAATTATTCTACCTTGAAGTGTAACTACAACTATGATCCTTATGTCTATAGTGAATTTAATAGTATTAAATTATTGACTAATAAAATATTTTATTAATACATGTGTCTTTTTGTTTCATTATACCAAATATGATCATTTAGTACTTATAGATTTATGTGATAAGGTTATATAAAGTGATAACATCAAATTCAGATGTCGGTATGACTTCAATTTTGTACCTCTATTAATGAATATTATTTTTCTATCCCAACATTTCATTATCTCATGAAAATTGATCACATCTCCCCATAGTGGTCTAAATGGATCTCTTGATATTCTGATTATGATCAAGATCTGGTAAATATTTACAATAAATAAATTTTATCCTCCATTCATATTTTATAATTATACAATACCCTAAACATTTTATATAAAAATAACCTAATAGAATCCACCAATATGAGGGGATATTCTATAAATTCATCTATGTCTCTAATATTTATCCTCATCTTACTTGTTAATGAAAAATCCTCTTGTTTCTCAAGATTGACAGGTTTTCTATCTACCATCATTGTCATATTCTTTACCCTTTTTAATGTGTTTGTGACTCAATCAAATTACATAACAACCTTGGGTTACTCAATGATGACTAAGTTGTACCTTGTAGATTCTTCTTTTTCTAATAAACCATCACAATTTGTTCAATGGATTGCATTTGAGATGATGGAGTGGAAGGTGGAGGGTTACTTTGGGGTCTCATCAGTGAACATGGAGGATGAAGTGAAGGATTCAAGTGTTTTTGGGAAATAATACAAATCCTTTATCTAAAACATGATTTTATTTTTTGGAGGAGTCTTAATAGTGCATCTAATTATATCTAAGGTCTTCTAGATAGATACCACTAATAACTCAATTTGGGTAGCCTATGCTAAAGGCATCCTAAGTTGACTATATGGCCTTACAAAAATTGGCTTGGTGTAAAATATAAATTTAGATATTAAATACTCAAAATGTACATTTGTGGTTTTCGTTCTTATGTTAATGGTGAGAATATATGGATGAATTGATTACTCTTGACTGTATGCATATTATGCAAAATAATCTTATATGGAATCATTAGTAAAAGAATTTAAATAATGGAAACTATAACATTCCTTGGTAAGAACACTATCAATTGGAAAATTTGATCCTTCATATGTCATAGTGGCATAATATAAAATTCTAATTATAGTTGGTTATATAATTGTACAAGTCTAAATAGTCAAACCACCCATAAGACTAGTGCCAATTAGTATAGACACTATAGTAATAGGGGATTCTTTGGGTTTATCCTCATTAGTATGTTATGAAGTTGTGTTAGGCCCTATACTTGTGGATTCTACTATTTGTGATCCTCCAGTATGTAGATCTATAAATTAAAACCTAAGAGGATTATCATTAGCCTACTCCTACATCCCATCTTCTCAAATATTGTCCATCCCAATATCCCCTTCTATATCATTTTTCATTTTAAAACTCCCCCTCAACTTCATTATTTAAAGGGTGAATTATGTCACTTGTATACTTTACTTGATTCTCTTCTTATTTAGTCGCATTATGACCTTGGAGAGAATGTGGTATTTTTTTATGTAGATATTGAAGGAGGAATAGTAGTAGTATATTCCTTATTTGGGAAGGATAAATTTAGATTATATGTGGATATGTTATAATGTCAGGTATTGGGAGAGACTCAATAGTAGTAAGAACTTATGTATATATAATCAAAGTAGATATTGGTGTAAATACCATAGTGGTAAATACCTATTTTATGATAGTAGGATCACTTGATTGTGGAAATTATGTTAGTTGAGTTGTAGTAAAATTTGAAGATAACTTAAAGGGTTCCCTAGGAGTTAGGGATGTTCCCAGGCCCATTGATAGAGAAGGGTTAATAGTGATTGGTGGCATTATTAGACCCATTAATTTATTGCACCTAATATTCATATAATTCTCAATTGTATTCTTTTGATCCTCATGAATAGGAGTAAAATTTACCTAATCCATAATTATTTCTTTGTTATCTATGTCATTAGCATCCTCATGATAAATGGTAGGGTCATATTGTATTTTTTTGAAACCCTAATAGACATTGATTTCTTTTGCATGTTTATCATCACCGAAGAATCATACTCTATAATCATGTATATTAGGTAATGACCATAAGATTCATGCCTATATTAGTTATTATTTTTTTTCCATATATATAAATATAGGAGATATAAAAATCATTGTATATCCTATTCTTTGGATCTTTTACATAATAATCCCAAGGTTACTCTTGAGGGGGGTCATATTAGCAATTATCACACCTAACATATATCACATCATATAAAACTTACCGTTATGCATGTTCTCGGTCTTGCTTATTTGAAACTTCAATTTGAATATAATTACCTCTCTTAAGGCTAAAATTTGATTTTAGTCAAAATAATTTCAAGTAAATGGACCAAAAAATCCTTGACATAGGTAATATCTAAGAAAACACATAATATGTTTAATAAGGCCATTTATATCTACACCCCTCGCCTACATATTATGATTGGAGTGTTACTAATTTGGTCTCTTAACTGATATTATTTTGATTTACTACCCAATTATTTAATATATCTCTCATATTATTATTATTTAACTAGGAATCTATTATGGGCTAGTTTTTATGAGCTAGTTATAGGTTTTGTCAAGAATATGGAATATATATTAATTTTCAAAGGCATTTCCTAATACATATGCCATGTGAGTTGGATTGTGAGGTAGGTGAAGGATATTTCATAATAATTTCCCAAAAATAATTTTTTTATGGGAGATCAATACATGAAAGTAACTCATCTTTAGTGGTGACATTATGTTTATCGAATAACTTGAGCACTATTATATCATCTTTATATTTTTTGGTGAATGAGTATAAGTGGTTGTTTATACCATATGGATAAGCTCCATCAACCTCAAACTAAACTATTGTATAATGTTTGAAATTGTGCTCCAATATAACTAAGTTAAATATTGTATTTATTTTTTAGTTATTCTATCCAGATTGAATGTAAATCAAGTTATTTTCTTTAGATGATGATGTTATTATAGATATGTATTTTTTTGAGTGTACTTTAAAAAGTTGGGTATTTTTTATTGTAATAAATATTTGATAGAAATTTTTGAGTTAGATCGTATATAATTTAGTTTTTATTTTTATTTTGGGGTTGAATATATCATGGATTTAATCGATCTTTAGACTTCAATGCCTTATATTATCCATACATGGGAATTAATTGTAGACATTTGTTTGGTCTCTTTTTAAATCCCATTTTTTAAATTTGAGTTTATGAAGTATACTTTCACATGGATATTTTCCATGTGGCACATTTTCATTGATTTTGGATGATTATTCATCCTAATGAATAATATATTATACCACATGTCCATTTATCACATAATTGAGGTTTGCCTCCCTTTACCTATATTATTTTATCTAGAGCATGATACATGGCCTATAGTAACTTAATCAATTAATGTCATATTTTTCCTTCTATAATTTATAACTTTGGTTGTGGTTTAGTGGGATGCCAACATGTGGCATAATGATTCTTATCTACCTTATCATGACATCCATAATATATGTTTCATATATGTAGGCTATGAGTTAACATGATGCTAACACATGGATAATTGCCATTCTTTTAGATATATTTTTTAAATTTGATGATGGACCTTTCCTAGATAGGTAGTATATCTTTGATATATTGAAATTTAGATGAATGTCACACTTTTAGATGATCATTGAGGGTAAATTTACTAATTATTTATGGATGAATAATATTATGATAAGTGTAATGATCCCACTTATTTGGATGTTTAGGATATATGTGCCTTATCCATTTTAATTTAGAGGGATTGATTAAATTAAATGATGAAAAGTGGAACCATCCCATAAATCCAGTTGGTCACAAATGCATGTAAATAATGTAATAATTTTTTAGCCTCATATAAATAGGATTGTGACAAGTGGCATGATCTCACTTATCCAAATGCTTGTTAGGATTTGTAAATTATATGAGTTATTATAATATCATGGGTGAGTGAGATGTAAACACATGGAATGATCTCATTCATTAATATATTTTATAATGATTAAAAAATTTATTTTGAATTTTGAATAAATAATTACACATAATTATGACATGTGTAATCATCTTGTCACTTAACTTGGTCACATAGTGTATAGTTTTGGACTACTAGTGTATAGGCAATGAGTATATGTGGTGATAACATGTGTATGTATGACACTTGTTCATATTAATACTACTTATGAATACTTATATGATTCCAAATATGAGTTAGATTAATACAAGTGGTAAAATGTCATGGATCTAGATGTTTGTCGATAGCTTAAGGCTTGGTCATTTTTTAATGAAAAGGATGAGTAGACCTAAATGATATATGTGGCATGATATCATTAATAAATGTGATAAAACACTTAAAATATACAACCACTCTTTGATTTGATAAATTTTTTAGGTGAAAAGGAGACATTTATCAAAATTCATTATCATCTTGTAAATTTAATGTGACACGAAAAAAGATAAAACATAAATTGGGAAAAATTCCAATTATCATCATTATTCCATAAAATAAAAAACCAAATTACATAAATGTCTCAAATTTTATAGCCTAAATAGATACACACAAATAATTTTGATAATAAAATTTATTTAGGATTTTAAACTAAAGGTCATGAGACAATAATATAATTGATAGAGAAATCTATACATTTGAATCCTAATGTTGTTTAGATCAAATTATACATGAATATGAATTTTTGAGCTCAATATTGGTCCTCATTTGAAATTTAAAAATTGGTCATGGGGGTTATTGGGTATAATAAATCCTTCAAGATATCTCTACACACATGCATTCATAATCTCTAAACTCTCTAAAAATAGGGTCCTGATAATGTAATTAAAATGTTGTGCTTATTTAACTAACCTTTCATTGATTCACATAAGTTAGGTTAGGTTTTTAAAAAAATATGTATGGAGACTTGAAACTTAACACATCAGATATTACATATACATAAATGCCTAAATGCTCATAATAGGTATATCAAGAGATCATCAACAACCCCATTGAAATAAGATAAGTTAAAAGTATGAAATAACATGTCATTAAACATAAAAGCCCTAATAGCTAAGACACATAACACATACTATTATTAGATAAAATTAATCAAATTTATCCATGGTAATTTTTTCAAATTAATAAATCATGTGTACATATTATACATTAAAAACATGATAAAAATAAGCTATACTATAGCACTTTACATATCTTACAAAGTCTTCATAGCATAAGACATACCTCAAAAACCTAAGTTAATTCCCTTATTTGTTTATTAACCTATAAAATATGTGGAAAAACTTGATCTCTTAAATGAGAGGTAAACATTAATATTTATAGGTTTAATTTTACCACTTTCCAACTCATTCCTTTCTAACTATTTATTTTTATAGTTGTCTATTCATATTTATATAATGTGCCCATAGTATATGAATTTTAAGTCCATATTATTGGAATATCCTTGTACTCAAGATTGTTATTTACACATCCATAAGATCAATACTTTTTTTATTAACACATATAAGATCTTTATTTTCATAATATCATATATTTATTTCTTTCTATTTTAGCACTACATATTCAATTTGTTTTATTTATTACTATACACTATGTGCCATCTATGATGTGCACCACACATAATATTTACATAATGATTCCTTATCCTCTTTTTTAAGATAAACTATCATGTTTTAATGTCTATCATTCACATCCTTCCATACTTATTCTATTTTAAAAAAAAATTGAATCAAAAGCTCAGCTAAGAAAGGTCAAAAATGGTTAAGACCATCAAGGCAATGTCACTTAACCTTAACAAACCCATATACCAAAAATGAAGTGAAGAACCCTAGTAAATAAGAAACATAATATTTAATGGATTAGTGAATGAATAATATGCCAAAATCAAGGCCACCACTAAAACCCAACATGATACTAGAGGCCATTAGTAGTAATAATAATTTTAGACATCACAAACCCTATGGAAATAGATAAAGGTAAACAACATGTCCATGAGGGATAAGAAAAATTAGAGTGAATCAAGACTCTATTACAAAATATGATAGAAGATAAAATAAAATCAACACATGAGATCAAAAATTTCATAGTCCTAGATTCAACTATAAGCAGGGTGATTGAAGAAGAATAAATTCAAGAAAAGGGTATGCCACAATACTCTTTGAGGGAAAGAAAATTAACTCAAAGAGAAGTAAGCACCTATATGGTGGCATGAAAGATATAAAATAAAATAATACTATGAGTTGTATACTACATCATCTATTATAAAAATTTGGTAGATTATTTTGCATGAGTGGGGGTAAAAGGATGAGTATTTCCTCACCTAGAGAATCAAGGAAATGGAAAAAACAAAATGAAATCAAATATATATTATCTATATAATAAAATAAGAGAAAAGAGATGAGAATGACTATTAAAATATTTATAATTTGAATCCTCAAGAGATGTATTTTGTTGATGTGATGGTATTTCTAGATAAATTATGGGATAATAAGATTAAGATGACAAATATGATAACCAAGATACCACAACACTCTTTTTGGAGTGTCATTACAAGGGAAGAACATTAAAAGTATGGAAGATACATGGAATAGCCATTAGATAAGGAAATAAAAGTGTGATCCAATAATTATTGGAATACATAGAGATAAGTAATTTCACACTTGATTATATAATATAAAAATTATCTTCCACCCCCTAGAGCACAATAATTGAATCCCATGAGAAGAGAAAAAAATAAAATAAAAATGCATAGACACACTAGGAGATAACTCTTGAGAAAGTGTAATTAGAGAAATAAATGTCTATATAATAAAATTTTACATTGATAAAAATTCAATATAATAGGTTAAGGTTGATAACAAGACAAATTACCTATTCAAAAAACTATAAAAATACTAGTGAATGGAAATGTTAAAATAAATGGAGGGAAAAATCACAATAGATGAAAAATTGGATAATGAACTAATTTTTGAAGATGATGAACTAAAAAAGCATTTTTATTTAACCATTTATTTTTATGTGTAGGCCCTTGAAAAATGAAATCTATAAAAATTAAAAGTATATAAATAAGAAAAGATAAGAATAGATAGGAAGAAAAGGAAACAAAAATAATTGTTAAAAATAAAAGTTAAATAATATATGGGGGAAATGTTGAGAATAAAATAAGTATAAGATCTATAGAAATAAAAATAATTGGAGTTTAAAAAGAAAGAATATTTATGAAAATAAGAATATTTAATAAAATAAGAATATTTAAGAAATGAGAATGAGCTTAAAAATCAATAAGAAGACAATAAAGTGGAAAAGATTTAAAAAATAAAGAAAATAGAAATAAGAGAGAAAAGAACAAGATTTTTAAAATATTTCATTTAAATAATATTTATGATGATGAGAAAAATAATCTAATTAGGAGGGTAATAATGAAGAACCACCAAAAATAATGATACATGTGGTGATAGAGGAGACAAAATAAATAAGATAAGTGAGTATCATGGTAAATCCATGAAGTGAAAATATTAAATTACCATAAACATCAATACAACAACTAGGGGTCATGAAGGCCACCTAATCTAACTCAATGACACTATATGATCCCATCTCATAGATAAAATCACTACTTTCCCAACATAGTCAACAAGTTACAAGTATATATGTGTCTCAAAGCTTACTTCAATGAACACGACAATGTCAAATAGTAATTGCATTAATAATAATTTCACCTACTTGCAAAAAGAAATTAGGGATATGTTAAACTAGAGTGAAAGAAGTGATTGGATATTTTTTTTGTAAAAATGTATGAGGAAATAAGGAAAACATTCAAAAACCTCACTACCAAACTACTTTACTCTATTAAAATAACACTTGACCTATATATAAAAAATTAGAGGATATGATGGATAAATTCATCAAATGCAAATAATTTTAGATGAATAATATTAAAAATTCAAAGAATATTCCATTTTCACACATGAGGAATTATTACCAGCATGGATCCTAGTAAAAATTACCATAAAACATGGATTAATTCAAGGGTACAATAATAAATCTCTGGATATCAATGATGGATGTATTATTAGACCTCAATTTTGGCCAAGTTTTAGAGTTAAATACAAAAAAATAGACTAAGTATGCTCACATTACCATGTTAAGTTATCTTTAAATGAGTTTAAATAGGCACAGTGTGCAAATTATGTGTGGTGTTCATGATAGATTATGTATAGTGTGTATATATGAAGAATCAAACTTTTGAAAGAGTGTCAAATTATAAATAAACATGTATTATGATCCAATGGGAATAAGGATAATATAGGTATCATAAATAAAAGGAGTGATCTTGTGGATGCATCACAATTAATATTGGGTAGAATAATATTATAAAAATAAGCACTCAAATTTGGTATATGAATATTATATCATAGTGAAATGTGGAGATAACTAGCTAACAAGATAGTTATAAGATTGGTTGGAAAGGTAATGGTCTAAAAATGGGTCCAAATAAACCTATAAATATGGATATTGGATTCTCATTTGAGACATGGAGTTTCACTACATGGTTTTTAGGGGGGGAGAATTAGATTGAAGAATAAGCTTACAGCTTGTAGGAATGTGTGTGCCATGAAGCATTTGTAAAGTCTTAAATTTTTTGTAGGTTTTAAAAGGAGAAAATGTGCACATTATATTTTAATTTTATTTAAATACTAAGGATAAATTTGATAAATGTTCTCTTATGTTAATATGCATTATGTGTGTTAAATATTAAGGATGTATTGTTAATGGCATATTTTTCCATAGTTTGAAATTCTCACTATTTCAATACCTCAGGTAGCTGCTTATGCCTTTTATTCTAAGAAATATGTTTATGTGGTAAATTTTGAGTTTAAATTTTCTTGTACCACCTAGCTCTTGTAGTGTCAAATAAATTTTGATTAAATAAGAACAACATTTTGATTATTTTATAGTGCCCTATTTATAGAGAGTGTGGAGCACAAGAGATATTTTTTGAATTTTTATGACTAAATAAAATTAATTTTGGGTTGAAACCCTATCCATGGCCAACTAAGCCTTACACTAGGAAAGGGGTTTGTATTGGAGAATAGAGGAGATGATAACATAGCATTATATAATTGAATATGGATGAGTCTATGGAAAGTAATGAGAAAACACTAATTGTGGACCTTGTAGAGGAGGGGGATTAAAGTCATTTTCATGGTGTGATGATAAAAATAGTATGGGGATGAAACATGATTATTTTATGAAAAGAAGATAGTCACTCTAGTGAAAATGTGTTAGTGGGTATTATGAAATCCATGGTGAAAAGACATTTTTTTCTTAATTTTATGATTCAACAAATAAGTACAATGATGATGTGAAAATATGGATTATATCGAGTCTCTGTTACCTATTTATTATACTTTTTTACATCATGTTTTTAATGAACTTTTAGGTGATAATTAATGTGATTGTGGAGTGTTTAGAAATTTTTTGGTGGACCATTTTATTCCATTCATAAATTGTGCATAATTTTGTGATGATGAACACACTAATAGGATGGGCCAATGTTAAAGGTGTGTTGAATAGCATAAATATTTTTGGAGTGATTTAGAAGCTATTGTCTAAGGGAGTATTTAAAATTAGTGGGAGGAGAATGAAAAACTACTTTGGGGAGGTCTACAAACAAAATAATCTATAACATAATTGAATTTTTTTCAAGATGTCAATGAAGTTGGAAAACTATCATGTGATAGATGATATTGAATATCACATCCATACTTTTGATATCACCTAATGAAAAAGGGCTTATATTTTGAAGTAAAAAATTAAAACATTTTTCCATGACACTATTAGATCATGTGCATGCCTAGTACAATAAGTTTGATCTAACTAAAAATATTGTGGACTTGAATTAGTTCAAGACTAAATTTTATAGGGAGTCTCACATTACTTATTTTGAGAATCATAGTATATCTACTTTTAAGTAAATACAATAAGGACTTGTTAAGATTGTACATGAATATGATCCAAATTTTAATAAAACTTTATCAAAATTATCTTATAAGATACATTCAATACAACATATTTATGTTTTATTAGGGGGTTAATACCAATTTTTAAAATTAAAATAACTAATCAAACTTTTACCAATGCACATTTAACATTGGATTATGCACTATGCATGAAGGTATTAGGGAAATTTGAAAATATAATAAGTCCAAATTGAGAGGATAAGATGTCAAATATGGACACATACATCCTAAAATTATATGAATATTTTGAAATATTATTAGAGATGAATTTAGTACACAAATTATAAAGTGAAATTCAATATTAATTACAAATTCACATGCAAAAAATTATATGTTGTCTATGTGTGTTGTGACATGTGCTAGGAAGGGCAAGAGATAAGGATATTTCAATGATACAAAATGATACACAAGTAAAATTTATTTGGTTTAATATTTATGATACACACATGTATGACAAAGTCAACTAATGAGTAATTAATAAGATAGTCATTGATGAGATATATGGTGCACATAAAATCAATTTTGATCAAATGCATCAAGGTGTACAAAACTAAAACCTTCAAAATGTGTGAGGAAATGGTGGTAGAGGTAGAAATATATTTAATTCTTTTTTAAATACAGAGCATAAGATCACTCTTACAATAAATACCATAAATTCCCTTCATTTACTTTGTGGTATCAAAAGCATAATCAAGAGTATATCCTATTCATTCATTAAAATATTATTGAAATGGATATGTTTGTGAAGGGAATAAGTAATATCTAAATTTTTTAAGGTATAAATTGAATGGTTAGAAAATAAATATAAAAATTTGGTAAATGTCCAAAGGTAAACACAACCACCATAGGAGTGGTTACCTAGGTAATGAAGGTGTTAGTTCTACAAAAATAGGTGTCATCTAATAAAATATTTTAAACACATAAATTTTGTTGTAAACACTTGAAAATGTTAGTTTTGACAAATCCTTAATATCCATGAGTTATACACACATATCTAACTCTTTCTCACACTCTTTTCTATTCATTCACTTACCTATAAGCACTACCTTCCCAAACTTTTGTTATCCATACATAATACTTTGATAATCTCTTCTTGAACATGTTATCATCTTAATTAAATAGTCTCTTCATTTGAGGTCATGTTTTCTTATCTCCTAAACACATTCAAACATATTCAAAATAATCTAGTTAATAGAGCCATAATGTTGGTTAAACCTATTTTCAATATTTATAATAAATATATTTTATAATAAAATCATTCCTTTTATTTGGCCCACACATTTCACATGTTTGTTTAGAGGGAAATTACCCAAAGAGTGATATATATAATCATATCAATCAAAATCCTATTCTTATCTATCACTCACTTTAAAAATTACTATTACAATCAAGGATACATCCACAAATCCTTGAGTCACTTCCATAAAGCATCCAAATATTCAAAATATTCAAAGGAACAACTCCAAGAAATATTTAAATACCATTGGAAGGTCAAAATCACAAATTTTCAAGTGTCAAAGCCACATATAAGACTACATTATATAGTTGGATTATACTAATTAAAAACATACACATTTAGGTGGAATAAATACATATGATTTGAACCTTATTTAGAGTATTGGAACATAGGTATCACTTATCTATTCAGTTGGGGGTGGTTGATGCTAACATAACCCATCTTTTATAATCATTTTTTACAAGAAAGGAAAGTGTCAAAAGGGGAGATATGTTTTCAAGGTTAATATAAAACCTTTCACATTTATATCCTATAATATCACAAAGAATACCTATGTATAAGCATGTGAAGAGATATTTAATGAAACAATATGACACATTTATTAGAAATAAACCTAAAAGAGTGTATACATATTTGGTTTCAACTAAAATCTAATCATTATTGGACATGTTACAAGAGGTTTTTAAAATCAAATTATTGATATGACAAACCACATACCCATTCCAAGTCACTTTTTATGATTTTACACTATGATATATAAAAATAAAACTAAAACTAGCTAAATACCCTATCTTATAGGTCATTTCCATTTATATAAATTACAATAAATATATCATATTTTATTAGGTACATTGATTTATTTTTAATTTAGACATTTATTATACAATTTTAATTAGTCTAAACTTTAAACTTGTTTATACCACTAAATAATAAATAGCGTAAAACATACTAATGAACCCAAAATTCCTCAAGTGTGGAAAACCCTATGTTACTTTAGAGATTTACTATTTTATCCTAGGGCTTCACTTTTTTTTATTCACATATTACTTTCATAAGTGATTTTGGATTTACCCTCATATGTGGTTTTTTTCACATAGGGTTAACATGCTTAAAAATGAATGTTTATTAATTTAAATATTTTGGGAATAATGGAGTTTTATTCTTATTTTAGTTAAGGGTCTAGATTAGTAAATCAATAAATAATATTTCAATAACTATAATCCTAATTTGTATATTTTATTTATCTTTTTTACCTTTCAAAAATAGAAATAAATTAGGAGAAATATAACTTATTTTAAAATAAGCTAAGATAGGTGTTGCAGGGTCTAAAGTTGGCTATGTAAGACTGGGATAGTGTACAAATCAAAATTTGGATTTTATTCAGTGAAAGGATAGGACTACAAAAAATAGGACACCCTAGGGTCTAGTACTATTATCCACTCCTACCATTATTTTCCAAACTACTCACAAAGACCTAACCTTAAAGCTCATTGTAGAGTTATTGTAGTCTTTAAAACCTAACCCTCCATCATGCTTGATAAACATGATTTGAATTACTTGAAAAAGGTGATTAGTGTGTGTAAGATGCACTAAATATGTGATCCACACCCCTTGTGTGTGCACGTTGCCTACATACTAATACTCTGAAGAGGTATCAATCCATACGTAGTTCTCCCACTTGATGAGATTTATGCAATAGTGTCATGAAGATACAAAAATGCCAAATTGAGTGTGCTTGAGGTGGTTAGGAACTAGTGTGAGAGTTTGAATGTGTTTTTAGCTATGTTGTGTGACTATATGTAGAGAAGGGGAAAGTTTACCTTAGTGGTTTGTTTGTATTATTGTTTTATTTGTAATATTTTTTCACCTCCCTTTTTAAATGACCTTTGGATGGAATTTTATAGGGAACTATTATTCATGGGTTATATCTATTCATATTAGGCCAACATGATGAATAATAGGAATCAATAGAAAATGGTCATTTGGGCTCAAAATGTGATTGGATTGGAGTACAAAAAATGAGACACCCTAAGGTCTGATGCGATAATCTAGGTATGGCACTCATGTCTTATAGGATAGGGACTTAAGGGATAGAATTGGCTTGGGTAATGCATCTTGGCTGAGTTGGAATAAGGTTTTAAAAGTCTATGGATGAACGGTTATGAGAAAAATAGTGTTTAAAAGGGTCACAAGAGAATGATAGAAGGACCTATGGAATCGGTGTCGCAAGCCACACTCAATCTACCAGTTTGGACATCTTATATGACTAAATTCCACCACCCCACCCTTTATTTTATTTATATAGCAAAGTGAAAACTAGGATAAAGAAAAAATAGAAAGCATACCTGAACTTACCTACAAGGGTGAAGCCCATGAAGCTTTGTGATGCTAAGTGTGTATAGAGAGAACAAATTGTGAAGTGTAATTATACAAGAGAAAAATAAAGAGTAGATTAATTCTTAGTAGATACACTATATCTAAAATAAGAACATACAAAAGGCGGGTAAGAGAGAAAGGAATTAATATACCTCACCAAGTACGTAAACCAATACAAAACATGTTATGTTGTTGAGTGATGTATAGTTATTTTGGATAATGTTAGGTATATGCTAAACCAAAAGTAATATCATGAATAAAGTTGAGTGGTTAATTCCCTAAGAGTGGATCAAGAATGCAAAGGCTAACCCTTTGGATCCTTAATCACCCACTAAGTGAAGTTATGTGATCATGCATGTGTTAATCGATGTTTGGCATATGTGTTCAATCCCTCTAAGTAGGTGGCTCAAGAATACAAAGGCTAGCTAATATTTTGTCTCTAGCATTACCCATTAAGTGAAGCTATGAATGTATACCAGTATGAATGTGTATCATGTAAGATGGCTCCTAAAGCCCATGAATGCTCTAAAATATAATAATGTGGAATGGATATTTGAATGTGTACTAGAACCTAGGCCAATCTTGGCCATTCTAAAAGGTGGATATTAGTCTTGTATGAAGTCCACTCCAAAAATAGGAACTAAATTTATTTGGAAGCCACTTGAGAATGATGCCAACTACCTATAGATGGAATAAGGAATGCAACTATTGAGAATGTTTGGGTAATATAATAAACTTGGAAAGAAAATAAATCCAATGTGCCATGCACATTACCCTTAATCATTGGTGTCTATAACATGGATTATGATCTAAAATTTATACCAACTGTCCTATCTAAAATTAGAACCAAGATCCATCATGCCACACATGATGCCCCCTATATCTAGATTTTTTAAGGAAAATTGTACTAAAATTATTGAATTTGATCTAAACTATAGGTGAAAAAACTATAATTGAACTTACCTTTTTGTCTATTTTTAGAAAATTTTTGTGCTTTTTTTTAAATAGGAGCACCAAAAATATGACACCTTACTATTTGGTGCTATTATCTAGGTTTGGTGTTGTTTCTAAAGACTATTTTAGAATTGTCACTATTTTTATGCTTTATTCTTCCTAGTTTGATCTCTTATTATTGTTATGAGTGTTCTAAAAACTTATTTTTTTATTATTATAAGCTTTGATCTCTATGATAAAACCCCTATCCCCCCCCTCTTCTAAGGGTAGGAATGAAGACCTTACAATGACTTCCATCAAAATAAAGATCCTTGTAAGTGTGTTATACTACAAAATACATGATATAGAAATGATAATTGAAGATATGTCTCAAGATATAATAGAGTTTGTATTGGAGATTATTACATCAACATGGGTATGACTAGATAGATACAACAATGTAATAACAGGTGTAGTATACTAAATTAAAATTGGAAATGTTAGTTGTTATTTGTCAAGTTATCAAGGAGGGATGTAGCATTATGTCCATCATGGGATCTAAGAAAGCAATTAAATGAATGATATGGATCATGGAATTGCATATAATTTAGAAGAAAACAAGTAACAATCACATAAGGTGAGAGGAAAGAAGCATAAAATAGAGTGGCTAAGGGGACATGTAAACAAGGGACATGGGTATATGTCACTCAAAATAGAAAGAAATCATATAGGGCATATTAAAATACCACTTACACATACAATTGAAAACAAGAAAGGTTGGCATGAGGGGCACAATCATAAAGAAGAGTACAAGCAAAAGACATTGGCAAATGTCCTAAGGCACACACAAGAGACAAAATATGAACTAAGAAATGCAATCACATCTAGCTATGTAAATCAAGGAAAGACAACATGTTATATGTTGGACATACAATCTCATTTAACTAATCAAATAAGAAGTGAAAGTATACAAGACATGTAGTGCAATACTAGGTAGATGCTAAGAAATACACAAGTGTTATATACTAGTCAATATTGATAAAGTGATATGCGTAAGCTATTAATTAATGTACATCATAATGATAACTTAGAGTGTGTGGTGTAGTAATGACATAACTTGGATGGTGTAGTCAAGTAAAATATGCCCCCAGTGGGTAGATATATTAATTTATGTCTCGAATGCAGAAGTAAGATGCCCCTTAAATGGGTAGAGTGAAGAAATCAATGATTTAGGTGTCACTACACACACTCAAAGAAGATCCAATAAATCATGATAATGTAGATAAATTTATAAACAATAACATAGAATAACAAATGTAAGTCTATCATGGTATTAGAAATGTAAAGTATGGATAATGCATATAATTGAAATGCTTTTAGATTTTTAGAATATTTGAATGTTTTTGGATTTTGACATATTTGAATGTTTTTGTATTTTTAAAATGATCTATGTACAATCAAACATAAGGAAACTATTACAAGAAATACTGAGAAACTATGCACAAGAAAAACTGAGAAACTATGTACAAGTAAGATGAGAAGAAATGATACTAACCGATGAGTTTTAGGAGAGAATCCCTATCATGGTGTCCTATATAAAACAAATGAACTGTGCATGATTGTGAAACATGAGGAAATGTCTATGAATATGAATCTGAATATTTGTATTTATTATCAGTATCTTGGAAATCATTATAACCTATATTATTCCACTCATCATTATCATCTTGATTTTAAACTAATGGAATCCTAATGTTGACTTTGTTATATCTATATATTTTACTTTTATAAATTATATCTATAAATGATTTTCCTTAATAAGTTCAATAAATCCCAAACCTTGGTCATAAACATTATAAACTGCTAGAATAGTAGTGATGCCTTGAGCATGCTTTCCCAACCCTTGAACTTGATAATCAAATTGCCGTAGATATTTTTGACCAAAAACATACGAAATTTAAATTGGAGCCTCATTTTGGAGAGGTAGATTTTCATATTTTTCATGATTTACCTATGCTTGTGGTACTATTTCTTGCTCTGATTTTGCTTTTTGATCCTTTTATTGATTTGAGTTATTCTTTGGTAACCACTTTTATACTCTTTATAAATTTTACCATTTTTGAATGTTTTTATGTGTCACTATATATTTCTTGATTGATTTACCTTGTATAGGGTCTTCATTAGTAATTATCTATTGTATATGTTTTTTCAATGCCAAACATGAATGTGTGTGATGCCCATACATTCTATGATATGTAAGATAATATTTGTATTTTTTCATTAGATGTAGAGGAGGTAGTTTGATCAACTTAGATTTAATCATTTCCCTTAATACCATACTTGAACTCTTATTTGATCTTTGAATGATTTTTTTTTGTGATCTCTTGTTTTGATATGTAACATTGTTTGCAACCAATTGACTATGTGAAGGTGCATATACATGATTGGCACTAAGTGTTGTTGAGGATTTTGTATTATAATATAATTTTTCAATGTTTTGATATTTTCATGTAATAGTTAATTCTACATCTATAAATCTGAAAATAATTTTCTCATATTAGTGATTTTATCCCTTATAATCTCACAAGTGAAAACCCTATCTGATTTTGATTGAACATGTAAGCACATATGTTGAAGAGGGTTTGAAGAAGTTATAGGTTGAATGTATGATTTAGGAATAATATTATAGGCTACCTCACCCTTTGGATGGGTGATAGAATGGACTTGGTTACAAGGAAAGTAGTTATCACTCTCTTGGGGTAGAGGAGGAGAGGAAATTCTTTCTTTTGCATAAGATATGACATTGAAACTTGATAGGTGGTTGTTATAAGTTGTATCACAATATGATTATAAATAATATTCTAAATGAGAGATAACATACAAGGGATAGAAAGCATGAAACTCTGAACTAATTCATAAAAAACTTTGATGTGTAACATAGCATGTCTAACATGTTTAAAAAAATAGAGTTGGAAATTATTTTGCATGATAGAGAGAGAGTATGCAAAAGAAGTAATGAAATCTTGTATTAAGGAAAAGTAAACATTTCTTTGAAGGAAATGGATCTTATCTTTTTTATCAATAATTTCTTTAATATCATCCCTTATTATAAAAAGTAAGCATGAAAGGGAAAAAAATAAGCTTTGTATCAACATACAGTAAACTTCAGCATTCATATACATGATAGGACCGAGTATGGACTCATTATTTGCAAGAAATGTTTTGAAATAAGTGAGATCAATTTTTGATTTTTAATGTGAAATCTGAATTGGATGTAAGGTTATAACTCAAAACCATGGGACCTAGTATATGCAACTAGGGTTTTAAAGAAAATGATTTTCAAAATTACTATGGTAAATTTTAAAAATTAAATGGGAAATTTTGATTTAAATATGTAGGAAAAAATTAGAAAAATATTGGAAAAATATCAGGACCTAGTATAGGCAACTAGGGTTTTGAAAGAAAATGATTTTAAAAATTACTGTGGTAAATTTTAAAAATTAAATGGGAAATTCTAATTAAAATATGCAGGGAAAAAACTAGAAAAATATTTTAAAAATACCGGGACCTAGTATAGGCAACTAGGGTTTGAAAGAAATAATTTTTAAAATTATTATGGTAAATTTTAAAAATTAAATGTGATTTTTTATTTTAATATGTAGGAAAAATAAAAAAATATTGGAAAAAATTAGGAAGGAACTTTCCCTAGGGTTTCTAGGTTTTTATCCACAAACGAAGTAAGTCAGGTTCACCAAATGATTTAAATTTTTTAGGAATAATGGAGTTTTATTTCCATTTTAGTTAAGTGTCTTGAGTAATAAATCATTAAATAATATTTCAATAATTATAGTCCTAATTTTTATATTTTATTTATCTTTAATACCTTTGTATAAATAGCAATAAATAAAGAGAAATATAACTTAGCTTAAAACAAGATAAGATACCTATTGTAGGGTCTAAAACTAACTATGTAGGATTGGGATAGTGTCATAAATTAGAATTTTCCTTTGATTTTGTGAAAGGATAGGACCATCAAAAATAGGACACCCTGGGGTCTAGCACTATTGTCCACTCCTGTGGTTATTATCCAAACTGTTCACAGAGACCTAATTTTTTTAGGTTCTTTGTGTTGTTCATATGTGAGATTTCCTATGAAAATTTAAGTATTGAATGTTGATAGAGCTCACTATGGATTTTTTTAATATTCAAACCTTAACCTCCATCATGATTGGAAAATAAGATTTGAATCACTTAAAATGGTGGGTTAGTGTGTTTAAGATGTAATGAACGTGTGATCCACACCCCTTGTGTGGACATGTTGCCTACATAACAATAATCCAAAGAGGGATCAAGCCATATGTAGTTCTCCCACTTGATGTGATTTGTGCAATAGTGTAATGTGGATGCAAAAATGCCAAATTGACTATGTTTGAGGTGGCTAGGGATTGATGTGATAGTTTGAATGGGCTTGTAACTATGTTGGGTGACTTTATGTAAAGAATAGGAAAGTTTACCTTAGTGGTTTTTTTGTATTATTTCTTGCTTTGTAAGATTTTTTCACCTCCATTTATAAATGACATTTGTATGGAATTTTATATGAAATTATTGGTCATGGGTTAGATGTATTCACATTAGGCCGACATGATAAAGAGTAAGAATCAAGAGAAAATGGTCATTTAGGCTCAAAATGTGATTGGACAAGAGCAAAAAATATAGGATAGCCTAGGGTCCAATGCTATAGTCTAGGTTGGCATATATATCCTATAGGCTTGGGACCTAGGGGATAGAATTGGCCTAGGAAAAGTAGCCTAGTTGAGCTGGAATCGGGTTTTAGAAGTCTATAGATGACTAGTTATGAGCAAAAAGGTGTCTAGAAGGGTCACAAGAGCATGCAAGAAGGACCTATGGATCAGGTGTCAAAAACCACACTCAATCTACCAATTTCAACATTTTATATGACTACATTTATCTATTATTATTTTCATCAAATTAAACCCTGGGTTTTATTCATATTTTGATTCTACCTTCTTAGGTTTGTAAATTTATGTGTTATTATTTGAAATTTTGATTTATGATTTACGTTTCCCCCTTATTCACATAATTAATACATCATCATAATTGAAGAAACATTTAAATTAGATAATATATTTGATGATTTAGATTGACAATAATTATCTCAATATCATCATATGGTTCCACATGTGCATGATGCAATGTTACCTGTAACTATAAATTAAATGAAAATGAATGCTAAGATTGTCACATCTAAGGAAAATCATAAGAAATTTAATCATAAAAATATAAATTTATAGGTATTAAATCTAAAATAGGGGTTCATATTACTACTAATACTACTAATTTTATCATATCTACACATATGGTTACACGTAATTCTCACCCATGGTGTATTGAAAAGGATCTTCTCATATTACTATGACTCTCCCTACATGGAATACTTTCATACATTCTAGTTTTTTAATCATGTAATATCATTCATTTATACACATTTTTATATGCCTAATGCTCATATCTTTATTTAAACAATTATTGATCATGAAATTAAGGTTTAAAAATTGTAACAAGGTTATTTTAGAGTGGTACATGCCACTAATTCTCATACTTTACTACATAATCCATTTGCCTCTGATATATTAGCTTATCCATTACTTCTAGGTTTTGTTTTTCCTATGCTTACATTATATGATGGTAAGGTTCATCCAAAACAACACCTATAATCTTTTCATGCAACATTTTTGGAATATGCATCTAATGATAAGTTATTGAAAAAAATGTTTCATTGGATAATTAAGGACTACACCTTTAAATGATTATATTACCTCCCTTTACAAATAATCCATCCTTCAATCCACTCACTGATCAAATCTTAATACATTTTTCAATTGACATTAGTTAGAATATTTCCTATGATTAGATTTAAAAACTTAAGAAAGGAAATAATGAGTCTATTATAAAATATTTGTTTCATTACAATAATATTATTTTTAAGATTAAAAATCCAATGTTAGATAATTAATTGTAATATATATTTAATCAAATATTTACTTCCTTACTACACAAGTCCATTGTGTTCAAATTATTTTAATATTTTGAAGAACTATGTCATATGGTCAAAGATCATTAAGTTAATATCCTTTCACTAAATAAGTAAATTATGGGTGAAACACACCAAATAATTATATTGTAAATTTTAAAAGTATATGAACTTTAAAATCCAAATAAAATTATACTAATAATGATGCAAAAACCACAATTAATGTAGTTGTATATCCTACTAATTATTTTGTCTTATCATTACCCCTCAGTTTCTAGAAGATAATTATAAGATACTAAGTAGGTTATTTTTATTAAATATCATATATATCCCTACTCAAAGATAATTTTAATCGACTAGGCCACCATTTGATGGATTTGATAGTAATGTATATTTAAATTATCATAGATGTGCAATACATTCATATAATAAATGTATAAATTTATTACATAAGATAAAATGTTTAGTGGATGAAAACATTATCTATAACAATACATATATAAATATTTAAATTACATATCCTAATGGTAATGTGAATCTATAAATATTTTCTTGTCCCTTTCCCAATCATCCAACAGATGGGGTTTAGTCAAAGCCAGAAGTACATATGACTTACAACACACATCCTTATCTAACATATTATACTTAAAAGACTAAATAGTATCATACTTTAAATGGTATTATTGTTCAATTTAAATCATAAAAATATACATACCTATTATAAAATTTTATGGTCATGAGATCTTCGATTATGATTCTATGTATGGGCCATTATTTTTGCATGTCTACATTGATTTTTAGTCTATACCCAGTGTCATGGTAGATAATGGTTTAAAAGAAACCATTTTCACTATGAAAGTCATTACTAGTCTTAGATACACATCGAAGGACTAGATAGATATATGAAAAAAATTCAAAGGACTATATGGAAGGATACATAACCCTCTTTGGATAATTTTACCACCACTTAAGGTAGGGCATGAAATGATTGCTACTTTATTGTTACTTCTACGTAACATAGGGTATTTTGAAAAAAATTTAGGACATCCTTGGATATATAATCTCCAAAAATTATCATATTTATTACATATATGAATGAATTATATTCATATTAAAATAGTGATTATAGTTCTAGGTATACCATACTTTTAACCTATTCAGCCATAAACAATCCCTAGCAGTGTCTTGGTAGATTTTCATAGATTAAATTTTTGTATGACCATTTATATTAATCATATTGAAATATTTACACTAATTAAATAAAAATTTATCTTATACATACTAATTATAGTGATATATATATATATATATATATATATATATATATATGTATGTATGTATGTATGTATGTATATATATATGTATATGTATATATGTATGTATATATATATATATACATATACATATATATATATATATATATATATATATATACATATACACACACACACACATACATACATACATACATATATATATATATATACATATATACATATATATATACATATATATATATATGTATATATATATATATACATATATATATATGTTATATATATATGTATATATATATACATACATATATATGTATATATGTATATATATATGTATATATATATGTATATATATATATATATATGTATATATATAATATATTTTATGATGTGTGATTATGACATACATTGATTGTGTATATTAGAATTTCCTTTTTCTATGCATATTTAATGTTATTGTGTGTTGCATGGTGTGAATAATGATTTTAAATTAGATTTTTTGACTCCTTATCTATGTTAATCTTACTTTTCATGACATTTCATTTTCATTGTATGACCTTGTTTATGCATAAATATTACTCTACATGTCATTGATTTTTTTAATGTTTGACTCTTAATCTATTTGACATTATGTTTTCTCATGTGTTTTGTATGATTTATTTTGTGTCTCATCATCATGAAATTATGTGTTACTTTATCTACTAATTTTTTGATATTTTTATCCATACGACACATTATTATACTTCTATGTGATGACATGACACATATCACACATCTTCTACATATTCATTAACCATTACTTCTATTATTGTTACTACAATGATTATTTATTACATGTATCCTTACTATATATATCTTAATATTAATTTTTTATCACTTAGGATACGTGTTTCATATATACTAAGATGATATTATATTTCTAGAATGACCTAATCTAATCATTTAATCACACTATTTACCTACTTATATATTTGTATATATAACATGATGCATATAACTCTCTTTTTTTAAGAAGATTAATTTTAAGTCTACATTGTTTACCTTAAAAGGGGAGCATACACAATGGGATTATATTAGAGACTAATTCCCTTAAACTTATATATTTATAGTCTAGAATAGGTTTATTAAAATTAGGGACATATTATTTCATATTGGCAAATATTTATAGATTACTACATAATTCACAAAGTTTGGGGGTATATACAAGGTATTTACTGGGTCTAACACACTCCATTACTCTATATCTCACATGGGGACCCTCTTAATTTAACATAGTTGTTTTATTTTTATGTTATTAACTACTAATATGAATTAATTTGATGAGTACCACTCGATATTTTATACCTAGTTTCACTTGATCATTCATTCAGAATAGCTAGACAAATCTTGCAATGATTTCAAACAATAGAAACTTACATTTGATGTTTTTTTAACCGATTCAAGTATTCATTCAAAACTGATGTATATAATTCTTATAATTTTAGAGTCATATTTTTGTATAGTAACTGACCTAGCCTAGAGGATACTATATTTTGAAGTCTGAACTGACTCATGTTACTTGCCATTTATTAAAGTGATATTATATCAAAAACATTGGTCTTTTTCTTCATAGTTGATCTTTTAAATTATATTATGATCTTTATTCACCCATAGTCAATTTGAATTATTATTCAAAGGATCATGTTACTTATTTAAAATATTCATTCTATTACTAAAATTATTTACTTCACTTAGACTGGTGCTTATTTGGTCAAAACTACATTTAAATATGACATTATTTACATTTTTGGGTATTACTTTTGTTATATTCATGTTTTCTAAGAACTTCATTTGGATTTCATTGACTAAATTATTAATTATTTATTGAAGTCATATTTACCTTATTTTGTTTACAAATATATTTTAAAGTTTTCAGAGCTAAGGAAAGCCTTCCATGCATCTAAATCACATACATGAATAACTCCATGGTCATTTTTTTTAAATGACTAATTCCTTTCAAATCCCCCATGTCCTGAAATAGTACCATGCAGATGGATGTTGGTGACCCATCCCAAGGGAAAATTAGTGGGATGTGTAAATATATATACACATAAGACCTCAATATTGGACCACTTGGTACCATCATGGAAGCCTAATACCCTAGGAACATACACATAATGTCAAAGCTTCATGTCCTTGAGAACCTATTATTACACCACTTGGCACCATCCCAAAATCCCAAGTGCCCAAAGTGATGACAATATTAACCAAGATATGATATCAGTGGAGTTATTTGTATGATTATTTATGGGTGAGGAGAGTAGTGAGATCTATCAATGTGTCATCATTATACTAACCCATAGATGATGTCAGTAAAAGATAATCATGATAAGTGGCAACAAAAAAAACCCCATGGAAATATATAATAAACCCAATCATAGTAGTAGAGTGCTATAATAATGATAAATGATAGTGAAATAGACACACAAGCATCCCCATCATCAAATAGTGAACCTAAATTTGATGGCCAAGTGAATAATAAATGATGGACAAGTGACAGTTTATCCTTTTACTATAAGTGAAGACTATAGGTAGGGTAGATTTGGTGGCTACAAAACATAGGCATTAGAATTTTGGATCATCTATAACACACATTAATTTAAAAATATCCTACATCAAAGATCTATTGATCTGATCATAAGAGAAAATGAGCATGGAGATGGCAATGGCTGGAGTATTAGCAAAAATCTAAATGTTGAGGCCAAAATTAACAAGATTATTAAAAGCCCCAAGGGAGAGTCAAACCAAAGGATAATAGGTTCATAAAGAGGACAAAATTCATCTATTTATAGATAGGAACAACCCATTCTTCTAATATTTCATGGGCATCAACATTTAATAAAAAAGGATTTTATTTGAAACAAGTTTTGCTAACTTGAAGATAAATGTAAGAAACTAGAAATGAATTGATATATTTATCATTTGGGTTGATTTACAATAAGGTTCCTTTTACTATTTGGATGAAAAATTATTTAGTAGAATAAATTAAATATGAGATAATGCATTTTTATCATTGGATCTTGGAGTGTGTTAGATATTGAATCCACTTCCATCTTGGGAATTATATCTAAAATTATGCCATGACTAGATCGTTATCCATTCTAGATGTGTTATTACAAAACATTGAGATATAATCAGTTATTTCATTTAATACTTTTATCAATAGAATTCAATTTATGATTGTGCATCACAGCCATGATGGGTTACAGATTTTTTTCATTGTAATGGTCAACACATTTTAGTACCAAAAATATGTTGAGATTCAGATAGGGTTAAACTTGTCATTCTTCCTTCTTTTATCTTGATTATTTTCCAAATATATTTATTTGAAAAGTAATCTATGCAAATAAGTTTTTTGATGTTGTTGGGGTGTAAGTGGATATATAATTAGATTGTGCAATAATTTTCTCAATTAGATTTATGAGATTATTTTGGTTCTTTTTTTAAGATTACATCAGTCATGGTGTGAAAATAGTTGTAAGATTGTGTGATGACTTTATTTTAAATATATTTCTATATATTATGTTTGCCTATCTTATTTTGAGTTTTGATCATTGTGGTGTTCTAGTTTGTGTAGTAGCTATAATCAATACTCAATGATTTGATTATAGCCCACAGTAATATAATTTTTGAATATTTTAATACTCATCACAATCAAATGATTAATCTCATTTCTATCCTCTCTTTCCCTCTATTTTATATATTAAAAAATTAGGAATGATCTACCCATTACATTATAAATAACAATTTGTAGAGGAACCAATAGTGATAACTTAAATGATTTTGAAGAAATAATTGGAACCTTTGGTGGAAATAATTATAGATTTCCCATGGTTTATATTATGGAGTTTATTTACCATTATATCACCATTAAGTCCTAAAAACAAGGGGACTCTTTGTCCCATGAGTTGTTGACTACTTTTGCTTACTTATATCAGTTAGTTCCTATCTATGTTTGAGTGAGTCACAATTTCAGCCAAATAAAAATTACTATTAGGAGGGACCACCATAATTTTTATCTTGTATGTCATTCTGATCTTGAACCTCAAAATTAATTATTAGAATTTAAATTTATTCCTTTTAATTCTTATTCTCCCAATTATTATTATTTTCTTAATGTAACTAACATAAATTGGTGCTATAAGGAAGGTTATTCTAAGCTCCATATTTTTAGATTTGGTGGTATTTTAGATATTGAACTTGTAGATACTCTGATCTTATCATTGATTATATCCCATTAGTTTATTTTTATGTTTTTCATTTATTGTATGCCTAAAAGAATACTAACATAGATTATTTTTTGTCACTCTTGAATCC
Source organism: Torreya grandis (assembly GCA_037957365.1). NCBI lineage: Eukaryota > Viridiplantae > Streptophyta > Pinopsida > Cupressales > Taxaceae > Torreya > Torreya grandis. The sequence goes on from JARHVA010000132.1 coordinate 4,450,110, forward strand.
TATTCAATAATTACACAATTTGGAATCATGTTAGGACATAGAAAATTAATTATTTCTCCTCTCCAAGCTCATAGACATCTCAAAACTAAAGAAGGGAAACGTAAAAGGTTATTTTATCTGACCAAATTATCCCCATAATCTCTCACCAATAGACCCATCTAAATGGTTATATCAATTTTAATTGGATCAACCATAAATGTTTTGGGTGTTGCCAATGATTTACCTAGAAACATTGAGCGTTATCTTCTAAAGTTCATTCCAAACACTAGAATGACTATATAAGAGCACATTCTGTCCTACAATGCATCCCTTAGGTTTCTCAATGTTTAAAACGAATATGTATCTTGTAGGTTATTTCTTTTCACCTTTCTTGATTAGGCTTATCACAAGTTCCTTAACCTCACAAAAATTCAATCATGGGATGAAATCAATTAAATAACACATTTTTAACCTAGTTTGGTTAGGTAATCTATCCAAACATCTCATACCAAAAATTTTATTTCATGAGAATGGAATCCAAAGAGCTTATATACACTTTTAATGTATATTTTCAAAATATTTATAGTAGGGTAGCATGCTTTTATAGGCCAAATGACCAAGTATCCTTAGAAATGTTCAAAAATGCCTTAGATCCATGGACCACCACATTAATAAGGAGAGATCCAATTGTTAGTAATTTTTCCCTTGCATATGTAGAAGTAATAAAAGTAGACATGAAACTAAATACACAAAGCCACATGTTGGATCCCCTCCCCAATGTTCTCCCAAACATGACAACATTAAACATAATATTTATTGTATTCAACACACCTCAACTTGAATTTTTCATTAAAAAAAGGGGACCCTATTTGATTTTAGATGAATTATATATTATTTGGGTGTGTATGTGTTTATCTTGGTCATTACTATATGTATAACCTCAATGTTTTAGACATTGAATCATGTTTTGATGTACCTATTTTACATTTAAAAGGACCTATTGAAACTAATATACTAATATAAATTTAGGAAGAATTTTTATTTATGATATTTATTTAGATTAGCTCATTCAAATTCTTTCATTTGGAAGACTTTTTTTCAAATACTTCTGGTCTTCAGAAACTATTTGGTTGGGAATTTTGTTTTGTTAACTTTTCTTTCGATACTTAATCTTCAAATGGTCTTTAGAAACTTAGTATTGAGAAAATTTTCTTTGGACGATTTGATCTGGTCGACAACTTAGTCTATGGCAACTTTTCTTCAGATCATTTATTCTGGTCAATAATTTAGTCTTTAATAATTACTTAGTCAACAAATTTATCTTGATAACTTGGTCTTCAGATACTTTCTCTTCAACATATTTCATTAGAAAGGTTTTATCCCATATGTATACTTTATATCTAAAATTGTTAGTTTCCACATATACTATGGTATTAGCCTAGTTGGTACCATATTTTGTACCTTTATCCTTAATGTACTATATCGACATAATAAATATGGTTATGAGGGTGTTTTATAATATTTATAATATATCATCCTTGTAGATATTGTACTGTGCTAGCTAAAATCTTACAACTCTATCGATCTAGATGATACCATTGAATATAGGTTTATAATTGGTTTTGGGTATTGAATATATATATATATATATACATTCTCTAAAACAACTTATTCCTAAATGATAATCTCTACGAAGAAAAATTAGTCTTTAGGAACTATTCCTTTAGAAACTTCTACATTTTTTTTTTGAATGAATCTCATTGAAGAGAATTTTGATCTTTGAGGTCTTTCATGTGGAATAATAGGCTCAGCATATCATACCATTAGGCCTGAAGTCAAATCTCAACCCCCCTAGAGTAAATAATATAGTGACAAGTTTTAAAATAAAAAAGCAACACTATAGTACCCCAAATGAGAAAAAAATCTTACATGGCATATACACTAGGACTAGGTGGTCAAATTTGAATTAAATTAGGGTGAGGATCTTGTAGATGTTGGTGATTAATGGAACACAAATTGGATTTAATTAAAAAATATATAACATAAATCCCCTAAACTAAGTTCACCTCATTTGATTTTCAAGAGCTCAAGTGTACATAGATTTCTATAATTTCAAAATCCCTAGTTATATCCAAAATGACTTACAACATGCATTATTAAGTTATTACACCTCTATTTTTAAAATCTTGAGTCACACCACCATCCATAAAAAATAATGGTGTCTTAATTTATGGCATACAATGGAGACTCATAACCATCTAGTTTTTCCATCAAAGACTCCATTAAATAATTAGACATAGTTTTTGACGCAACTATGTTCGATGACCTCCATTCTAAGTACTCAAATCTATGGGAGGTCATACATAATGTTGATTAATTCAAATTAGAGTATCATCTCTTGGCTAAGGAGAAGTAACTTAAAACTGACCTAATACCATTTAAATGACATGCAGTTCACTACACAACCACAAAATCAAGTCATGACATATAATGACTTGCTACAAGGCCTATTCTTCAAAGGTAGAATTTTAGACAATGGATATTTAAACTATGTTGAAAAAACATAGTTTTGGCATACATATCTAAAGATACATTCATGATGTATTTAATTTTCCCTATTTCATATGGTATATTTGACTTACACACTATAATCACATAGAATAAAAACAACAATGTGAAGTGAACATCATGGAAGTGGATTCTCCCAAATAACTCTTTCACTATCAAATAACATACCAAAAATCTTATCCCTATCACCCAATTAAAAATGGGAATTCATATAGGCATGTCATTATTGAACTAACTCTTTGTCAGCTTAAGCATCCACTTATTGCATCTAAAATGGTTACCCCTATTGGACCTACTCATTACTTTAGAGTGCACCTATGGATTGGGGGAGGTCATTAGTGCCCTACTACATGAAAAAATTCTACATAAGGACAAGATATCCCAAGGGGGAAATTTCCATATAATGTCATACCTTCTAGATGCAGTCATGGGAACTGTGTACAAGTATAATGGGATTATAGAGTCCCAAACCTAATTTTATCAAGAATAGAATATTTGAATTTTATTCTTTAATTCACATATATGCCTATGTATGTAATATTGTCAAAATTATAGAGGCTCTATCCTTAGGTTTGGATGGCCATTCATGACCACCCTTTGGCTAGGATTTCAAGTAATATTCCCAAAACACTCACCAATTTGGGTGACTATTGGCTCTACCCCAATTATAAAGTCATCATGATTATTATTTATAGGTTATACCCTCTTTGGCTTCCCAAGCTTATCTTTGACAAAATGGTCAAACAAGAGATTTCATTCCAAGTATGTAATGGTATAGATGAATAATTAAAAAATAACAAAAAAGGCACTTTCCACAACTCCAATATCACTATTGGGAGGATACAATATACATTTGAGAGACATTTCAGGGAAGTTGGGAATGCAATAAGAACTTATGCATTGGATATTATGTCCTATAGGTATTGGGACCCCCACATGAGAGTACAATAAAAGATTCACAACTTCAACATGTAGTACAAATATGAGTCATTTGACCATTGCTTTCTATCCTTTAATGCCAAAAATTATAAGGAATTAAAAGAATGGGATGTGATTATGGGCTTAAGTGAAGACTTATTTAAAGTGATAAAAGATGACCCCTCCCTTACACTCAGTCAAGCTAAATTTAGGATCCCACCACCAGGGGTGGAAACCTATAGCTTCTTGAGTGGAAGGTCTTCCTAACATCCAAAATACCAATGTCAAGATCCTTAACAACCATCAACTACTAAATAACATCAATAAGAGAAATATCAACTGATAATGGAAATATAAATTAATGGAGATCAAGAGCTAGAAGATATACTAGTTGATTCACAAGAAGAAAAAGAACAAACTCCTCTAATTTAAGCATCTACTATTAAACTAAGGAGAGTTAAGCAAGAACCAGTGGAAGAGTTAACAAAAGAAAAGGATAACATAAGTAGGGAAGAGGTAGAGATCATTTTCTTGGATTATTTTTATGATAAAGAAATGGAACCTATTATGGTAGCTTCACCAATCCTAACATATAGTATGACTATCCATCCTCTTACCTAATAGTTAAATAATACACTAGATGATAAAAAAACATTTTGTTACCAAAAGAAACAAAGGGGGAGAGACCTGAGACCCCATCAATGAAATTAATTGGTAGAGAGGCACAACCTTTAGTTTAAGGTGAGACAAGTGAAGAGGTGAATGAGGAAGAGATATAGTAAGTGAAGGTACTGAGCTTACAAGGATTAAAATCAAAAGCATCCCTTAGTGCTGATCAGTTTAGTAAGCGTGATTTTTTTACTACCCCCTAAGACTTTCTTATCTAATGTCATTACCAGTTACTTTTACCATGCCTTTTTTAGTTGTTTCCACTTTGATTCATGTGAAATCATTCTCTATTAGTCTTATTTTCATTTATCCCACCTTTACTCTTCCAATTTCCACTTCTACTTCTTTAACCATTTATCCTATAATATCTATTCATTCAGTGTCCATCTCTTTAACCATTTTTATTCCCATCCTTTCCACCTCTTCTCCCACTCTTATGGTCTCCACCTCTATTTCCACAACCACCAACCAAACCATCACTCAAATGGATAATTTCTCTACCCAATTAGGTTCACCAATACCTTCTTTAATACTAGTTTAGATGAAAATAATAATAACAACTAAAATGGCCCCAAAAAGGAAACCTATCTATGTTGTGCACCCCATGAAACAATTTGGGAACATAGACTATTCCAAAATAATTTGGTGCTCAATGCCCAAATCCTCTTTTAAACCTAAACTTAAGTCTAACAAACATGTAAAAATATAAAACCAACCATTATATCCATCAAAGATCACACTTCCAAACTAGGCCAAGGAGTTAGGAGTCTTGTCTTCTAGGAGGCCCAATCTAAAGATCATCAAACTTCCCACTATAATCTCATTTTTTGACAAAGCCATAACCTCAGTGTAGAGGGTTAGGAAAATAAAGATTAAGGGTAGGGGATGATTTTGAATTAAATGTAAGAAATTTATTCTCTTTCAAAGAGACAGGATATGAATAAGGGTTAGTCCCCATACATTGAGGACCTCAAGTCTTCTTATTGACCAAATTTGACTTTTAAGTCAAATTAGGGTACCTCTAGGTAAAAACATGACTTTTAAGTGTTTTATGGGTTTAATATATATGTCACAAGGTATTTTATAAGTTAATTAATGTCATTTAATGTTATATTAGCCTTGGTCATTAGTTGTTTTAGTCTTTATATCATTTTTGAGTCATTTTGAGGTCAATAATGGGGCATTTAATGAGTTGTACAAATTTATTAGGAAGAGTGAAGTGTCTATAAGATGATGTCCCATCCCATATATCTTATGAGGTCTTACTGAACTAACATAATGAAAGGTGGTAGGTTCTTCAAAAGAAAGGGTAGTTTCCTTGAGAAAAAAGGTGAGTTTTGCACTTGTGCGACTCATGGGTAAGTGTGACATGTGGGATAAGATCATGGTATGTCTCTTAAACTTCCCAAAGCTCAATTACAATTTTTTCTCTCTAGAAGTTCTATTTGTGGCCCAAAACTATTATGTTCCTTTTTCACCCTTCTTGGCAAGAAAAAGTAGCATTTAGGTTTGTACTTGATACAGATAGCAAAAGAGGTTTTAGATCAAATGATTTTAGGAGGTGAAATTAAACTTATATAAATTCATTTAAATTTAAAATTTTTTAATAATGGTGGTATGAGATTCATGACCATCCTCATGAAGTTGATTGTACTTTTCTACTTATTATTTCATGCACCCTATAAGTTTTGCCTTGGTTTGATAAATTTCATATGAAATAATTATTGCATTTGATTCTAGATGTTGTTGAACTCCTAAAATTATTCCTATGTTTTTTAAAAGTTTCATGAATTTTTGATATGTTAATCATCTCAGGTTTTAGGAGGGAGCACTTTTCTATGTAACAAGCAATTTTTTCACTATTTGAGGTTTTTATTGTTTTGATGGTGGTATTGGAGGGCGAATATGTTGTGGTTTACATGAATAAATTTTATCTTGGTCACATTTACCTCTCAATCTCTTTTCTAAAGGTATCTCTCCATGGAATCATAATCATATACAAAAAAATACAATCAGGCAGCCATTAATGTGCATCTACAGGTGTCCTCATTAGGAATTTCATGTGAGAAGGAGTTTTAACACTTAATTAAGGTATTTTAAGTTTATATTAATATATTTGAGACATTTTTTAAATATTAAAATTGACCATAAGCATGTTAATCCACTCACTACTCACAATGTTGTATTTTTTGCCTGCATACCTTTCAGGTGCACTTACAGGGGTTTCCATGATGATGTCATGGTATGATGAGAGATTTAGTAGTGATGTATAACATTTTGAATCATAATTATTCTATTTTAAATTCTTGAGAGAGACCTTGGACCAATAAAAACAAATTATAATGCATATTTTTCATTTCATGACCACTACCTAAGCTAAATCTATTTATACTACAGAATGATCACTTATAAGTGGTACCACAGAAAGTGGGGGAGCTATTTTTAGGTTTTGGAATGAATTATAAATATCTCCTTAAGTTTAAGCATGAAAATTTTACCATGATAGATCATGTTTTAAGTGTCAATATGGTAAATGACAATGTAGTTCACTTGTAAAGATGTAATAACTATGTTTAGGAACAAAGGCCCTAAATTGAGAAAATAGAGGTCATGTGAGTTTTGTGGATGTCATAAAACATATTTATAAAGAATTTAAATTCCTCCAAATGATTTTATATTATATCCTACATCTATTAAAATGACCTTGAAAATTTTGAGGGGAGGATGAGCAATAGAGATTGGTTTTTGAAGGTCTGAAAAGTTTCCATTTAAACACTAAATTTAACCATTGATGTCTACAAGACTTTGATTCAAAAATGACCTTACACTCAAGGTTGATAGTTATAGACCATGTCAACACATCAAGATGATTCCAAATGTTTCAAGTGATTATTCATGTTATAATTATCATCTAGGAAGATGGAATATTGTGTTTGGGTTGTATGCTCACCTATAAGTTTTGTTTTGCCCAAAATGTGCACCTCCAACAAATATGTTGACTATCTTAGGCAGTGAATAAAGAAGTTGTAGTTTTGAGTGTGAAAAGTGTATAAAGGTAATTTAAGGTAGGATATGATTTGATAATATTAAAATAATATTGTTTTCATCATATTTAAGGCCTAGAACAAGACAACAATCTACATGATCCAATATTAGAGAAGATAGGGTAGGAATCACAATCAAAAGGCTTTGACCAGTCAAATATCCCTATAATTAAATGGAAATGATTTTAAGATAAGGTGAGTAAATTCAAGTATCCAAATAAATTATGAATCATAGTTACAATCCTAAAACATAGGCATCACCTATATGGGTGAAATTTGAGCGAGAAGAACAACATATTCAGGAATGGTAACACAGTCTTGAGAATTCACGAATGAAGGAGACATGTAAGGAAGTTGGAGTGATTTTCAAGCTTAAAGAAGATTATTAGAATTAACTAATGAAGGAGACATGTTATGAATTTATAGTGATTTTCAAGCTTAAATCACATTATTAATGATTAAAATTGTCCCATATATCTCTCATAGTGGATATATAACATAGAGAGGACCTTGATCAAGTACATATAGTCTACTCTCCAATACCCTTACATAGTCTATAGTTCAAGACAATTGATTGGAAACTCATGGAATGAGAAGGTTATAGGGATATAAGATGACTAATGTGTTTTAAGGTACCATTAAAATGATGATATAATTTTCAAAAATATCTCATAATGTGACATAAAGCAAAAAGGTAACTCTAAACATATAGTTCCCAGCCATAGTTTGGAACCCTACATAGTCCTTTTTATAACAAGTCTATTTAAGTTTTTAGGGAGTTTAAAGGGTAAAAGGAATGATAAAAGGTTATAATTTTCTATAAATAATAATTAAAAATTAAATAATCACCTTAAACATTTGATTTTCCTAAGAAAATAGATAAATTGATCTCTATTTTATCTCAAACAGAGGACACTTTCCCCATGATAAACCTATAATATGATCAAGTTGAGAGAAAATCATGAACTAGAAACTAAAAGAGCCTTGTGGGAAAGTGTGTAAAGTTGAAACATGTCTATTAAAACATTAATAACCTTGAAATAAAGGGTGAAATTAATTTATAGACAAGCCTAGTGGACATGGTGAGGCATAGTGCCCAAATGAAGGGTCACTCACACTTATATCCATAAGATCGATTTATACCTTGTTTGAACATGTTTATGGGATAATTATAGAATTTTATAAGTCATTGGTATACATAAGAACCATAAAAAACTCATGTTGGGATTTAAGGTATAAACATGTCTACTAAGAATGACTAGGCCTAACATCCAAAAAGGGGGTCAAAATCATATTTAGTTTTAGATAATAAATAAAACCTATTATATAATGTTACTATGGTTGAATTAGGCATTTTAAAACTTAAATCTTGTAGAGAAATCATTAGGAGAGTTAATTTTGGCTTAAGACCAATGTTAGGCCTATGCAAATGGAAGGAAGAGCTCGATAGGGTAAGTTTGACTTATCATACCTCTTTTGATGATATGCATTGGAAAATTAGAAGTTAAATGATGTTTATGGATGTCTTTAAATATCATGTTAGATTTCCCATCTTTATGAATGAATATTAAGAGTCGAAACAAGCTAAAACCCTTGTAAACTCTTGCCAGTGACTAGTTTGGAGAAACGGAGTTGGATAGCTAATCTAATGGACCAATATGATGATTTTAAATTGTAAATAACTCCCTTAAAATACTCCCCATTATTTTTGGTTGTACAAAATTGTATGGATAAGGTACAAAATAGGGTATTTTTTTACCATTTTATGTGTTTTGTAAGCTACATGAAGTTTCAAGATGTTAAATCAAGTTTGGGGGGAATATGTATACTTTTTGTAACTCTTTATTGTAATTTAATTTTAATAAAAACTCTTGAGTTACCAAACTAGAGCTCTCATCTCAGCCAATCAAAATTAGCATAATGGACAAGTTAGTGAGAAGGGTGGAGATCTTTAAGTGATGTGATTTTAACGTATCCTAAATGTTTCTAAGGACATGGAAGATATTTAAAGGTTTCATCCACTTTTACATGTATTTTTATGAGAAAATAGTGCCAAATTTGAGGACAAGTGTGTAAGGTGCATGAAAGAGGATTTTTATTGACAGTAGATGATAATATCTCATTTTAGGGTGATCCTAAAGGTCCATAACTACAAAAAAAGCATGGAAATGAATTTATTAATTACTCCCCATTAATTCTAGTCATTATAACTATTCCTAGTTAGTTATGAGGCATTTAAAAAGCTCAAATCATAAAGGTAGTTTTTCTGAGCTAGTTAAGAGGATTTTATGCCACGTTGCAAAAGTTTGATGACTTGGGTGGACATTTGGGCTTCCTTAACTTGAATTATTCATCCCATATCCTCATATCATTCACAATTAACTAATTTTATCAGCTTTATAATTTTATTTATTACCCTTGAACTTATTTCTTCTCTCTCTCTCTCTCTCTCTCTCTCTCTCTCTCTCTCTCTCTCTCTCTCTCTCTCTCTCTCTCTCTCTCTCTCTCTCTCTCTCTCTCTCTCTCAAGTTCTATAAGAACTAGCCATTTTGGCCATTGTAATGTATGCTCCAATTGAGTATGGTGAAGACCTTATAATTTGCATACCATTTGATCAATAAGAATACTAATTTTTACCTCTTCATGAATATTCTTAAGTGTTTTTTAATCTAATGATGAATCTTACTTAGTGAAGACAACGGATTCCTTAGCATGTGGTCTCATTCTTTCACCCTATTTACAGTTTGAAATCTTCATCTTGAAGGGCATGCGAAGTGTTCTAGGAAATGTTAAGGATTGAGTGAGTTATTATTTTCATTAGTTCCCTCATACACCTCTTTTATATTCCTCCTATATTTTCACATTCATCCATAACCTCATAATGTAAGATTGATGTGAGAAGATAAAGATTAGAGAAGTGTATGTTTAGTTTGTCCCTTAATTTCATGTATAACATGATACTAGTTGGAAATCATCATCTCATTTGGTGTATCACCTCCCTTAGGATAGTTTTATTTCATTTATCTCTCTCCCTTATCACCCCTAAATTTTTTGTGTAGTTGTGATCCAAAGTGGTAAATCAAGAGAGCTAGCCCTATATAGAGATTCACCACATCCTTAGGCTACCCACAATCCTAGAGGTGTTTCCATTATGCCACTTGGATGAAGAGAGATTTTCCATCTCCTCAAACATTACAAATTCAATTGACAACACCTATATGGAGACCTATACTAAACTAGTATTGGCCATCCATGAGGGAATATATATGCCAAAAAAGAGCTAGAAGGAGAGTTAGAAATTCTTAGGGAGAAATAGTAAGTGATATGAGTTACCTTTAGCATAGAATGAGATGTATATAATATGACACTAATACTATATGAAATTTTTTATGCAATTCATTATTTGAGTGTATTATTGGATCCACATGTAAATTTAATAATAAAATTATTTAATATTTATAGATAAGATGAAAATAAATTAAATTTATTGGTATTAAACACCCCTAATAAGGAATTCATCCACTTAAATATGATTACCCCTTTAGAGGTAGTTAATACATTTAATTTAACCATCATCATAACTCAAGAGGCCTAGGATTGGGTGTATGCTTATGAATCTTTGGTGAATAAGATTTTAGAATAAGAAAAACAAGCAACACAAATTTTGGATGAACTTGAATTAACAAGATCTTAGTATAACATGAGGAAGATGGTGGTGTGGACCACTTTTTATTAGATGATTCGACAAGTTTTAAATGGTTTATAATATATTTTACAAATATTAATCCTATAGGACATTGAAGGAAAATTGTGCACAATAAGGAAAAAGGAAAAAAAATAGAATTCTTCTAGGTTAGCTTCCAAGACACCAAGATAGAGCATGTAAGGCTAATAGAATGGATAGGTAGGGTAACCAAACCTAATCTCATTGATATGAACTTAATTCACACATAACATGATAAATCATACAAACATTATCAATATTTGGATGCAAAGAAGAAAGCAACATCAACACCACCTTTCAAATCTAATATTTAGACCCCAACTATAGTGTTAATTACAACATTGCCATCAATTTTAGTCCCTTCTAGCTCAATAACTACATTAATGTTGCCTTACATTTATATCCAACTATAACTCTAGTATAAGCAAGGATTACATCACCAAGAGTAAATATAGTCATCATGTACATAATTACAAGCATAACTCCAATTACAACTATAGTTTTAACAACATCTTTAAGAAGTGTTAAGCAGGAGCTGATTTAGCCAAAGTCAAAGGATATTTTTGTATAATTTCACATGTAATGATTAAAAATGAATAGTTATTTTTTTATGTTAATTTTTTAATTAAACAAATTATTTTTTTGAGCATGTATGCATTACATATCTAAGGTATCTATAAGTTATAACATGCAACTGAGACTTATGATCTAGTCATTCAAGATATAATGAAAGTTTTTCTATACTTGAAGGATGAGGTGACCCCTTCCCCAAGTCCTTTATATACATGTAAAATATTCTTTTCAAAGGTTTGAAGTTTTGGATCAATATAAAAGAAGAGATCAACAGATTGATTGTCATGCAATTATGCTTATACTTTCTTCTTCATTTTCTATGTTAAATGAATTTTAAGTTTGTTTGTGTATATTAATTTAATAATTTTGAAGTCTATTAATGTTATGGATGAATTTGATTTTTTTAATTAATGATTATTGATCTTAGATTTGCAATAGTAATTGATTATTGGTATATTTAATTGGTTTAAATAGTTTGTATAGGTTAAATTGATAATATTATGTGTGGAGAGGTATCCTTTTTGGTATACTCATCTAGGGGTGAGACATAAACAACCTAAACAACTTTCTAGTCGTAGATATAATCTCTCAGATAAGGGTGTGTAACAAAATCCATAAGGATATCAACCTTTAGTTGAAACCATTGAGCATCCTATATTTTTTATCCCAAACTGCTAATCATTCTTGTTTATAAGCATGTAATAGTTGTAAATTATAAACACTAGTGTCATAGATACTTGTGCATCAAATAAATAGTCTTAAAACTAACCTTTAAAGAACACAAAACCTTCTCTTTTACCTTACTCTTATTTCCCCTTTTTGAGTTTATTTGATATCTACCCATATTAGAATAATTATGCACCCATACAACTCACCTAGTGATTAAATTCTATTATATTTCATGCATCCATCCACAAAAACTAATTAAATAACCCACAAGCTCAACTTGTTATTCCATCACCTGATTATTTTAGTTGCATACCTACAAATTGTGCCCTAGAGTGGAACCTTGTTTTATATAAATCTAAAACATTTATAGGTTCCCTTATTTAACCTTTTGTGGTGTGTATAAAACCCAAATTAATATAATAAAAATTTATGCTAGAAGGAGGAACACTTTTGTGGTTTCTTAATAATAGAGGTTATTCACTATGTAGAGTGACACTGGATACACTTGGGAGATTAACAAGGTATAAGGCCCAAACTAGTCTTTTGGTTTCACCATTTTCAAATCCTACAAGTCTTAGACCCATACCTATCATCCCTAAGATATGCCAAGGTAGGACACCTTCCCTTATAACAAATGTCCCACTTATCAATCCTCATATGTCTCAACCTTGGTTAGTTGGATCTATTATTACCATATGTGGGAACCAACACAATCTACCAAGGAATATATAGAAAGTATTTACCTACCTTATCCCTCTCAAATATGAGGGTGATAGAATAATGCATCAAATATTTCAACACTACTCTAAGATTAATGAATTTCACCCATGAGGTTATTACATGTGGGATTTTTCCATTTACTCTACAAGATTATTCTTATGATTGGTATCTTAATTTGTAATAAAATTCTATTTCCTCATGGAATGAGTGTCAAAATACATTCCTTGCACAATTCAAATAAGTGACTAATACAAGTTTAGTATATCAACATGAAGAGGGAACCTGCCAAGTCAATCTGAGCCTGCAATGCAATATTAATATTATATAAGATGTACACTTGATTAAATGTTGCATATAAGTGAAATGTGGATTTGATGCTCAAGATATACAAGAATTCCCTAAATCCCAATACTATAGTATTATTGTGAAGAGATACCACCACCAATACTTAAGATTTGGCATTCTAGGAATATATTAATATCAATAAGTAGTTCAATCCACATCCCAATCATTACAATTTAGGAGACCACACATTCAAAAATGGACTCCCATATTTGAATCCAATTCTACATGATAATTAGAATGCCCTTACATCTAGCTAGAATTGGTTCTACAGTCTACCTCCCATGATGCATTAAAAAATAAACTAGAATTATGGATTCTTGAATAATCAAATAAAAAGGAATGTCCATTAATATAATTAGTAGATTAAACATCAAACTCACACCAATGAAACAACTACTTACAGTTTAACTCTACCAAATCTAAATTGGATTCTATAAAATGGTCTATAAGCTGAGGAATGATTTATTGAATATGTAGAAAAATATGGGTAACACCACTAATTAAAATTAAAATCATGATTTTGGATTTATAAGATATAAAAAGATTTTTAATAGGCCCACCAACAATATAAAATAATAATAGTCTAATAATCTACCAAAAGTCAATATCATGGAGATAGCCTTGTCCAATTGGTGTAAGGTTGACAACACATAATAGCATGATGAATTGGACTGTATAGAGTTTTGTGTAGCCTTTGAATTTTTTAAGAGAGAAATGATTAGACAAGATAAAATAATGAATCCTCCAAATATCCCTCATGAATCTGGTCCTTCAAGTTTAGCTATGGTCTTTGAAACCTATGATTCTCCCTTCCCCAATGAATATGATAATATTCTATAGTATAATTCTAATTAAGTGTAAGCATTCTAGCATTTTAATAGTAATAATTAACCTAATGAGCATACATCCTCTCACCACTTCTGCTCCCCTAAATAATATTGTTATTCCTCCAAATGCCAAAGCTGGTAAAAATCCTTCTCCCCCAAAAGTGAATGAACAACCTCAACATAAAGAGGAACAAAATAAATGAGGATAAACATTGTTAAGAATATGATTAAAATTAAGGCCAATATTATTATGTATAAACTAACATAAATCATAGAGTAGAAGGAGTTCCTATGGAAGTCTATGAAAGGTAAGTCTGTTGCAAAAACTTCTAAAACATCCAACATAAACATGATATACAAAAGGAATCCTAAGGTTCCCCCTTTCTTCTAGTCCATTCTTGAATTTGGAAACAATATACACAATTGTATGGTAGATTTTAGAGCTTTAATAATAATATTTCCAAATTCTATTTGTCAGAAGCCTTGTTTGACCCTAAATCCATCCAAGAGGATTATATCATAGCTGGATAAGATAGTAGTGCCTATTTTTTGAGAACTTAATGACATAATAATTCAAGTTGCCTCAAAACCTAGATTACAAATTCCTATTGGCATATTATTAGTGGATATTCTAGAAGGATATGGATTATTTTTTAGCATATATTGGTCAAAGATGTTAAATAGATATCTTTCTATGGACTTATCACATATTTAACTACCTTAGAGATGAATCTATATCTAGATCATAATCAATCAACATCTAAAGATGAAGCATCTTATTATGGATTACAACACCACCAATGAATAAGTAGGTCATAAGTCACTTAGTCTTCAAATTTATACATTTACTATGAGACATGAAACACAAGGAAAACTTTAAGGCTCTTCCCAATCATGGACCCTCCATTTTGATGGATCAAGATCCAAAAAATGATCATGGGTTGGTATTTATATTGGTTGATCCATAAGGAAATAAAATTTTAACAACATATTTGCTCCAACTATCATGCATCAATAATAGATCAAAGTATGAGACCCTCATTTTGGGATTACAGTTTGTCCTCAAGAATAATATCAACGAACTACTAGTATACAAATACTCTAAAATGGTAATAAATCAGGTTAAAAATAAATATTAATTGAAATTATCATATTTAAATAAGTAAAAGCATAGATATTGGGATCTGATTGAATAATTTTAAGCTTTCAACATACTAGCCATTCCAAGAGATCAAAACCAATTTGTTGATTCACTAGCTATCTCAACAAAAAAATTAGCACCCTTAAAAGAGTCAAAAGTGTATAAGTTATCCATTGAATTGGTACCTTATCCTTCAATACCAGATAATTTTGAAAATTTTCAAGTGTTCAATGATGATTAGTAGATCATTCAATTTTTGATAAATTCAAGATAGTTTGATTCTCAAATAATTGATGATGAGGAAAGAAGCCATATGTGCCATGAAGAATTAGATGAAGAGGATGTTACCCAACTAAAGTATAATCATCTCCCATTAGGGATGGTCACCTTATAAAGGACCTTTAACACACATCCTCAAGCATAATTATAAACGTAATTTAAGGTTAATGATTCTGAATTTAGCTCAAAAAACATGGGTGATGAGAAGAATGCACACTTCATTATTATTGGCTTAATATGCACACTAGACAAAAGGAAAAAGGTTAAGGAACTAATTATAAAATATAGAGATTTAATTTCATGGACCTATGATGACTTATGAATATTTAATCTTAAATTTATCACCCATACAATTCCACTCAAGCTTGATCATAAACCATTTAGGCAAAGTCAAAGGCCAACTAATCCTATCATAGAACCATTGATATAGATGGAAGTAGAGAAGTTTCTAAGTGATAGGATAGTTTTTCATATTAGGCATTCAACTTGGGTGGATAATCTAGTTCTAGTTAGGAAAAAGATTAGTAATTAGAATATGTGTTGACTTCAAGAATCTAAATAAAGCTTCTGAGAAGGACAATTATCCTTTGTCATCCCTAGAAGAGGTAATACAAATTATGAGTGGGCATGAAATGATGTAAATTTAGATAAATTTTTAGGATATAATTAATTACTATTCATATTTATGGATAGGATTAAAATTACATTTACTACAAAATGGGGAACATATGCATATAAGTGAATATCATTTGGGTTGATCAACACTACAGATACTTTTCAAAGAGTGATGGATCATATATTATAGGGATTGATAGGTAAGTGCATAATCATATACATAGATGATCTCATTATTTTCTCTATAAATAATGTCGATCATATCAACCACCTTTAGTGCATTTTTGAAAGGTGCATGAAGTTTGGTGTATCACTGAACCCCAAGAAGAGTATATTCAACATTACCAAAGGCAAGCTTTTAGGAAACATTATGAATAAAGATGGGATCACCATTAACCCATATAATATTTAATGGATTTATAAAATAATGCTACCATATAGAAAAAAGGATCTCAATTCCTTTTATGGGAAAAATAATTTCATAATGAAATTTATATCAAATTTTGTAGAGATTGTCAGGCCCCTAAATGTAATGTTCAAGTAGGATACCAAAGTGGAGTAAACACCTAAAGATAAGAAGCCTTTACAAGACATAAATAAGGCTATTTCATATGCCCTAGTGCTAGTAATCCCAAATTTCACTAGAGACTTTTCATTGTACTCATTAACTTTAGAGCATACTATTGCTACCATACTTATGCAAAAAATGGAATAAAGTGAGCATCCCTTCACTTTCATGAGCACTAACCAGAAATATGTAGAGCTCATGTACTCCCTAATTGATAAGAAGATCTTTGATCTTATCAAAGTGGTTAATAAGTTTAGGTATGACATCTTCTTGAACAAGACCATCTCCATAATACTAGATCCTATTGTCAAGCATATGCTAGGACAAAATGAATTCGAAAAACATAGAGGTAAATGATGGTAAGTTTGTATGAGTTTGATTTTAAAACTAAATATACCAAGATCCTCAGAGGATAAGGGATTGTTTAGTTGATGACTAAAGTAGACCCATGCATCACCATCGAAGAGGTCTACCAAACATAGGTTTCCCAAAAGGATTGGTACTTAGGTATTATTGAGTTCTTACTCACTGGAACATGCCCCTAAAAATTCAAGAGAGAGAAAAAGAGAGATTTAAGACTCAAATATAATAATTATATGATTAGGAAATGAATCCTCTATAGTAAGAGCTATGAAGTAATTTATTTAAGATGTGTGTTACGTGAAGAAGATTAGGAGATCCTAGATAATATGGGTCAAAATATTAACAGCAACCATCCATCTAGCAATTATATATCCCATAGAATACTCAGAATGTGTTATTATTGGCTAAAAGTATTTAAAGTTACTCATTTATATTAAGAATTTAGCTTTTACATCATGTTCTTTTTGGTGTTTCTCGAAAGGCAAATAGTAATTGGTTAGTAATTAGTAATTGGTTGATCAAAATATAATTGTATGACAATATTATGATAATAGGTTTGAATATATTATATTTTTGAGATGTATTGTTGTAGGTTATAAAATATATCATAAATAGAGTTTTTTAATCATAGTATTTTGGGTGAGAGAAATCAATGGATAGAATTTAGGAATATGATTCCTATAAATATGTAAACTTGTGTATTGCTTAATAATTAATTAGAACATTGGAGAATATTTATGTGATTAAAATAATTCTCTTTATGCATTATTGAGTTTTGTGTTTATCTCTCCTCTAATCCCCAATAGTGGTATTAGATCAGGTACTTAGTTATATGGAAGAATAATTTGTCTATAAGGGAAGTTGCATTATTTTCCCTTACATGATCATTATAGATTGTATAGATTTCATTTTTTAGTGAGTTTTATGTGTCTAGGTTAAAATATTTCTTATCTTTGAGATTTATATGGTCATAGCATTAGAAGATCAGATTTCATGATAATAAAGGAAAGGACATCATGGTTAAAGAAGGCATGATAACCAGCTCTAGTACGTGCTTAGATTTATACATTATAAGTTAGTCCTTGTTATATAAACTATGACATGAAACTATTTACAGTTCTATATTGGACCTTGATGTAGTCTTAAAATGCATGATGTGTTGATAACACATCCATCAACCAAAAATTTTAACAATTTTTCCCAAAATTTTTATCAAATTTTAAATGTTTCATTCATTATATATAGTTATGTATCTTTGTTTCAACATATTGTTATCCATAAATACTCATAAGAACAAAATCATATCTTATCTTAGCATATTGACTTGGTCTAATAATATTGATAAATGTGATCTTGAAGGATATTTTTTTAAAAGGTAAAGTGCACTCTATAGATTAATGACATCCAGGAAATAATCTATTAGCATAATTCATTTAGGAAAGCATTTGATGCATTTAAAAGCACAATACATACAAGCATATTGTAGATTTGTTTTTCACCTCAAAATAATTGCATCAATAATCAATGTCTATTGTAAGTGGAGAATCATTGGTGTGATTTAGATCTATCTCTTTTTAAACCTATATCTTCTCCTTACTATCGCCATGTTTCATGTAGCCAAATTCTATGAAGGAAGATAATAATGTTTTTTAGGGGTTCAATTTTTTATTTATTTACTTACATTTTTAGGGGTTCAATATTCTATTTATTTATTTAGTTTTTTAATTCTTTTTTTTAGTTATTATAATCTTTTATTGGATTCCATCCATAATATATAATATTTTATAGTCATGTCGAGTCATTTAGTTTTAAGGTTTAAAATTTCTCAATTTTTATGGTTCATGTAATTTAAATAGGTTGATGTATAGGTTTATACCTAATTTTTTATTGAATTTAAATTTGGTTAACAAATTTTTTATTGCAATGTCAAGTATATTGACAAAGTCAAAATTCATTATTAAAAGAGTGATTTTTAAAAATATGTAGTTCTTATTCAAAGAGTTAGTGTCTTTTTAGTAATTCATCAAAAATTCAAAAGTGTCAAAGTTGTTTATTGGGTCCATTGTCAATTTTTTTTCATTTTTTCAAGATTCAAAAGTCATCAAAAAGAGTTTTGTCAAAAAAATTCAAAGTTTTTTAGGTTTAGAGTCACAGGCACATTTTCACTTGTATGCAATGTCCTATGTAAACATATTATTTCACATTATGGGAGGGATTTATCTTAAAAAATCATGTACCTAAGGTACAATGATATATAAGCTGAGTGAGTAGTGACATATTGGAGGCTAGAGGATACATAGAGGATGAAGGTCTTTTAGTAACCTCTCATTAGATACTAATGATGGGGCCACACCAATGTTTTGGTGACATTTTATGTGGTGTGATTTTATAATTGCTGCTTTATGTTTTTAAAAATAAGAATAGAATAACATGCATGTCAAAGATTTTAAATTTATGTGAAAATTATAAACATGATTCCCTAAGGTGAAAACATTATGAAAGGACAAAAGCACCAATGTAAGTAAGTTCATGGTTCTTGAGAGGATCTTAGTAGAGATATAGAAAACCATAAGATGTGAATAATGTTTTGAAAATAGTTAAGAGAGTAGATACTATAGAGATCTTATGATTTCCTTACTTCTTTGTAGATATGAACCCAAGTGACACATTTGTTGTGGTCACATAAAATAAATTCAAGATGCATTATTTTGCATATAGTGGTCATGTGCAACAATATTGCATCAGTAATATGTAGACCTAAGAGTATGTGATGTCATACAGTTCTATTCATGAAAATTATTGGAGGTATATGGTGTTCCTGTTCATATCAAGTTTTGTGGTAAACCTATAAAACCATAGGAGTGAGGATATCTTTGTATCAAGGTCATG
>JARHVA010000132.1:4475000-4512500 GCA_037957365.1 Torreya grandis
AAATATGTGACTTTTATTATTTTGTTCACATACATGCCTATGTAAGGAATATTTCCAAAATTATAAAGGCTCTATCCTTAGGTTTGGATGGTCATTCATGGACACCCTTTGGTTGAGATTTTAAGTAGCATTTCCTAAATACTCACTAATTTGGGTTAATATTGGATTTACCATGATTATATAATCATCATGGCTGTTGGTCATATTGTAGACCCTATTTGGATCCCTAAGTTTATCCCCAAAAAAGTGGTTAAATAAGAGATTTACTTCTAAGTATGGAATGGTATAGATGAATATTTGATAAATAATCACAAATCCACTTTACACAACTCCCATATCACTATTGGGAGGATGCATTATACATTTGGGAGGCCTTTCAAGGAAGCTAGTAATGCAAGGAGATATTATGTATTTCTACTCTAACCCATAGGGATTGGTACCCCCACATGAGAGTACAAAAAAATATTCATAACATCATCATACCATACAAATATGAGCCATTTGACAATGACTTGCTATTCCTTAATGTCAAAGATGATGAGGAAGTAAAGGAAAGGGCTATATCTATGGGATTAAGCAAAGACATACTAAGGGTGATACAAGATGAAACCTCCTTTACACTCATTCAAGATAAATTTAGGATCCCACCACCATAGGGATTTATATCCTCTAAATTATTGATTGGAAGGCCTTTCCATATCTAACATAACAATGTCAAGATCCCAAATAAGCATCAGTTGGTGGAAAACATCAACAAGAGTAAGATTAATTGGTAGGAAAAACATCAATTGGTAGAGAGTAAGATATAGAAGAGATACCAGTTGATATACATGAATAATAATAATAAACTCCTTTAATTCAAGCATCTATTGCTGTACTAAAGAGTGTTAAGTGGGAACTAGGAAAGAAAAAAGACAAGAAAATGATAGTAAAAGTAGGGAAGAAGTCAAGATTATTTTCCTAGACTCTTATGATGAGGAATAAATGAAACCTATTCTAGCAGCTTCACTAGACCTAACATATAGTATGACTCTCCTTCCTCTTACCTACTAGGTGATAGCTCCATAAGCTAAGAAATCAACACTATGCTATCAAAGGAAGCCATGGGAGGAGATAACTTAGACCCCATCCATAAAATTAACTAGTATAGAGGCATAAAATTTAGTCTAAGGTGAGCTAAATTAAGAGGTGGATGAAGAAGAGTTACAACAAGCCAAGGACTTGAGCTTACAAGGACTAAAATAAAATGCACCCATAAATAGTGATCAATCTAATAATGGTGCTCTCTTCACTACCCATAGGCCTTTCTTATCTAATGTTATTACTAGTTTCTTCTACCATTCCTTTTCTATTTGTTTCCACTTTAATTCATGTGAAATTACTCTCTAATGGTCTTCTTTTTATTTCTCCCCCCTCTACTCTTCCAATTTGCACTTCTACTCATTCAACCATTTTTCCTATAGTCTCCACTCCTTCAGTCTCCATCTCTTCAACCACTGTTCTTCTCATTTATTCCACCTCTTTTCTAACTCTTTTGGCCTCCACCTTTATTACCACAACCATAAACCAACCCATCACTCAAATTATTACTTCCTCTACCTAACTAGGCTCACCAATGCCTTATTCAAGACCAATTTACATCACAATAGTAGTAATAACTAAAAGGGACCCAAAAAGGAAACATGTCTATTTTGTACACCCCATGCCATAATTTGGTAACATAGACTATTCCAAAAAAAAAATCCCTTAATGCCCGAAATCTTGAATGAGATTGAACTTGAGACTGAGGATCATGCATAAATATAAAGCCAATCATTAGATCTATCGAAGCTCATATTTCTAGACAAGGCCAAGGAGTTAGGAACCTAAAATTATAAGAGTCCCAATCTAAATATCACTGATCTTCCCACTATAATCTCACTTTTCAACAAACCCATAGCCTTAATGTAGAGGGTCAAGAAAAGAAAGATTGAGGATAGTAGTGGTAATGGGTTGATTTTAGAGGAAATAAAATAAATTTACTCTCTTTCAAAGAGGCAAGATATGAAGAAGGGTTAGTATACATACATTGAAGACCTCAAATATTATATGGAGACCCATACTAAATTAGTATTATCCATCCATAAGAGAATGAAGCTGGACAAGAAAAAACTAGAAGAGTTAGAAACTCTTAGGTAACATCAGTAGGTGATATGAGTTCCCTCTAGTATAGAATAAGATGTATAGAATGTAACACTAAGTATGTATGAAAATTTTGATACAATTCATTCTTTGAGATTCTAATTGGATCCGTATGTAAATTAAAGAAAAAAATTGTTAATGTTTCTTAGAGAAGATGAAAATATTTTGAATTTCTTGGTATTATACACCCCTAATAAAGCATTCAACCACTTAGATTTGATGACCCCTCAAGATGAAACTAATGCATTTAATTTATCTATCATTGAAACTGAGAAGCCCCAAGATTGGGTGTCTAATTTTGAAGCTTTGGTGAAGAAGTTTAAAGAATAATAAAAGAAAGAAACACAAATTTTGGATGAAATTGAATTAACAGGAGCTTAGGATAATATGGGGAAGTTGGTGGCTGAGACCACTTTTAATCAAATGATTCAAAAAGTTTTAGATGATTTCAAATAGATTTGACTAGGACTAAGCCTAGAGTACATTGAAGCAAAGCTAATCACAATAAGGAAGAAGGTAATAGAAGTAGAAGTACTTTGGGTTGGATTCTGAGCCACCAATATAGGTCATGCAAGGTTGATGGAATAGAGATAGGGTAACTAGACCTTCTCTCCTTGATATGAACTTAATTTTCATACAACATGCTAATGAATATAAACATTATCAAAAGTTGGATAAAAATAAGAAAGTATAATTAATTCCACCTACCCATTTCACTCCTTAGATCCTACTTACAATGCTAGTTACAACTTTATCTTCAAATTAAGTCCCTTTAAGCTCAAAAACTACATAAATTCCACTTCACATTTCATCTCTAACTATAACTCTAGTCTAAGCAACAAGTGCATCCCTAAGCATAGCTCTAGTCACCACATCTGCAACAACAAGCATATCTCTAGTTCTAACTATAGGTTTAGTAATAAATTTTAAAAATGTTAAGGAAGAGCTAATTTAGCCCTATTCAAAGTCTATTTTAATATAATTTTGCATGTAATTATTACAAACCAATAGTTAAGTTTTTCTACGTTCATGTTTTAATAAAAAAAATGTTTTTTTTAGCATGTACATGTTTCATGTCTAAGGTATCTATAAGTTATAACATGCAACTAAGACTTATGATCTAGTCATTCATGATATAATTAAAGTTTTTCTATACTTGGAAAATGAGGTGACCCCTTTCCCAAGTCATTTATATACATGTAAAACCCTCTTTTAAGAGGATCAAGGTTTTGGATCAATATAAAGGAAAAGATCAAGAGATTGATTATCATGCAACTGTGTTTGTTCTTTATTCTTCTTTTTATTCAATAAATGAAATTTAAGTTTCATTGTCTATATTAATTCAATAATTCTAAAGTGTGATAATGCTACAAATAAATTTGATTATTTCAATAAATGAATATTGATCTTAGATGTGCAATATCAATTGAGAATTGGTATATTTCATTGGTTTAAGTAGTTAATATAGGTTTAATTGATAATTTTAGGTGTGTAGAGGTATATTTTTTGGTATAATCATCTAGGAATAAATCATAATACCTTAGGTAAATTTTTTGTTCAAGCTGTAACCTCTCAGATAAGGATGTGCTATGACAGCCCTATGAAGAGCAATCTTCAATTGAGATCATTAAATATATTATATTTATTATCCTAGAATACTAATTGTGTTTATTCATAAGTATGAAATAGATACAAATGACACACAGTAGTATTAGAGATATTTATCCACCAAAGAAATATTATTAGAACTAACCTTTTAGGAATATAAAACATTCTCTTTTGCATTACCCTTCTTTCCCTTTTTTAGTTTATTTGAGATCTACCCACCTTAAAATAATTCTCCACCCATCTAACACACCTAGTGGTTAATTTTTATTAAATTTCGTGAATCCATCCACAAAACTTGGTTAAACAACCCACAAGTTCAACATGTTATTCCATCACTTAGTTATTTTAACTACATACCTACAAATCATGCCTCGTAGTGGAAACTTATTCCATAAAGATCCAAAAACATTATAAGATACCTCATTTAACCTTTTGTGGTCTATATTAAACCCAATAAACAATCATGTCTATAATTTAGAATGTGTCATTAACACAAACTCTCCCAACCATTAATTAATTTCCATTAACTCATGTTTCCCCTAACCAAAACTTATGATTTCTAAATCTAGCTGGTATTCAAGCAATTCCACATTATTAAAATCAAGATTTAGTTCTAGTTTAAACCAAAAATACATGTATTTCCCATCAATAATCATCTAAACCTAAGTTATATGCAATCCAAATAATGGTCCAAAGATTAAGCAATGTTTTTTGAACTTGAAAAATCAAGTAGGTAGCTCAAATAATGGAAATTCTTCCCCAAATTTCACTTATCAATGAAATTATAGACCCTTTAATATAACTAAGAAACAATATAAATACTAATCTAATAAATTGTTGATATCAATATTATGGAGATTTCCTTGACCAATTATTTTCTTTTCAATAATACTACCCAACATGGATAACTTCATAATGTTGAGTTTTGTCTAGCCTTTGACATAATGCACAAAGAAATTGACAAATATGGGTTTTTACCAAATGATAATAAAACTTCATGTAATGTAAATTATTGTATTTTATAAATGTCTCCTAATACAATAATGGTATTAGAAACTCTAAATTTAACTAATGTAGAAGATAATGAACCTAAATATAACACAAATGAAATTCAGGACATAGAATAATACCAAAGAGGAAATTATACACTTAGGAGTAGAGCACTTCAACATCTAACTACCTAAACACCACTAGGTAATGTTGTTACACCTCCTATTCATAACTATAAAAATGATCCACTTACACCAAAATCATGTGCCAATTAGCCATCTGCTAACAAAACAATCTAAAACATCATAGAAAACATGATAAAGATGAAATAACACAACCCTTTATGAATTATCACAAATAATTAAATAAAGTGATTTTCTTCTTAACTCTCTTAAAAATAAGAGTAGTCAATCCAAACAAAATAACCTTGTTAATACCAATGTCATAATACATAAGGCTAGGGCTAAAGACCCACCATTCTTACTTAAAATTGGAATTTGTGGTAAGAACATTCATGAGTATATTCTATATTCTAGTGGAACAACTAATGTTATGCCTATAATTATTTTCAATAAGTTAGGCCTAGTTCTTATGAAATTAGACAAAACAATATTTCAGTTAGAAAAATTTCAAGTCAAAGAGGTAGGTGAGTTATTTAATGTCCATATACAATTACAAGTTGATATCATAGTACAATAGTTCACATACATAGAAATAGTTGATATCCTAGAAGCATATGCCATGCTACTAAGTAGGGATTCACCAAGATCACCTAATGGCTATATGTACACATAATTTTCTAACATGTGGATGCCATGGAGAGGAGTGGGAAATCAAATTATAATTTATAAAGAGGCATGAGTGAAATTTAAGATAAAAGACTAAAATGTAATTAATTAACAAGTAAAATTAACCTATATAGATGTAGGTGTCTATACTTTTTCATCCAAACCATCAAAGAAGAAAAGGTTTGATTCTTATTAGACTTCAAATATGTGGCTATTGTATTTAGATGGAGCATGCTCCCAAAAAGGATTTTGGGTTGCTATTTTAATTATTGATCCTAATGGTAAGAGATATGTTAAAGCTTATAGATTATAATTTCATTTTACTAATAATATGATAGATTATTAAGCATTGATTTTGGGTTTGTATTTTTTTATTAGGCTTGATGTCCATCAATTATGAGCCTTTAGTGATTCTAAATTATTTTTCAACTAAGTACATAATGAATTTTAGTATAATATTTCTTATTTAAATAAGTGAAAATACAGTGATTAGGACTTGATTGATTATTTTAATACTTTTATCATTTTAGTCATTCTTAGAATATAAAATGAAATGGTTGATTCATTAACTATCTCAGTCGCTAACCTCACACCACTAGACAAAACTGACTTGAAAAAAATTCTATCAAATTATTTCCTTGTCCTTTTATGGTTGATTAAATTAAACATTTTAAATTTTTTTATCATGATAATAAAATTATTTATTTATTATCTAACTCCAATTCATTCCATGCACATGTAATTGAGGTGTGTATAGGTATCTATTTTTGTATAGTCATCTAGGCATGAGTCATTACTACCCTAGATAAATTTCTAGTTTGAGCTATAACCTCTTAGATAAGGGTGTGCAATAACAGCACTATGGAGAGAAATATTTACTTGAGATCATTGAGCATACTATATTTGTTATCATAGAACACTAACCATGTTTTTTCATAAGTATGAAATAGCTACAAATGACAAACACTAGTATCAGAGATACTTGTCCACCAAATAAACAATGTTAGAACTAACCTTTTAGGAACATAGAACCTTCTCTTATGCATTACCCTTATTTCCATTTTTTGAGTTTATTTTAGATAAACCCACCTTAGAATAATTATCCACCCATATAACTCACCTAGTGGTTACTTTCTATTATATTTCATGCATCCATTGACAAAACTTGGTTAAATAACCCACATGTTCAAATTTCTATTCCATCACCTTTTTATTTAACCACATACCTACAGCCCATGCCTCCTAGTGGAAAATTGTTCCATAGAGATCCAAAAACATTATAGGCTACCTCATTTAACCTTTTTTGGTATGTATTAAACCCACATAAACAATCTTGTCTATAAATTAGAATGTGCCATTAACACAAACTCTCCCAACCATGAATTAGTTTCCATTAACTCATGCTTCCCCTAACTAGAACTTATGATTTTTGGTATTCAATAAATGCCTCATTATGATAATCAAGCTTTAGTTCTAGTTTAAACCAACAATACATAGATTTCCCCTCAATATTAATCCAAACCTAAGTTATATGTAATCCAAATAATGGTCCAAAGATTAAGAAATGTTTTATGAACTTGAAAAAATAAGTAGGTAGCTCAAATAATGGAAATTCTACCCCAAATTTCACTTATAAATGAAATTATAGACCCTTTAATATAACTAAGAAACAATATAAATACTCATCTAATAAATTGTTTGATATCAATATTATGGAGATTGCCTTGACCAATTAGTTTCTTGTCAACAATACTACCCAACATGGATAACTTGATAATGTTGAGTTTTGTCTAGACTTTGACATAATAGACAAGCAAATTGAAAAATATGAGTTTTTACCAAATGATCACAATACTTCTTGTAATGTAGATGCTTCTAGTTTATCAAAGTCTCCTAATATAATAATTGTCTTAGAAACTCTAAATTTTCCTAATGTAGAAGACAATGAACGTAAATATAACACTAATGAAATTTAGGACATTAAATAATACCAAAGAGGAAATTTTACTCATAGGAGTAGAGCACATCAACATCTAACTACCTGAACACCACTAGGTAATGTTGCTACACCTCCTATTCATAAAGCTATAAATGATCCACTTATGCCAAAATCATGTGCCAATCATCCATATGCTAAAAAAACAAGCTAAAACATCATATAAAACATGATAAAGATGAAATAACATAACCCTTTATGAATTAGCACAAATCATGAAACAAAGGGATTTGCTTCTTAAGTCTATTACAAACAAGAGTAGTCAAGCCAAACAAAAGAACGTTACTAATACCAATGTCATAACATATAAGACTAGGGTTGAAGACCCACCATTCTTATTTAAAATTAGAATTTTTGGTAAGAACATTCACTATTATCTTACATATTCTAGTTGAACAACTAATGTTATGCCTATAATTATTTTCAAGAAGTTAGGCCTGGTTCTTATGAATTAGACAAAGCAATATTTTAGTTAGAAAATTTTCAAGTCAAGGAGGTAAGTCAGTTATTTAATGTATATATGTAATTAAAATTTGATCCAATAAAAAAATAGTTCATTACATAAAATTAGTTGAGATCCTAGAAGAATATGCCATGCTACTAAGTAGGGATTGGCCAAGATTACCCAATGGCTATGTGTAAACATAATTTCCCCACATGTGGATGCCATGGAGAGGAAAGGGAAATAAAATTAGAATTTTTAGAGAGGAATGAATGATATTTATGATAAAATACTAAAATGTAATTAATGAAAAATTAAACTTAACTTATATATAAGTAGGTGTCTATACTTTTTCATCCAAACCAACAAAGAAGAAAAGGTTTGATTCTTATCAGAATTCAGGTATGTGGTCATTGTATTTAGATAGAACATGCTCCCAAAAAGGATTTGGAGTTGGTATTTTACTTATTGATCCCAATGGTAAGAAATGTGTTGAATATTATAGATTATAATTTCATTTTAATAATAATATGATAGAGTATGAATCCTTGATTTTGGGTCTATAATTTTTTATCACATTTGATGTCCATTAATTAAGAGCCTTCAGCAATTTTGAATTGTTTTTCAACTAAGTGCATAATAAATTTTAGTGAAATATTTCCTATTTAAATAAGTAAAAATTTATTGATTGGGGCTTGATTGATTATTTTAATATGTTAACATTTTATTCATTCTTAGAATATAAAATGCAATGGCTAATTCATTAATTGTCTCAGTCACTAACCTCACACCACTAGACAAGACTCACTTGAAAAACAATTCTATGGAATTAATTCTTTGTAATTATATTCTTGATAAAATTAAACATTTTCAAGTTTTTTATGATCATAATTAAATTATTTATTTATTATCTAACTCCAATGCATTTGATGCACATGTAATTGACAAATAAGAAATATTCAATTTTGGAGAATAAAAATATAATTCTAATGGAGTGATTCAGTTAAAAGATAATCATATTGAAAAAGGAATGATATAATTATATATATTATATTACTTGGATAAAAATAATTTAAATATAAAATTGAGCCTTAGTTGAGTCAAGAGTCATGGATTCTCAACATGGGAACTACAATAAACCTGAAAACATGGTGTTGGGCTAGAATGCAATGATGAAGAGATGTAATCATTGAATAATATGTTGTGCTATCAAGATATCATAACATGGATATACTTAACACTAAATTATATTTGGATCCTACTTTGGTAGATAATGTTAAAAATATATAAATGTCAATACACAAGGGTGATAATCATATCTACAACATTCCAATTAAATTCTAAACTTAGATACAATATATGCAAAATTTATTAAATTGAGATAGGATAAATAAAGAAAGTATAACTATGATAGATATGGAAATGAAAATTAGGAAATTTACTTAGATATTTTTTATGTTAACACAATTCTAGATGTAGAATAGGTAAGAAGCAGACTAGAAGAGGACTTTAAAATAGTCACCAAATTCTAGATTGAGTACATATGAAACCATAAACACTAGTGCTAGCCTTAGATGTTAATGTTGACATTGCTATTTGAAGCAATTATAGGTTTCATGTATGAAATATTTTTTTCTAAAATATGTGACCACCTATATGATTTTGGGTTTATCTTCACCTTCACTATAGTGCATTCATATTTGGCTCATAGACAATCATGCCTCATGAAAAAGAGAAACTGTAGTTCTTCATCTTCATAGTGACATTAGAAAAAAGAGGGTTATTGGTCTCATGGTGTTGAGCTAACCCAAAATACCCATATGTCAATGGGTATTACCTATATATCCACTACTATGAATAGGTCCTTAGACTAATGTAGTTATCCCTTACATGTTGTCTTGTGTGTGAATCATGCAATATGTGGAAATCAAGTACAATAGTGACCTAGCTTATAAATTAGGAAATCATGCTATTGGGATACTCCTTCAATAATTCATACTTGTATAGAGTAGATGTGAGATTTAATAAATTAGGAAAGTTTCAAAAATGAGAGGAAAAACCAAGGTCTATGTTTTCCAAGTGTACAAGACTGAGGTGCTATATAAATCATAAGTATCATCCACATTTTCCTCCCTTTAATCTATTAATTAATATGTTGGTTTAAAGGATAATAAATGCATAAATTTTTGTGTATAAAAAACTTTTCCTTTACATGATCTCAACTTGAGTTCTTTGTTGTTGATTGACTTACAATGAATAAAATGTTATAATATATAATCAGTACACATCTAGTTTGAAATTGAAAGCATTGAAAATATTGAAATTAAAAGATAAAAGTTTAGGAGTACACCTATGTATCAATAAAATCATATTACCTATTGGTAAGTTAAATTGAAAATATATATCATTGTAAATATCTAAAGATAAGATTAGGATATACACACATATATACATATACACATATGCACACACACACACACACACACACACACACACACACACACACACAGACACACACACACACACACACACACACACACACACACACACACACACACACACACACACACATATAGACACACACATACATATAACACACACACACACCTCTCTCTCTCTCTCTCTCTCTCTCTCTCTCTCTCTCTCTCTCTCTCTTTGTGTGTGTGTGTGTGTATCCTCACACATACATACATAAATGTTACCATCTTATGTATTTATAAGTTGAATTGAAAATATGTATCACTGTAAATATCTAAAGCTAAGATTAGGATATACACACACACACATATATACATATATATTCACACACACACACACACACACACACACACACACACACACACACACACACACATTAAAAGTGCATATAGATATGGATAAAGAGATATTGGAAGGCACATGCTCCCAACCTTGGATAAAAGGTGAGTTTCCACCTCGTAGTTGAGATTAGCTCAACCATGTAACCCAGTCATACTTATAACCCAGTGAGAATAAGTGAAAAAAATCAACCCATGACATATATTTGGTGAGGTTAGATGATGTGATCAAATCTAACCTATAAACTTGTCAAGATTAAGTGATTTAATCTCCTCAAACATACCAAATGAAAAATAACCACTATAATATATTAGCTCAATACAATCCATAATAGTCCAACCTGGTGGGTGATGATAGTCAATAGAAGAATTTTGAGATCTAAAATTATTTTGTATTTTATAATATTAGGTGCACATTCCATAGTATTTTCACTTTAGATATGTCTCATGCTAAAAATGTGTATATCAATGGTAGTAATGTATAAAATTCTATCATAAATTTGTATCTGAATCATATAGCTATGTGATTTGATTAATTTAGAATTTTACATAAGTGTGGGTAGCATGATACCATAACATTTTCCCACTATATATGGAGAAATATAAAAATTGATATAAATGTTACTGTGGAGGATGTGTTTCCAAAACATGCCTCCACTAAAATTAGGTATGCCAAATACTGAGTAAGTGTGGATAACACTCTTCCAAAGCATTCTCCCACTGAATCCAAAAATTATCTAAATATGGAAAGCATTCCTCAATGACATGATCCCACTGATATTCCCCCTTCCCCTTTGAGGTGAGGGAAGATAGAAATGGGTAATTATCTCACCTAAAAAGAAAAATACAACTGAATAATCTAGGAATAGAACCACACAACATATAGAATAACACGTGTATGTAAATGTATCATTTAATCACATAGAATCATGTTATCACATGAAGGTCTAAGATGCATGATAAATATCATGTAAACATTTGTATAGTAATAATACAAGTTCAAAAGGTAATAAATCACACACACAAGATCACTCAAAATCAAGTCAACATATAATGGTCTTAGGAGACCATAAATAAGGCATATTTTTAAATGCCACAAAATCTAAGAGACATGACTTAATAAAATTCCCATAAAATCAATAATGACATATTCAAATTTCTATACAATAGACAATGACATGAAAATGTCAAAGAAATCATGAAAAGGCACAAGTGATATAAATGAAGGATCATATTAAAATCCTTGAACAATAAAAATAATATCAAGTCAAGACACTCAAGGAAGTGGATAAAGGAAATCATAATGAACTGACATAATCATATCATAGTAACCCATGGATAAAATGTGTTAGCAAAAAAAATTCTAGTGCATAACATATCAAGTACCCTATGAAATATATAATTATGGATAATGACACGTGTAATTACATATAAACTCAAACATTAAAATTAAATATTATCATCAAACCATATAACTTATGAGTATCAAGATCAAAGTAGCAGATGCCCCCAATGCCCACATGATATGAGTAGAGTGAACTCCCAATGTAACTCTTTATTCCTATATCACATTCAAATAAAATAATGAAACACACACATATTTATAAGTAATTTGGATGCTATTAATAAACATGGAACTATCAAAAATATGCAAAGGATCTAATAAAATATGTAGGTGCCAAAAATAATTTTGGATTTTTGAATTTTTATTTTATCTTTTTACTATTTCTAGACTATGTGAAGTTTTTGAACATTAAGTTGGTTCTTTAACATTTTTTTCATTGTGATTGGATAAGTTAAAAAGGTACATATCATGTTCCTCCTCATGCTTTACATGTGTATTATAATAACTAATGCTATAATTTGGAATATGTATTAATTTGATTCATGAGAAAAAAAATACCTTGCTGATTTGCATAAATTTTATCTTCCATTTCATATAACTAAAAGCTTCCCAATGTAAATGAGTGTAACATATTATGGGGTAAGACCTATATTTCTTTAAGTACAACATGAGACCCAAAATTAATAGCAATAAAAAATAAACTGAATGAATCTTTTATTTCCCCTTATCACATAGGTCTTTAGCATGGTACCCAAGTTGTGAAAAACTTCTTTTACTAATTTTTTTAATTTTTTTTTGTAGTATCAATGTGGCTATGAAAAAATTAATAACCACTCATGAATAATTTAATTATTAAATCTTGGTGATTTGAACTCTTTTTATGTCATTCCCATTAGTATTATTGAATAGGAAATGGAACATGGATTGGACCCATGTTAAGTAAGCTTTACAAATTGGTCATGTAAAGATTGGGAATACAACATTTTTTTTTCATAATGTTATGTAGGCAATTTATCTCCTTCCTTTGTGTAAGGGATAAAACTTTTGTATTTGAAGGGAAATATGTTTAGTTATTTTGGATGACTAATTATTAAGGAATCACATATATTCACATCATTATATAAATGGGTAAATGATTCATATTATTTATGAAACATTCTTTCATTAAATGGAGAATGAATCCCTCTACTTAAAAAATTTGCAATTGTAAATCCAAGGGTCTAAATGCTAGCTCATATGATGTAATTTTTAATCAAATAGTATAATATTGAAGGTATTCATCATCACATTACTTAAAATTGTGAAAATGTACTAATGTAAGTTTACCACCCTATGGATATTGAAATCCATGAAGAAAGCAGATTCAAATTATGAAAAAGTGGTTAAGGAACATTTTGGTTGGCTATAGAACCAATTCTGAGCCTCATAAAAAATGCTCATGTGGAATACTTTTAGCAATAATTTGTCATCTTTTTCCAATTGACTAAAAGAATGTACATATTTAATCATGTGGTCAAATGGGTCATTATGACTCAAAACTAGAGGTAAATCTAGTAGTTCAAAATCTTGTGGATAATAATATTCAAGTATACATTGTGTAAGAGGTTTATTGTTAAATGAAGTCACATTTTCATTAGTATTATATAAATCCATTTCCATTTAAAGTATAAAAAACTATATTTGAAGATTCCTAATAGTGGTCATCATAAAAATAAGATATTTGATGGGAATAATGGTGTTTTTCATAGGTGTTATCATTGGCTCCAACCACCACCTTTTTTTCATCTATGCATATGAGTATTGGCATACTCATGGATAATAAGTGCAAGTTCAAAATCACTAAATTTAGGATATTTTGGTATGGTATTGTATCATTTAATTTTTGTACTTTTAGTATATCATTTTAATATATTGTACAATTTTGATAATATGGTTTATTCAATTTTCTTAAGGATATAACAATTGTATATTGAGGAAGATTTTGTAAAGGAACCTTTTTTATTTTGATAGTGACTTTTGGTATAAATGAATTATTTCAAAGATAAAGATCATTTAGTTTATATATTGATAAAAATTCCATATTTAAAAAATTAACATCCATTTTCACTTTAGTTTTATAATACTTTATTATTCTTAATGGCTTAATGTTCATTGGTAAAGAGGCCATGATATCTTTCTTAACCATTTGAAAATTTTCAATATCAAATGAAGGTATGGAAAAGTCATCACCTTTGACTAGGGGATATTGTTTGGAAATTTTATAATATGAGGGGTTTTGATCAATGATATTTAAGGAACATCCCATTTATAAATATTTTGTAAATTCTTCATTAGATACTTATGGAGTTGGTGAAAACTATAATGATTAAATGAAGACTTTTTCCATGTGAAACCAATTTTTGTGTAGAAAGTAAAGGCAAAGGATTTTGATCTTCCTTAATATGGATAAACTTATGTTATGAGATTGTGAGAGAATGGAAATAATTTAAATGGATATTAGATACCACCATTCAAATATTATATATTATAAGATTTTTCACTCAGAATATTGTAAAGTAATCAATTTTAATTACTTCCTTAAGGGAGAGTTGAAGAGTTTCATAATCATAGTCATCAAATAAATCAATATCATCCATGATGAGAGAGATAAATAAAATAAAAATTAGGAAAAGGTATGAGATAATCATCTAAAAGATAATTTTTATACAATAATTATGCTAATATGTCAAGTTAAATAAACTTTTAACCCTAAATTAGATGTGGATCATACTTGGGTAGATAGGTTTAAGAATATAAAAATGATAATACACAAGGGTGATAATAAAATATAGAATAGGCCAATTAAAATTTTAATCTAAGATATAATATATGCTAAATTTATTAAACTAAGATACGTTAAAAATATAAAGTATAACTATGCTAGATATGGAAATGAAAAAGAAAACAATGTACCAAGTTGGTTCCTATGCTAACACAATTCTAGATCTAGAACATGTACGAAGTAGACTAGAAGAGGATTCTAGAATAGTCACAAAATTATAAATTGAGTGGCATTGTATATATGGACACTATCATTAGAATTTTATGTTAATCTTGATGATATTATATATACTAGACACAAGTTTTCTATATGAAATACCTAGTGGAAAAAGATTTGACCACTTAAATGATTATGTATTTTTTTCACCTTCATAATAGTTAATTTATATCTAGATTATGGAATATCACTCCTCATGAAATGGAAAAACTCTAGTTCTTCTTATTAAAATTTACCTTGTAAAAAATGGAATAGTAGGATCTTAGTTTTGAGGTAACTACATATCCACTACTCTAAATAGGTCCTTAGACTGATGTAGTTATCCCCTACTATGTTGGCATGTATGTACACATGGGTACAATATGTGTATAATGAGTATAATAGTGACCTATCTTATAACTTAATAAATTGAGCTTATTGGATACTCCTTTAGTAATTTATACCTATAGATGTGTAGTCCCTATGACTATTATGTAAATAGTAATAAATAAAGAATCTTCATGTAATTAAATTATTTGTAGTTTGAATACTAGGTGAGGAATGAATGAGTGATTATGAATATATATCACTCCTATATATATATATATATATCACTTAGGCCAACCATTAGGATACATTTCATTTGAAAATTAGATGAATTTAGAATATTAGACATCCACATCAAGGTAGGACACTAGCATCAACATAGGTGTCTAGGACTAACACTTATGTCTTGGTGGTTATAAAATAGGTACATGGTCAAAACTTATAGGGGCATAGGATAAACATATTTTAAGCATTATAGATAATATAAAAGGTCTTGGTTATCAACATAAGACTAGTTATACCCATAGTTAGGTCAAGGGGCATAAGATAAAGTATATGTGAGACTTACAAAAGTGGGAAAGTAAGAAAACTAAGAGAAATTACCAAGGTCTATGTTTCTCAAGTGTACAAGATTGCGGTTCTATATAATTCATAAATATTATCTACAAGAGCTACAATGACCTAAAGGTTTTTGACCCTCATGTTATGACCAATAACATTCCTTTACATCCTAATAATAGGTACATTAGGAAATATCAAAGGCAAATAACTCTAGTCTTAGAACCACTCACTCTCAAAGAAGTCCAAAAGATGTTATTAGTTGACATCATCTTCCAAGTGCACAATTCAACTTGGGTGGTAAACTTTGTACCTATAAGAAATAAAAATGTAGAAATTCAATTTTTTTTAGATTTCATAAAATACCAATTATGCATCAAATAAATATAACTATCCCCTACCTTCACTATATGAGGTCATTCAACAAGCCAGTTATTCTGAGATGATTTCACTTTTAGAAAAAATCTTAAGTTACAATCATATCTTAGTGAACAAAGTATATAGATCTAAAACAATATTCACCACCAAGTAGGGAACCTACACCTATAGATAATGCCATTTCATCAACTTAACTCTAGTGGTACATTTCAATGAGCTATGGACACTTACTTCAAAGGCATAATTGGTAAGTGTATAGTAGTATACATGGATGATCTTATTATATTTTACAAATGCAACCATGATCACTTGAGTCATATAGAGAAGGTGTTTAAATGTTGTATAAGGTTTGGTATACCACAACCCCCAAAAATGTGTCTTATATGCAATGTAAGGTAAAATTATAGGTAACATTATCACCAATTAAGGTATGTTGATCAATCATGAACGAGGTATTTCTATTTCAAAAATCCATATACCAAATAGTAAGAAAGAATTTAAATCATTTTTTGGCAAAATAAATTTTGTATGAAATTTTATTTCTAGTTTTTATAAGATTACTTAATCTCTAAAAGCCATGTTAAAATAAGGGGTTAGGTTATAATGGAATACTTCTTCTAAGAGGGAATTTCAATAAATTAATAATGCAATTATGTAATATCCTATGTTAGTTAACCATAGTTATGCTAAAGATTTATATTTTTACTCTTTTACCTCTAATTATATAATTATAGTTGTCTTGACATAAATATTTAAATATGGAGAGTGTATACAAATGAAAATGCAACTAACATATTTATCAATCCTAGATCAGAGAAGATAAATACTATTTACACTTTCATTGGTTGATACATTAGGTTTTTGAGGTCATGACCAAGATGGATCTTTTAGACCTAACCAAGGGATCCCTTACC
Organism: Torreya grandis; assembly: GCA_037957365.1. Taxonomy (NCBI): domain Eukaryota; kingdom Viridiplantae; phylum Streptophyta; class Pinopsida; order Cupressales; family Taxaceae; genus Torreya; species Torreya grandis. Next base: position 4,492,360 of record JARHVA010000132.1, read on the forward strand.
ACAATAATGTCAGTAGAGAGAGTTCCAAATCCTATAGTCAATCAAAAACATGTGATTACCCTAGCTAGGTCATATGTTTTCATACTCACTAAGTAAATGAAAAGTAAATTAAAAGTTAATCCAGTGCTCACCAAAGCTTGTGGTACAAAGTGGGGGTAATAAACATGCATATAATAGTTATAATTAAGCTACGTATGTATATAACTCTAATGCATGGAGAGATAAATATATTTAAAATCCATTATTTACGTTACTTTTATTTACTAAAATATATGAGTAAAATTAGATATACTTACCTTGAAGATAAACCCACTAAAACTCAATCTCTCGATTGGCCAAAGGTGTTTTGAAAGAGGTTATTATGTTTTGTAAGGATGTCTAATAAATACCTAAGCATCCAAGACTTTTATACTATACAAGATTATTCTCCAATCATAAAAACTAATGAATAACTCCTCAAGTAGAATGGTTGAAGAGAAGATTGTAAATAAGTGAAAATGAATAATTAAGTCTTGTGTCTCTCTAATAAATGGAAAAATGAATGTCTATATATATATATGAATCTAACCCTAATCCTTTCCAAATATTTAGTGAATAGGGTCAACCCAATCAGACTCTATATCATTAATTGACAAAAATAAGTTATGTCTCCATCTTAGTCAACCAAAGCTGACCTAGACCTATAACGTGAAAATATCAATTAGAATACAATGTTGGTCTAGGTTGACATTATTTGATAAATGTTAAAAATGGTTTTAGACTTATGTAGGGGATAATAAAAGTAGTGAATTACTCATAGGAGTGTGTAATAGACTGTTAAATCTTAAGGAAGTGTTTAGTATAATATTATGTAGATATCAATTGGTGGTATAGGGGAAAACAATCTTTAAAAGCACCAATGGTCTACCCACCCCTCTCCCAGTGTACCCTTTAAGGTGTGCACTCAAAGAGATTGAGACTCAATAGGTTCTTACAATAGATAAATCTTCAATAATTGATAAAGTTTTAAAAATATTATGTGTATACATATGCCCCACTCGAAGCTAATCATATGTCACTCAAGTGCAACAAGGTATGGTGCTTTGAGAAAAGAACATAACAACACACAACACTAAAGCTAAATAAATTATATTATTTTAAAGTATAAAATAGCTTAAATTAGATGACAAATGAAATATCTAAAATAAAAGTAATGTATGCATACCTTGACTCATCTTATCTCTCAATAGTTGTCTATTATGTTTCGATTTTTGATCATGGAGGGTGAAAAGACTACTTTAGACAAACCCAAGGATACAAAACTAAAAGGAAAAAACAAACAAACTTAAGAAAGTCAAGATAACTGAAATGGTGTAGGTGACACTTGGAAATTTGGTAAGTTGGGGTGATAAATGCTAAGTTATAACTAAATGACCAAGTAAAAATTTTAGAGTAAATCAGGTAACCAAAAATCCAAGGTTACTAAACAATTAGAAAACTCAAAGAGTAAACCTCAATTAACAAAGATAAAAATTATGTCAAATAAAGGATATAATTAAAAATGTTAATCAAACATAAATGTGAAAGTATTAACAATCCTTACTTAAACAAATATGGACAAGTAATGGTAAAACAACATTGATGAGTGAGTAGTAACAATCCTTACTCAGTCATCAGTGGGAAAAGTGCATAAAATGGAAAACAACATTGGTGAGTGAGAAGTAACAATCCAAATTCACTAAACAATGGAAAAATTACTAAAAAATAGAAATGGATATAATTTTCTAAAAAAATGAAGTACAACAAAAATATAGAAATGAAAGTAGTTGTCCAAAAAAAGGAGGTACAAAAATGGAAATTTTTTAAATTAACCAAGGAAATTATATAAAATTAAATAAATGATATAAAGTTGATAATATGGGATTGTAAACTTGTAACCATTTCTTAACATTTTAAAAACTAAACTCTTGGTTGAGTAAAGGTATCATTATTTTATGAATAAAATGGTGATCTAATGAGGACAACATGGTCTTATCCATGGTATTATAGTACAACTCATAAAATATAAACCCAAGCGCATGAAATAAAGGCAAAAATGATATTTGTGAGGAGGGCATTGTCCTATCCATGGTTTTGCGCTAAAACTCACAAAATTAAAAATCAAAAGAATGAAAAAATAATGTGAAACCAAAGTGGTAGAAATGGTATTTATGAAGAGCACTTGGTAGTATCTATGGTCTTACACTACAAATCACAAAATAAAAACCTAAGGGGGTGAAAAAAGCATTATAAAATAACAAGTCAATAAAATCAAAATGAATTTATGTGGAATATTAGGTCCTCTTCATGGTATTACACTGCAAATCATATGAAAAGGAAACCAAAGGACCCAGAGAAATAACTAAGGTTTGGGGAAATAGAATATTTTTATAGAGGATGAGACCCATATACAGATGTTGAAAAAAGTGTTAGTAGGATAGCCTATAGAAGTATGATAATAAGAGAAATATATGAGTAAATTATTTCTTTAAAAATTTTACATTGGTGGGATGTTTGAAAATATGGCCATCATTAGTTTGGAAGTGATAGGTGATAGGACCAAGAATATATTGAACTAAATAAGGGCCCCACCATTATTGGGCATATTTTCCTTATTTATCATGGGTATAGTCTAATTTAAGGAATAGATAACCAATATTTAAAGTGTATACTTTAATATTTTTATTATGTCACTTGGTGATATGAAACTTATATTAGCAATTATGTTATAGAGTGGCTAGACAGTGTTCATAAAAAAGATCATGAACATGTAGGCAAGATTCAAGTAGTTACTCATTTGGAATTATACCATGAAGATATATATGTAAGGAGGTAATATAAAATTACAATGGTATGATATAATCAAAATCATATACTACTAAAAATGGATATCCCCTAATGGTAATACAAATTCTAGAACAATAGGCCCAAAGTGGGATATAAATGATTATGCCAATCTGTGTGAGTTTCACAGATGGTTTTTTGAAGGATTTTATTGAGTATTTATTAGTGGCCTTGGTTTTTCCATTGAATTATGGATGATAAGGTGGGGAAAATTTGTGCGATATTTTGAATTTAGCACATAACTACTTCACATCCTTGTTTTTTAAATTATTGACATTTTTAGAAATGATAGTATGCGTAATATAAAATTATAAATGATTTGGTTAAGGATAAACTTGGAATTAGTAGTTTTTGTGAGATTGAAGAGAGGCATGTATTCTACCCATTAAGTAAAATATTTAGTGGTTGTGATGATAAAAACATTCCCATCTTATGATCGAGGTAGTTTACTGAGATCTAATACTAATTTAATTTTTTTTCAGAATATTAAATTCTTATTCCTAATTTAGTTAAGGGTCTAGGTTGAATAAATTAATACATAATATTTGAATAATTTAACCACTAATTTGTATAATTTATTTTTAACCTTTCTATAAATAAAAATAAATATGGAGAAAATAAGACTTAGCTTAAAACAAATTGAAATGGCTATTTAAGGTCTGGTATTGGCTATGCAGGACTAAGACAATGTCAAAAATTAGGATCTAGATTTTATTTTTTAAAATTATAAGAGCATTGAAATAGGACAACCTAGAGTTGAATGTTATTGTCTTCTTCTACCGCTATTGTATAAACTATTCAAAAAGGTCTAATTTTTCTATGTTTTATTCACTATCCCTATGTGAGCCTTCCTATGAAATCTTGACTACTAAAAGTCTATGTAACTCCATATAGAGCTGATTTAATCTTGAAACCATAGACTTCATTATTCTTTGATAAAACTTGAGAAATAAGGGTGGGGGTGTTAGTATGTTTAATATGCATTAAACGTGTATACACACCCCTTATGTGGGCACGCTGCCTACATACCAATATTCAAAAGAGGAATTAAACCATATTTAGATCTCCCAGTTAATGTGCCTTTTGCAATAGTGTAATGAAAATGAAAAAATTATAAATTGGGTGTGCTTTATGTGGCTAGGGACTGGTGTGAGGATTTAGATATGATTTTAGCTACATTTCATGGCTATATGTAGAGAATAAGGAAATTTGCTTCTATGGTTTTTCTTGTATTATTGCTTACTTTTTAATATTTACCAGCCTCTTTCTAAATTAAATTTGAATGGGATTTTTTAGAGATCTATTAGTCATGATTCGAATGTATTCATGTTAGGCTGACAAGATGAAGGATATTAACTAGAAAGAAATAACTATTAGTGCTCAAAATGTAATTGGATAGGAGCATCGAAATAGGGTACCCTATGGTCTAGCACTATAATCCAATTTGCTTTCTCCTATACTATAGGTAAGAGACTTAGGGGGATAAGATTATCCTAGGAAATGATGTGTAGCTAAGGTGGAATGACTATTTAAAAAGCTCAAAATGACTGGGAATAAGCAAAAATGTGTCTAGAAGGGTCATGAGAGTATGTAAGAAAGACCTATGGGTTAGGTGTCATAAACCACACTCAAGCTACTAATTTTGAAATCTTATATGAATACATTTTCCCCTCCCCCTTTATTCTAGTGATGTAAAAAAGTGAAATACTAAGATAAAAGAAAAGTAAAAATTGTACCTGAACTTACCTACATGGGTGAAGCTCATGAAGATATGTGATGCTAGTTGTGAATAGAGAGCACATTGTGAAGTGTAAATTTGTAAGAGAAATTAAAGAGTGGATTAGTTCTTACTAGATAATCTATATCTAAAATAAGAACATACAAAATCTAGGTGAGAGAGAGAGAGAGAGAGAGAGAGAGAGAGAGAGAGAGAGAGAGAGAGAGAGAGAGAGAGAGAGAGAGAGAGAGAGAGAGAGAGAGGAATGAATACACCTCATCAGGTATGTGAACCAATATAAAACCTATTGTGATGTAGAGTGATGATAAGTGATGTTGGGTATGTGTTGAATGATGTTGTACCAAAATTAATATCATAAATTAATATAAGTGCTTATTTCCTTGAGAGTGGCTCAAGAATGTAAAGGTCCTTTGGCTCCATCATTTCTGATTAAGTGAAGCTATGTGATCATGCATGTGTTAATTGATGTTTGGACTATGTTCTTAATCCATTTGAGTAGGTTAATCAAGAATATAAAAGGATATCTAGTCCTTTAACTCCATCATTTCCCTATGAAGTGAAGCTATGAATTGATACTAGTATGAAATGTGTGTTGTATGAGGTGGATCTTGAAGTCCATGAATGTTTTATAATCTAAAAATGTAGTGTGGATAGTTGAATGTGTGTTGGAAATTAGGCCACTCTTGGCCACTTAAAAAAGAAGGATATTAGGCTTGTATGAAATCCACTTCAAAACTGGGCAAAATACTTGTATGGAAACCACTCAAGAATGATTCCAACCACCTGCATATGAAATAAGTCATGCAACTATTGATAATACCTAGGTAATTTACTAAACTAAAAAAAAAAGAAGTCAAATGTCTCATGCACATTACCCCCAATCACTGGTGTCTATAACATAGATTCTATTTTAAAATTTATACCAATTGCCATAGCTAAAACTAGAAGTGAGATACATAATGATGTGCATGATGCCCCTCTATAGCTGGATTTTATGACAAAACTATATTGAAACTATTGATTCTAATATGAACTATTACTAACAAAATTGTAACTAGTCTTACCTTTCTATCTATTTCAAAAAAATCTATTTTTTTGTTGTTTGGATAGGAGCACCAAAATAAGATACTCTACTATTTGACATTGTAGTGCAAACTTGGCACTCTTATCCTATACTAATTATGAAGACTATTCTATAATTATCACTATATGGCTGGTCTATTCTACCTAGTTTGAAGTTTGAATACTATTTTGGGTGTTCTAAAAACTCATTTTTAAAACTAATTAGAGGCTCTGATCTCTATGATAAAAACTCTTATTTATTACCCCCTCTTCTGAAGGTAGGAATGAAGACCCTGTAATGACTATCCTCATAAGAAAGAGCCCTAAAAGTGTGTTATGCTATGAAAATACATGATATATCAATGATAATAAAAATATATCTCAAGATATAGGATAGTTTATAATGGAGATTGTTAAATCAACAGGGGTATACACAGATAGAAGTAACAATGTAATAACATGTGAAATATAGTGAACTAGAACAGGAAGTGTTAGTTGTTAGTTATCAAGGAAGGTTAGATCATGATTTGGATCATGTCATTGTAAATAGTTGAGAATCAATCAAGCAACAAGGACACAAGGAAATAAATAAGAAGAATATAATAGAGTGGCCAAGGGGCCAAACAATCAAGGTACATAAGCTATGATCGACATCAATACCATTAAGAGAGACTAAGAATCCTACCATTTTACTAGATGTAATTCTAAAAACACATTTTTAGAGGTTGAGTCTAACTTTTTATTTGATGAGTCGGTCAAAGATGATGGATAGATCAGAAAGATTGGTTTTAAAACATTTAGATTCATAAATGAGATCATATACTTATGTTTTCATAATATTATGGATAAGGTCATGGAAAATGTGGGTCATAGCCCACTAATAGGTATCTCTAGCATTTTTAAGGCCAAAGGGCATTTTAACATAGAAATAGGTGTCACATTTCATAATGAATATTATCTTGTTTTATTTTTCAAGGGTAATATGAATTTTATTTTAGTACAAAAAAATATCCATGAGGGATAAAATTTCATAGCCAACAATGGAATCTATGATGGCATCTATCAAGGGTAATGGAAAGTTGTCTTTGGGACAAGATAGGTTGATATTATAGAAGCCAATGCAAATGTAAATAACCATGGTAACCTTTTTATGAATTGGACAAATATTTTACACCAATTCAAAATTATCCATAGGATTAATAAACATGAAATATAATATTTTGATAATTTCTTTATGGCATATGGTGGAAACTTTGGTGGGAAATTTATATTATTTTTTGAATAGGTTTGGCATCAGGATATGTGATTATGTTATGCATCATGATATTAAGATGGATGTAGGGCATGTCCTCCTTAATAAGCATGGAATTTCCATCTTAAAAATGATAAGTCATGTTAATAATAGAGGAAATGGGATTGGTTTTTGTATTTATGCTAGTAATTAAGTTATTAAAATGAGGGGCATTTTCCTTGAAATTCCCATGTTTTTTGTGTTACCAAGGAGGTTGAGTTTCTTGGAAATGGATAAATTCAAGGATAGATTTATTACTAGGTAAGGTAGGTAGATGTCCATTTTATTTTATATATACTTCAAGATAAATTATTTTATTACCATGAAAATCATATTAATAATGTATCTGGCATACATTTATGGCCTTGGAATCAAGAGTGATCTTGGTAAGAGGTGTAATTATGGAGGGAGGTTGATTGGATTAAATTAGTTTTAAAATAGGCATATATTCAGAATTATTTATGAGTATAGGATATAGTAGAGTAATTATTATGATATAAGGTATAAAATGTTATTAAAGTTCCATAGTATTGAGTATTGAGGAGTGAAAAATTAACTAGCGGTATAAAAAATTCAATTTATAACTAAATATCCATGGAAATAGTATGAACATCTCAGTTAAAATCATGTATTTTTAGATAAGATTTTATGATAATGTTGAACATATTGGTATATTTATTAAGCTTGGTCCATAATATATATGTCATCATAGGTGAGAGAGATAATACAAGCTTGTGTTTTTTAAGGAACTTTGGAAATTAAGACACCTAGATCATTAAATTTATATGGTGGCATGGTTAAAGGGTATTGAAATAACTTAACCAAACATAATCATTGGAAGTGAAATAATCTTATGTATAAGTTTTGGCCAATTTTATCCCACATATTCATTGGAGATGAATAGGGTTCTGGATGGAATGAGTGGTCCAAAGATCACATTAGCTTGCAAAGCTTTTGAAACACTTTAAGTAACTTAAAGTGTAGTTTGTTAAAATTTAAGAAAGTAGGTTCTCATGGTGATCATGAACTTAATGGACATAAATTAGGTTTCATAGGTCTTAGGAACTCATTTTGATCCTTGAAAGTTCTTACATAAGAAAAGAAGAGCTAGACTATCATCAATACATCATGCAAAAACAAATAGGTCAATCTAATTGCACATTTAATAATTACATTTATGGGGACTCTAAGATCCAAAATATCACATGGAAATGAAGTTATTCCTAGATTATCCTTCAAAAAATTCATATCTTCATGTCTTTTCTATCTCAAGATATAAAGTTTCATTGTTAGACTTGCAGAGTGAAATGTGCATGCAGATGTCAATTTTAACCCTTGTAAATAGCCATTTGAATTCAAATGTCCCAAGGTTGAACATGTGGCTAATAAGTGTCTAAATATTGGAAGCTTGGGTTAAATCAAACTATGAGTGGTAACCTAATGATGTTAGTGTGTCCTAAATATCTAATGGAGTATATTTGATCATACATCAAAGATCAATGGTGAGCATCAAATCAAAAAGTCATCATAAATGTGTCGATAACAAGTGTCAAGATCTTAGGTACCTAAATAGAGATATAATAATGTGCATAAAATAACAAGGCTATTGGTCCCAAATAGATAAATAGAGCATATTATATCATACCAAAGCAAATCAATGGTGAACAAAGGTCAAAGAGTCAAAAGATATTGAAGATGAATGGTTTCCTACCAAGTGTCACAATTATGGAAACTATTAGATAAATCAATGGTACGTGTTTGATCCATGAAAAGGAATATATATGGTACATAAGATAAGGAGCTTAGATAAAATGTGATTCTACCAGATAGTGTAAGCATGGAAGTAGATGGAACTAATAGTAGGATCCTAAGAAGGGATGCATAGCTTAAAAAAGGAACATTTTTAAAAATCCATGTTAAGATCAAGGGCCAATATCAAAAGTCTAAGCCAAATATGATTGAGATCAAACTAGAGAAATTTAAAAAAAAAATTACATGGAGGTAGACATGCCAGATTCAATGGGTTCATCGTTAAAGCTATCAGCATGATTATGACCCTTTTCTCCACTTTTACATGTTAAAAATGAACCAGTAGTGAGTAATTCATGATGGAACAAGATCACAATAGATTGATCTAGCTGTTGTAACTACTTCAACACTAGAATTAAGTTTAAAACAAATTTATTCTATCATTGTAACTTAAGGAACATTAATGTAGACAAGAAATAAATTCAAAGGGACTGATATAGTTGTTATATATATTTTCCAAAATTAGTCTTAGATATTATGATCTTTTGTAATTGAATCAATACCAGATGATTGGAAATCTTGGTCATTATGATCCTTTATACATCCTTTTACACATGATCCCCATATCTCATCCAATTCTACTATAAATAGAGGCTTCTAAGCCTTGAAAAGGATCCCTTTCTTTGGCATGACTAGACTCTACCAAGATTTGTACTATAACACCTATCTGATGCAATAAAAGACTAAATTCCTCTATTTTAAATCTAAATTGAAGTGTGTCTCATGAATTCATTAACATTGTTAAGTAAATGCATGTATTATTTTCCTTTATCTAAGTTTTCTTGCCTTCATGCAGTGTTTTGATAGTTCTCATAGGTCATTCCAAGTGCATATATAGTCTATTAATTAGTTTAGAATTAGTTAATTTCCCTCCCATGCCAGGTTGATAACTAATCCATGCCTTTATGTCAAATACTTAGGTGAGGGCTAATCAAAGAATGAGTGAAATGATACTCTATAGTCTTTAATATGTCTTAGAGTGTGTCTTGTACAAGTATAAAGATCAAAACATTCGGTTCATCACCTCTTTTTTATATGCTTTCATAGATTATTGTTAATCTCTCTCCCCTTTTCTCAACAAGATACTAGTTTAGATTTAGTATAGGTGATAAACCCAAAATGAATCTAGCCTTCTCCAGAGGTCTTACCTTATATTAGGTGACCCACAACCTAAGGACATTCCCATGTTGGACTAGGTTTAGAAAGAGGACCTGAACAATCTCCTTCTTAGCTAGGTACAACCTAGGATGACAATAATAAGATACTTTATGTGAATTATATAGAGGAGGAAAATTAGTGATTTAATCAATAAGAGGGATTGTATGCTCATGAGGTAAAGAGGAAGGATGAAGCCACTCTAAAATGTAAAGAGCTAGTTTATTAGTATTGCATGTGTTTTCCAAATCATTTATCTCATCATCATTAGAATCAACAAGAATAAATTGTAAGTCTAGATTCATATTGATGAATTTAGGTAAAGGTATACTATTAATTTTTTAAATAGTGGGAATCTAATATTGAGATAAAAGATTGTGATGCTAAATACTCCATGGGTTAGGATTGACCTCATATTTATAATATTTTCCATTATCAATAAAATTAATACATTGGCTTCTATAAGAGGTAATAGCCCTCATGTCATGAGTCCATGGGCATCCTAGGAGTATATTATAATATCATAGCACATCAAGGAACATAAGCTTAGTATGTATAGTTTTGTGTCTAATAGTAAGAGGGAGACAAATATAACCATGTTGATTTTGATTGATCTTTTCAAATACATGATAGGTTAAATGAGTTTGCTTAAGATGATATTATTTATATTCGAGTTGTTGAATGAGCCAAAGAGATGTCACATTAATTACCAAACATTTGTCTACTAATAGCTTGTGAATGAGGGTGTTATTAATGGATATTTGATAAAGAGAGGTGGATTTTCAACTCAACAAATAATTTCATCATTAATCATGTCTTCTTCAAGGAATTCTATGGAAGGTTTTGGAGATGGACAACTAATTTTAATGGTATGAACTTATCTTGGTTGAGTTTGTAATAAAGTTATTCCTCTTATAATGAATATGGTTCTTTGATTTCTTGGATTATTTTCATTTCTAATTTATGATGATAGGGTGAAGTGTGAAATAATTCCATGAGAGTAATTTTTTAATTCCATGAGAGTAATTTTTTAATTCCATGAGAGTAATCTTAAATAAGAAGTTATATTGTGTTTTGGAAGATGAAGAACTAGCTCCAGGCTTGGAAGGTAAAATATGTTTAAGAAGAAGAGAAGTGGTTGGAGGTTTGGATTGAGGAAGTGGTTCTTAATTGATATCTAAAGGTAGGTTAGTGTTAGTAGTATATTTTATAATTTTCTTTTCTAGTGATGCTTTCTTTGGTTTTGTAATAAGATCTTTATGAGTCAATTTATGTTTTTAATTAACCTTATCTATATTCACGTATTTGGAATTGGTATAGTATTGATCATAATCAACATCAATCACAAAAATATCCTTGTTTGATTATTGAGTGTTAGATGTAGATAACAATTTTTTATTTTTAGAGGAAGAAGATTTGGAAGCTTACTTCTTTTAAGAAGCATTAACATAATATTGATGATAAATTTTGATCATGGCATCATGATTGAATGAATCTCATAGAATAAAAATATGAAAAAATTGTAATCCCCAAAAAAATTTAATGGGAATGACCTATATCATCATGAAACCAAAAAAATTTATTAGGATCATACTATTTGGGGGGATTATAAGGATATGCAAATTGTTTAGAAGGCACTAAAAGTTATTTCATTTGTTGCATGGTTAACAATGTATGGGAGGATTGGGTATTTCTCACTTTAGCTAATCCTAGTTTGTGTTAAGGAGGATTTCCAATTATCATATTGGTTGAATGTTTTAAATATCACTTGGTGTTTTTATATTTAATTCAAATTGTTTCATTAGGAAGTCTTGATGCTTAGCTTGGTCAAGAACATCTTTTAATTTTTGGGGAAATTTTTTTAATCTTGTATTAGAGTGAAGGTGTTAAGGCCATTGCGAGAAGTTTTAAAAAGTTATCATAAATCATGTTGTGATTGGATTTGTTAGATAAATATTTATATCATTTGATAAAATGATGAGATAATTTAGTAGGATATTGTTAGATTGATGAAATGACTAAGACAATTTTTAACAAGATCATTATGTTGGAATTATTTAACTAAAGGATTAACTAAATCCTCAAGTTGCCATATAGAATGTTGAGGAAGTTGGTTATACCATTATAATACATCACCGTTGAAGGTTTTAATTAAAAGTTTATTTTTGGAAAAAGTATTAGTTTGGATCAACTCTTTATAAATATTACAAAAAGATGCATGCCTTTAGTCCCATCATATTTAATAGTTGGAGATGTATTACCAATATAAATAGAAATAATGAAAGGGGATAAAATATCATTTGAATGTGTTGAAGCATCGTATTATGCATGATAGGTTTGGTAATAATATTTAACATGACATCTTTAAGAAGTGGAGGGATTTTTTATTTTTTTGGGGGGAAGGAGAACAGGAGGTTGATTAGCCATGTTTATCAAATGATGTTATAGTGTATCATTTGAGAGGTGTTAGATGTTTTCATGATGTTCATTTTCTACACTATTTGTGAAATAATTTGATTTTTATCAATTGGTGGGTTGGTTTTGGTAGGAGGATTCCATAAATTAGTATTAGGGGGAGGTTTTCTAGGTGGTGAATTTCATATGAGGTTATTTATTAGGCTTGTAAAAATTATCCCCATAGTATGGTAAGATGGTTAAAGGTGGGAATTATCTTGATAAGTATGAAAAGTTTGATCCACCAATCTCATAAGTTAGAGTGATTTAAACCATGTTGCAATATAAAGAAGAGGTAGAAGAAAAAGTGCCCCAAGAGTGAGGATCCTCTTGGATAGTGAAGGTAGGAATAAAAAACATCCCATATAGTGTCTAAATGGATTTAGATTGTCCAAGAAGATTATAATAGGGTATTTCATGATGCTTGGATAAATAATATGATATCAAGAATTAATGAGAAAAAATTAATGATAGGATCAACCACACACATAATAGTATTGACTAACAGGTACAGAGTTGACTAGGTTGATAAAGTATATGAAAAAGGATCCATAGAATAGGATGTAAACTACACAATCAAACTAGTCAATTGAGTGTTACAAAGGATAAAACTAAAACATACCATAAAAATACATAGTCATATGGGTTGACTCTATACTATAGATGAAGAATCAAAATAGAATGAAAAATATGACACAATCAAACTGATCAACTATGTACTATAAGATAGGAAATATAACAAGCTGATAAGATACATAGTCGAATAGGTAGATTGTGTAAAAAAGGGAAAAAATAAATAGGTTGACAAAGATACATAGATAGATAGGGCTATTATGTATTATAGGTAGAATAGTCTATAAGAGACTATGTCGACAAGAATGACAATGTTATAAAAAAATAAACGTTTTACAAGATAATAGATAAGAAAATGAAATGAGGATTACAAGTAATTGAATCAGTGTAATTGATCTAATTGGAACATGTAACATAAAATTTACACTAACACTAGTTAATGTAAGTTTTGTAATACAAAATATAATGATTAAAGAGTAAGTAACAACTTGAATGTAAATTATAACTAATTGGTCATTCCTAAGTGTTTTTAAGTTATAATAAAATGTGAAAGTAATGTGGTGGGTATTTAGATGTAAGAAGTAACTTGAAATCACTCTATGGAAAGTTATAGGTAGTTTAGGTTTAAAAGGGATTTATATTGGTGATGGTAATGGATCAGTATTAGGGCTTACCCCTTAATTCATAATCTTGTATTGATAAGGGTTTCAATTGCTATTCCAATATATATATATATCATCAACCACATTTTTATACTTAGCTATAAAACCAAGTCGACTTCTCCCTTGGTGATGAAGTCTCAGTAGGTAGGCCTTGGGAAGAAAACTATTTAATGTTTTTTTTTATGTAATGTGATTTAGAAGTGTGGGTAAAATAAAAAAATAATGTGACTAAATTGATTAACTTAAAAACCACCTTATTAATCTATGTTTGTTACTTTAAGAATGTAAGCAAATGAAATGAAAAGTTAATGAATTACTATTAATAATGGCTTAATTCCTTTGAATATGAAGAGTAAAGAATTAGTTTAGGTGACATTGTATGAAAATAATGTAGAATAGAGTTGACATGGTCACTACTATTTTTTGAAAGCAAGATTGAGAAGAACATAATTGAATAGGTTGACTATGTATTCTAGATAGAATAAAAGATGTAGAACTATGTCAAGCTAGTGAATCCAGTTCATTGTAGGGTTTCAATTTTATAGACTACAGACTTGTGAGAAATAGTACTAAAAAAATGAAATGATAGAGAAGGTAAGAATGAACCTTGGTGGTTTTTAAGATGCTTAGTTTGTAAAATTTTATATTGTGTTTCTCAAGTGATACTTTAAATATTTTTTAATAGAGTTGATTGGGTTAAAAAAATTTAGAACCTATGTTTTGGAAATCAATGTGTGAATGGAGTCAACTAGATCAAATTGGTATGCTAAAAAGAAAAACTATGAATAGAGTTGACTGGCTCGTATATGTGTTCAATCCTATAACTAAAGAATAATACTATGTCAAGGTAATTTATCTAATCACCTATATTTTGAGAAGATCTACATAGATAGAATAGAGTTATTTTGGGGTGAACCTATGTTAAACATGTGCAGAGACTATTAAAACTATATCGATAGGTTTGATATAGTACTGCAAAATAAAAAATATATAATATGGTGATAAAATAAATTCAATAAAGAAAAAATATAAGGTTTTGATTCATGTTGGCTTCACTAAAATATATACAAATGAAAATTTAGTTGACTTATTAATCAATCCTAGCTCAGAGAAGATGAATCAAACTTACACTTCCATTTGTTGATACATCAGATATTTAGAGTAATGACCAAGATAGATACACTAGACCTAACCAAGGGATCCTTTACCATAATAATATCACTAGAGATGGATCCAAATCCTATATTCAAACAACACCATGTGATAACCCTAGCTAGGTCTTATGTTCTCATATTCACTAAGTAAATGCAATGTAAAGTAAAATCAAATCTAGTTCTCAGCAAAGCTTGTGGCATAAAGTGGGGGTAATAAACATAAAAAGTAAACATTCATAGATTAATTATAATATATATATATATATATATATATATATATATATATATATATATATATATATAACCATAATTCGTGAAGAGATCAATATATTCAAAATCCATTACTTATGCTACTTATGTGTACTAAAATAGAGGAATAAAGTTAGAGATACTTACCTTGAAGATGAACTTGTCAAGACTCAATATCTCCCTTGGATAAATTTGATTCACAAGAGGTTATTGTGGTTTGTAAGGATCAATAATAAGGGCCTAATCATCTAATACCTTTACATAATATAATATTATTCTCCAAGCATAAACCCTAAGTAGTAACTCCTCAAGTATAATGGTCAAAGATCAGAATGTAAAGAAGTGACAATGAAAAATTAACTCTTGCCTCTCTATAATAAATGGAGAAACAAATGTGTATATATAGATAAATATAAACCTAAAACCTTTCTAAAATTTTAACCAATAAGGTTATCCCAATTTGACTTTCTATCATTAATTTCAAAAAAAATAATCTAGGTCAACCAAAGTTGACCTAAACCCTTAATGTGAAAATATCAATTAGAATATAGGGTCAACCCGATTTGACATGATTTAATAAATGTCAAAAAGGGTTTTAGGCTTAGGTAGGGGCTAACTAAGGTATTTAATTTCTTGGAGTGTGTAAGAGAGGTTTCAAATCTTAGGGAGGTGTCTAGGAGAAGGTTGTGTAAATAGAAAGTGGTGGTATAAGGGATAAAAATCATGTGAAGCATCAATGGTCTGCCCACACCTTTCTTAGTGTGCCCTTTAAGGTGTGTACTTAGAGAGATTGAGACTTAATGAATTATTTCAAAATATAAATCATCAGTAATTGATAAAATTTTGAAAATATTGTTTATACAAATAGCATCTCATAGCCTTTATGAGTACATATCTAAAATAGTTTGAATTGAAATACCCTATGATGAATAAACATGTCAATGCATTGGTGAAGGAAATAAAAACAATTTTTCATTATATACTAAGGAAAAAGGTGCACACCATAGTTTTATATCTTGCAGTCAAGTAAATGCTAGGAAAGAATGAGCTAGGTGAAAGAAGAGGACATTAGGACCCTAAGCTTTAGGAATATGACATTGAAGTAAAACCTATAAACTTGGTATGTGATAAAAATTTGTCTAAGTTAATTTTGAAATTTGATCCCAACATCTTGATTATAGAATTTAATCCATCTAATCTTCAATTTGGTCTATGGTATGATTTAATCATCCATTGCTTACTTTATGGGAAGCCACCATCCTATTTTGATAGGATTTAGAGAAGAGCACTAAGGCTAAAAGCTACACAATATATGTTACAAAGAGGAGTTTTATATAAAAGGAATCATGAAAGGATTTAATTGATATGTTTGTATAAGGAGTACTCATAATAAGTGATGAAGTCATTTCATGATAAGTTATGAAGTGGTCATTTTATTGGTAATACCATAGCACACAAGATTCTCAGAGTTGGCTATTATTGGCCAATGTTTTTTAAAGATGATTATGCACATGTGAGGACTTTGAATTCATGTTAGATATTTTATAAGAGGAAAATTCATGTTTCCATGCTTCTATAATTGGTGATGAGTAATTCCCCTTTGCTTAGTGGGGTTTATACTTCATTGGGGTCATAAATCTCAACGCATTAATTGGTCATAAGTTTCAATATCACTTTCACTAAGTATTTCACAATATGGAATGAATCCAAATAAACAAATAATAATACAAATAAATAAGTTATTTACTTCCTATAAGAGTACATTTTAACTTAATTTGGGACTCCTATAGTACTTATTTGTGATAACAAACTAGCCTTCTAATTAGTTGAATTGACTGAGTGGGCATATCAAAATAGAAGTACATTGAATTCTCCACAAATTATTATCCATAAGGAAATGGTTTAGTAGAATCAACCAATAAGAATTTTTAAAATTCCATGAAGAAATGTATAGATCAAAACCCATCCAATTGGAATGTGTTATTCAAATATGCTCTATGGGATGATAGAATAACGCATAAATGTAGAACAAATAACTATCCTTTCTTTCTTATCCATGGAGTAGAACTAATTTTCCTAATACAACTTAAGAATCTCACTTATCATTTCACACAATAATATATGGAAGTATATTATGGAATTTAATCCATATTGTTGGACCCAATATATATTATAAGATAGGTACGATCAAGCTTTACAAAGTTTTAGCAAATTTGAGGTGGTCTTGAAAAAATGTTTTGATAAAAAATTAGAAGTAAAGGGATTTCATGTTTTATATTTGGTCTTGTTATGGGATAAAACACATACAAAAAGGGTCAACATGCTAAATTTAGTGATTTGTGGATTGGTCCTTGCCAAGTATCTGAGCATTTGGGAGAAAATACATTCAGATTGAGAGATCTCCAAGGCAAGAACTAACCACCACAATTTAATGGACAATATTTTAAGCATGACTTCATGGTTTCTATGTTTAATACCATTTCTAAGTGAAGATACCAAGGTTCATTTGTGTATATATTTTGTATATATTTTTTCAACTTTCATAGATTATGTTTCCTAATTTGTTGTTTTCTTTATCTTAGTTTGATTTTGTTTGTCTATTTTATTTTTATTTATTTTATGTGTTGTTGTTTTCCCTCCCTAAAGTTTTTAAATTTGGTTGGTGTTTTGACCTTTGGCATTTTGTATTATGCCTACCAAAAAATTGACTAGAATTGTTCATGGGTTTATTATGAGAAATCAAGTCTTGAAAGGGTAGTCTTTGGATTTCTTGAATTTAGACAATCAACATGATAAGAGAACTAGATTTTCAAGAATAAAGTATGATATCTTTTAATTTTTTTAGAAATTAAAATGTGAACCATCTCTGAGAAGTCACAAAGCTACTACAATTTTCTCAATACATTTACAAAATTTGAAGTCAATTAATTCAAAATAGAATGTTTGAATTTTAGATATGTTTAATTTTTTATTGAAGCTATCAAACTAAACTTAATTTAATATTTGATGTAAGATGTTTGAGTTAAATTTCACTTAATAGTTATGAGATTTTTGATTCTATAATCACACCCATAGATTGGTGCCCAACCCTCAATGGATTGAATGATAAAATATTTTCAAAATAAATAATTCAAAAGTAGATTAAAAAAATTCAAAATCTAATTGTTTCCTTAAAAGTGTGATTTATTAAATCTCCATCATAGGATTTTTGGCCTAGTTGGCAATAGAGAAAGCCCTTAATTAGGACTAGAGTTATAACTATTAGGGATATAAATGTATATATGTAGTATATCAATGCCCATTCCAATCCCCCCATAAGACAAACATCTAAAATTATCCCTCTCATAAATTTTAATTATTTCAGATAGGTTTAAATTTTATTTTGTTAATGTAAGAGGTATAAAAGGATCAATAACTAATACCAAACATTGATGGTCTAAAATAGATCTTAATATTAGTATGTCACATATGCATTACACTTTGGTTATTTAATCTTCTAGTTTTGTTTGAAGTATTTTTTTTGGTTTTATGTTTATTTTTTGGTTTGATGATTTAAAATCTAGGTTCTAAATATTGAACAACATTCTCCCCATGTAAGTCAACATTTTTTGGGTCCAACATAACCCACTACTCAATATCTCACACGGGAACCCTTTTTATTCAGCATAGTTTTTTTATTTTCTATTCTTGCATACTATTTGATTCTATCTAATGAGTACCACTTGATAGTGTAGACCTAGCTTCACTTGATCATTCATTCATAATGGCTAGACATTCATTGTTAGGAGTTTAGAAAATATAAATAAACATTTGATTTTTTAAATGATTCAATTATTCATTCAACCTCTAGTTATATACTTCTTATGATTTCATATTCAATTCAAGTGTACATTCTTGTAAATTCATTAATATAGCCTAAAATCATATACCTTTTCAAGTATGAACTCATCCATGTTACTTATCATTTATTCAAATGTTATTGTATTAAAAACATTAGTCTTGTGCTTCATAGTTGATATTTTTGGTTTTATTATGATCTTTATTCTTCCATATTCAATTTAAATTCTTAGAAAAAGGATCATGTTACCAATTTTAAATGTTTATTCAACTACTAAAATCATTTACTTCACTTAGAATAGTGCTTATTTGGTCAATCCTATATTTAAATATGACTTTATTTGTGTTTTTTAGATTTACTTTTGGAATATACTTTCATGTTTTTAGAGTAGTGAGAGCCTTCCATGCATCTAAATAATTTTAAATAATAACTCTATAGTCAAATCTTTTTGAAAAAATTATTAAGTCCTTTAAATCCCCTAAAACTTGAGATTATGCCACACAACATGATCTTGGTGACCCAACCTAGTGAAAATCCAATAATATGTATAAATATACCTAAAAACTTAGGATTGTGAGGCTTATCACCATCCCAAAACTTGACAGCTTAGGGATAGATCAATAGTGCCAAAGCTTTGAGCCTCTAAGAGTCCAGGATTTCACCACTTGGCACCACCAATAAGACTAAGAGCCTCAAATGATGACAATATTAACCTAGAGATTATGTCAAAAGATTCCTTATACTACCATTTCTAGGTGAGCAGAGAAATAAGAGTCATCCATGTGTCATCATCCCACTATCCAAAATATGATGTCAGTAGAATACATAGTCACGACAAGTAGTAGTAAAGAAACATGGAGGAAACATATTATATAGTTGAATGGAGTAACAAAAATGGAATCATGAAAAATGAAAATGAAGCAAACACATAAGCTTCCTCATTAACATATAATGAAGATAATTTTGGTGGCCATGGAGAATAATAAGTGATTAGTAAGTGATGGATTGCCATTCAATTATAAGCAAAGACTATAGGTAGGGGAGATATAGTGACCGTAAAACATAGACGTAAGCACTTTGGATCATCCAAAACATAGAATTAGTTAAAAATAACCTGAATCAAAGATGTGGTGAGCTAATCATAGGATAAAATGATCATGATTATGGAAATGGCCACAGCATTGGCAAAATTTTGGGTAAAAGTAGAAGCTAAAATTAAGAAGATTGTTCACAGCTCCAAGTTAGAGTTGACCCAAAGGAAAAGGGTATCAATAGGTTCACCAAGAGGAAAAAA
>JARHVA010000132.1:4522500-4647500 GCA_037957365.1 Torreya grandis
TTCTTCAAATTATCAAAATTTCCACATGATATATGAATTATAATAGCACACCAACCTAATAGGAGAAATTTACTATGCCAATGATTCTAATTACTTCCCATTGTAGCTTGAAGCTCCTTTTTCTTTTCTACCTATCATGCCATGTACCCATCTAGGCTTCCTCTCTCCTCTTATTCTCTTCCATATTACCATAACCCCCACAATGTTTTTGACAAAATAATGACTAAGTCAATTCATGCCAAGAACAACTAAGAAAAATTAATAGTCCTCCATAAATTTCTTATGGAAAAATCCTAAACTCTTAGACTATTTGTATATTTTATTATTAACTCAAGTTAATTACTAGTTTAAACCTTTCATATCTTATACATGCACATTAACTTCAAAAATCAATAAAACATTATAATACCTAATAGCCATTATAATATTGACTATACCAAAGTACTTCATATATTATAATCTCAATGATATGTCAATTTCTCCCAAGGTTATTAATAAAACTTTCAATCATCAAATAAACTTTAATCATCATCCAATGATATTATTATTTAATAATAATAACTATTTTTCGTAGTCATAATAACATTTGACTAAGCACAAATCAATTTAACACCATGTACAATTGACTTATATGAAAGTCATTCAATTGTTATTAATGATAATAAACCCATATGCATTAATAATTACCTTAACACACATATTAAGAAAAGTAATATAATCCCATATATACTATTATAGTAATGAATACCAAACAAAACATTGTCATATTATACTCAATTTAATCCTATGATAATAGAAAGTAATGCTAAAGACATAAAACAAATTCCAATCACATGATATAGTAACTGTTGACCAATTTTGGTCTTTCAAGCAAAATTGGGCACCCCCTCATTTTTATTTACAAAGGTCATCCAATCCATGTTTTAGCTAGATCATCCCTTTACTAACTTGTGTAAAAATGTTCTCTGCTAGACCCTTCTCATTAAAAATCCAAGTGTTTCCCTCATTCTACTTTTCCAAGTGCAAATTGAGTTTGTTTAGGTGTGTTACTTATCTACTTTTATAAGTATAAGTGATTAAATAACCCAAAATAGTCTAAAGTAGTTTTAAAAAGGTAATGGGTTTCCTTTATAGGGAATTTTGATGGCTTGAAGGACATTTGAAAAAATTTCAAAGGGTAAGTGTCTATCAAAAGGGCACTTTGGAAAATAAAGAGGACGTCTTCAATTTTTTGAAGGACATTTGCAAAAAGTCCAAAGGGTAAGTGCCCTTCCAAAGGGCGCCTTGGTCGGTGGTAGGACCAAATCAAAAATTTTGAAGGGACATTTTTAGGCAAAAAGTGCCCTTACAAAGGGCACCTTGAAAAAGTGAAGAACAAAGACAAAATGCCTGAAGAGCATGTGCCCTTCGGGAAAAGAAGCAATCAAAAGAAAAAATTCCTTTGAACAAAATGTCTGAAGGAATTCCTTTGGACATTTTATCCGAAATAAAGCACAACAAAAATCCTAAGAAAAAGAAGGCTTGATAAGTCAAAGAGAAAGCAAAGAAAAGGCCAAATCAAAGGAGAAGTTGAAGGAAACAAAACATGGGCAAAAACAAAGTGGAAAAGACAAAATAAGGAACAATTCTAGTTGCTGACAAAGACAAAGGATAGAATCAATGACCACTCAAACCAAGACAAGTGGCATAGATGACTGAATAAGGAGAATTAATAATTTAGTGAAATATATCTACCAAAACCCAGTAAACTAGATTGGTTTTTGAACTATAGATGATATCAGCCCATGTTTTCATGTTTCACCATTAATGCACAACTAGTTTTGCCCAACATTGAAGAAAGCATGGTCCAACCACAGTAACTTGGGGATGGGTTTGTCAATTTCTAGGAGTATCCCATGCTTTTAGAGTCCCAAGACAACAAGGGTGGTCAGTGGACATCTATAGCATGGCTCTCCCATACGTAGTTGGAAGAATATGGTAATAACATGGTATTTTGGTCTCTACAAAAGTGATTAACTAGACATGGGTTTCCATTCCTTGATTTGTTAGCTATCTTGTTTCTAGTTCTCTATATATCTTTAACTTCTCATTTAATAAAGGAGATCTCAACTTGTATGGTGAAGCCTTGAAGTAATTTACCTTGAATTAGAAGAAGCATTTTTACCTCCATTTGAGCTTGCACTTTTAAATATGTCTATGGTTTTGTCTTGTATTAAGTCATTTTATTTTCATGCTTTCATAAGTTTATTCCAACTTATCTAGTGTATTATGATTTCTTCTCTTGTAGGTCAACAAGAAGTGTTCAAATTAGAGTATAGGTGCATGTGAATAGGTTATCCATAGTGTGTCTTAAAACACCTCTAATAGTTCTTCCTCCCTATATCTAAATAGGATCCCCTATTGAAACACTAATGCATGAAAGGTTCTCATTCAAATGAAGTATATGCTTGCTTGTCTCTAGTGTAAAGTCTATGATAAAGCTGAGTAGACCAACCATTTTGGTGCATCACCACTTTAGTTGAGGTTTTTATTTTAGCATTTCTTTCCCTTTTCATCCCCCACATTGTTAACAATAGGAAATCTAGGGCCTTAGGTGCATCAATGAGAGCTAGCCCCTAATCTAGAGATGCATCCCTCAAGTTTGAAACCCATAGCAAGAGGAATGTCTCCATTGTGCCACATGGAGGAAGAGATTTGAGACTCCCTTTAGAGGGTGCAATCCACTACATCAATAGTTTTTGGCATGCCTAGCGGGACAAATTTCTGTCCTACAAGTTTTAGGATTGGTGTTGGTCTTGATATTGTTAAAAAATCCAAAAGAGGGAGCTATATTTAACACCTGGTAACTCCATTCAAGAACCAAGTCTCTAGTTAATGACTAGCTTGACATCCCATGCCAAAGTTTGCTATAAGATCTTCTTTTAGTGGTGTCCCTTTTGAATTTGTTGAGTTACCTTTGAACTCAATAGAAAGGCTGAGGTTTGTAAATACCTACCCTTACATAGTAAGCCATTTTCCTAAACTAGCCATAAAATATACCTAATCAAGGAAACCCCTATTGAATCCTTTCATAGCTATGGCATCCTTTAGGGCTTTCCCTTTTGTGGCCTTCAATGGTCAAAGTCCCTTGAACCTTTAATATTATAACCCAATTCTAGGGATAGCTCTCAAAAGTGTTCCTCCCTTTAGTGGAGAGGGCCTAATCACTGTTGTTGAGCATATTAGAAACATAGAAAAACTCTAAAACATCCATAATATCACTGAATAAAATGTATTCATTAGATTACTAGCCTTTTCCTTGAAAGGCAAAGTTCTAGACTGGTATGGGACCTTGCCTATGAACTCATTTGGCTCATGGAATGAGTTAGGGACCCTCTTAACCAATAGGTTTGGGGAAAAAGTGACCATTTATCTCTAGCTGATTAGTTAACCACCATGAAGAGAGCCCCACATGAGTTTAAGCAATATTTTAACACTAGGTTCCAAAAGACTTGGGATAGAATCCCAATTCTTGTGAGGCCAACCCCAAGCTATGCTTTCATTTTCTACTTGAAGGCATCAAATAGTGGCACTGTTATCATGATATAGTCCATGGGTGGAAAAACTTTACCCATTGCTTATGAGATAGCTATAGCTACTAAAAATTTCCTTGTTCAAGTAGGACGGATAGCTCCTAGACCTCTTATGCCACTCTTTCCTGATTTATAGCCCTTAATCTAGCCTAATTTACCCACTCTAGCTCCTCGACCTAATCAAGAGAAGTTAGCTGTTACCCCTATAAATGACATCCATGAAGTTAATAAACTACTAAAAAGTGTTACCAATGAGTTAGTTGACCTCAAGAGACAACAAGCTCAGAGTTATAGGCCAAATCAAGGATAGAAATAGTTTGGGCAAGCAAATAGGCCTCCCTTCAATAATTATAATCAATGGTAAGGTCAAATTACATATGTCAAGCCTTATCAAAGATATAATCAAAATTCCCCTTCATCTTCCAAGGCTCTTGTCCCCACTCAAAATAATTTGGTGAAGGAGCAACCCAACTATCCACCCTTTATTCATGGCCAAGAATAGGTTGTTTATGCCAGTGAGCTACCAAATCCAAGCATGACTACACAAGGTGATTAGGAAGCCTAATTCTTAAATTTTGAGATTACAACACAACTTGGGATAGATAGTAAGTAGGTTTAATCTAATTCCACTCTCAAGAATCATTTAGAAGGAGAGTTCTACATAGTCAACTATGTGGGGAGTACAAGCAATCAGAATGTTGGTGTTGCATCCAACACCAGGTTTAAAAGGAGAGCCATTGATGAAGTTTAAGTAGCCACTCAAGCACCTTTAAAATCTCTTTCAACTAATCAAGTAGGAAGTCCACCTGAATTAGCCCCAAAATGACAAGCAAAACAAAAGTTTCCCAATTATAGGCCAATGATTGTAGCTTTAGCTCTTCAAGTTGCACCATAGGTTATGAATGTTCACAAGGTGAAATCTAAAGGAGGAAATCCTTAAATCAATATAGTGGACCAAATGAAGAAGCTACACATAAATATCTCATTTTGGGATTCTTTAGCACTACCAAGACAAAGGATATACTCTAAAAGGAATTATACAAGCTAGGTGAGCAAGTTGTCCCAACAAGAAATGATAATGTGTTGGTAGTAAATAGGGCTCCTCTTATGACTAGTCAAGCAAAGAAAGATGAGAAGGTACCTCCCTTCTATTTTCCCCTAATTATCAGTGATTTTTTGGTCTATAATTGCATCATTGATAGTGGAGCAAGAACTTCAGTTATGCCCAAAATGCATAGTTGATAAGCTAGGCCTCAAGTATGAGAAAATGACCAAAGAAGTTTTATAGTTAGATGGATCACCAACTAAGACCTCAAGAGTGGAAAGAGGATTGATTATGACTCTCCATGCCTATCCAACCTTCTAATTCATCATGATGTGGTAGTGGCAGATGTTCCTCCTTACTTCGCTCTTTTCTTGTTAAGGATTTCACATCCAAGATAGGTGGATACTTGGCAGACAATTGGTTTTACATGGTTTTCAAGATAAATTATGGAACTAAAGTGAAGATTTAGTCATATTCCATCTACAAGGATCACTTGGAGCCATACTAATCTAAAGCAATGAATGTAAACTACACAATCATTGATGAAGAAGAGTTTTAAGTGTATCAATCTCCATCATCTTCCCTTGTAGGAGTTGCTGACCTGCTCCTAGATGAATGGGTAAATGACAAATTTGAGCATGATCCTTACAATTTCATTGAATAAGGTAATCTTATATTCTACTACATGCATGAGAAATATGATTTCATGCCAAAATTGATGAAGACAGACCAAGAGAACTGTGGTTTGTGGTAGTTATTCTTTGATAGATCTAGAATCAAGTTGGGAGTTGGTGGTGGAGAAATGCTAGTTTCACCTTCAAAGGATAAATACTTCTCGAATTTTAGGTTTTATTTATCTTACACCTATAACATAGTAGAGTATGAGGCCCTTTTTCATGGCCTAAAATGGGCAAGGAAGAGAGGAATCAAAGAATTGTAGGTTTTTGGAGATAGTGAGTTGATTGTCAACCAAGTGAGAGGTCAAAGCTTGACCAAGAACTCCTTACTCAAGTCTTAAAATTACACAGTGGGGGACCTTGTAGAGAACTTCACTACTGTCAACATCACTTCCAATCCAAGAGAGGAGAATAAGCATGCAGATAGACTAGCAACAGTTGGTGCTCAGTTTGACATCCTA
Organism: Torreya grandis; assembly: GCA_037957365.1. NCBI lineage: Eukaryota > Viridiplantae > Streptophyta > Pinopsida > Cupressales > Taxaceae > Torreya > Torreya grandis. The sequence continues at coordinate 4,528,256 of JARHVA010000132.1, forward strand.
AAGGGGATGAGACAAATCAAGAATAAACATCATTTAAAGGTGATTGTGAGGCCCTCCATACCAGAAATGTCACCAATTTGTAGATGTTTGAAAGTGACCAAAAAATAGCACTTTTATTGTAGGAAAAATATAATTTTTCTTCAAAAAATTAGTCCAAGCTATAGTAGTAGTATAATGGGTAGATTGTTCAACTAAAGACTAAAAGGCTTCCCAAAGGTTTGGTAACTCTTGAGAGAATTTTAAATGAAGATGACAAACTCAAGAGAGACAAAGCAAGCATGTCAACCAAGAATAAAAATTATGAAAGGGTAGAGATATACAAAGATAAGCTACTTGTACCTGGGAAGGTGTGTATTAATGAGGAAAAGCATGCTTTCATTATGTTATGTCAATATTTTGTTGATGTCTTCTCTTAAGAGTATTGTGATTTAAAGGGATTTGATCCAATCTTTGCCCAACACACTATTGAGTTGGAGGAAGGTGCCAAACCCATCAAACAAAAGAAAAGGCTAAACAATCCAAAGATTGAGCCTCTCATGAGGAAGGAACTCACCAAACTGATTGATTCTAGGATCATTTTCCCTATCAAACACTCTTATTAGCTAGCCAGTTTGGTCCCTATTAGGAAGAAGAATGGAGAAGTCAAATTATGTGTGGATTTTAGAGACCTAAATAGAGTCTCACTGAGACATCACTATCCCCTTCCAAATATGGAGTAAATTATTCAAAAGGTGACAAGCAATGAAACATTCTCTTTCCTAGATGGCTACTCTAGGTACAATCAAATCTTGGTAAAAGAATGTGAACCAATATAATACAGCCTTCACCACCAAGTGGGGAACATACACCTACAAGAAGATGCCATTAAAATTATCAAATTTTGGAGATACCTTCCAACATGCTATGGATATGGCTTTCTAAGGTTTGATCAATGGCATTGTACAGGGTTATCTTGATGATGTGATAGTCTTCTCTAAAGAGGCAAATGAACACTTGAAGCACCTAAGACAAATATTTGAAAGGTGTATAGAGCTTGGCATCTCTCTCAACCCAAATAAATTCATGTTTTCTATCCATGAAGTCAAGCTCTTGGGCCATGTCATTTCAAAGGAAGGCCTATCCATTGATCCAGAGATGGTGCACACCATCTTATCATTGTCTTTACCTAAGCACAAGAAGGGCCTAAAAAGTTTCTTTGGTAAGATAAATTTCATTAGGATATTCTATAATGAACTTGATATTCAATATATGTAGAAATACCCTTATGGTAGGGAAACACCATATAATACTCCTTTAGGAAGGAATAACTCCACAATGTCTCTTCAAGGGGACAACCTCCAATATCCTCTTACAATAAAAGAATCAATTCTTACTTGATATCTTTACCATGATAATCATCTCTTATATATATACATCTATCTAACCCATGGATGGATAACCTCCTAATCCCAATATAGGCTGACCATTACCCAATATACTACTTCCACAAGTTACTCTATTATCCTAATATATTGTACCCATTTAACTAACTAAGGGGATGTATGCCACATGTCAGCATCTCCATCAACCCATATACATCAATATATCATATCCCTAGGTACATAGAATTCCTTACCTCCTTGACATGTTTCATCCTTGAAACATAGGAAGAAACCGAATAATGAGTGTGCTTCAAATCATTGCACACTTGTCTCCAATCTCGATCATCTAGCCATCCAAATGTGATCTTGGCAGGTGATAACTCTCCAAGCTTATTTCTAAATTTTATTGCGCTCCTCTAATTTTGTTCATGATCATAATTATATTGCTTTGGTGTCCAAACATAATTATTCTTCTTTTTATTCCATGTACCATATTCTGCTGTGCTATTCTGATTCCAACCATGACCATAGTAGGTATTCTTCCATGCATAGTCATAGTGTTTTCCCCATTCATTCCATGTGCCATAGTATTTTTTCTTTGAATTCCATGCATATCCATAATGATTGGAAATTTTATTTCCTGTATAGATAAAGTGATTGTTGTTATGACACTTCCTCACCTGGTTCCATGATTGTTTCCTCTCATGATGATGTGGGTGTCTATATACCTCAACCTTTTCCAATACTTTGACCTTATCCACCTTTACTTCTACCTTTTCCACCTTTTGCTTATTTTTCTCTTGAGTAGTTGAATTGTTCATTTATAGTGTGTCTTTATCTATATCATCTGAATCTTCATCATGATCTTCATCACCTGTTTCAATCTCATCCTTATGATCTACCTGGATTGTTATTGGTGCCTTTCTCACTATGATATCTTGTAAAGTGATCTTCTTTTTCCTATACCAAAACTTCATGAACTTTTTTTTAACATTAATATTCATTGTTCCCAAAGTCTCTAACCATGGATATCCAAGAACTATATCCATATCATCCATATCCAAAGCGTAAAAATATGAATGCAAAACATATTTTTCCATAATGAGCTTCAGATCTTCAAACATTGAAATATTCTTACCATCTACTTGAACCTCCTTGACATTATTTTCTTGAACATGTAGATGCTTAGCCACATTCATGTTAATGAATTTAGACTTGATGGTAGGGTTTATGGACACAACTACCTTCTTCTTTTGAATGTATCCATGAAATTGAAAAATTGACTCAGATTTCTTTGGAGCCAAATTATTTGAACCCTTATTTTATTCTTCTTGTTCTTCTTGTTCTTCTTCTATTGCTTCTTCTAATTCTTCTTCTTCTTGTTCTTCTACTGATTCTTCTTTTTTTGCTTCTTATTTTATAGACCATTGATCTAAAAAATTTTATTCCATTTCTTTCCATGGAGAAAACCTTTCTGTATAGCTCAACTGATCAAACCAATCTAGTGTAGGCCTTGACAAAAAAGGAGTTAATCATCTTTGCCAAAAAATTTTTCTAAAATGATTCTCCAAAAGGAGCCACCATTCTTTAGCATCAATATCATCTTCCCCTAAATTTTTTTTTAACTCCATGATCCACAAATAAATTAGGGTTCATGAAACCCTAAAATGTCAAAATTGATCCATAAAATCGAAATAAATAACTACAAACAACTCTAAAAAATCTGAAATTTTGATTATACTTCTCTTAAATCTGCTTACATCTCCAATAAAAATTTTGAATAAAATTTCTCTATATTTTTGAAGATATAGTGAAATTATTATAAAACCTAAAATATCAATAACTCCCTCAAGATGAATCAAAAAATTCTAAAATTTTAAATATGCTTCTACTATATTTTCTTACATCTTCAGTAAAAATTTCAAATAAAAATTCCTTATATTTCAGAAGATATAATGAAATTAGTGTTTCACTCCACACAAATTGCCCAAATCGAAGCTCTGATACCACTTGTAATGATCTTGATATTCAATATATGCATAAATACCCTTCAGGTAGGGAAACACCATACAATACTCCTTTAGGAAGGAATAACTCCATAATGTCTCTTTGAGGGGACAACCTCCAATATCCTCTTACAATAGAAGACTCAATGCTTACTTGATATTCTTTATCATGATATTCATCCCCTATATATATATATATATATATATATATATATATACATCTATCTAACCCATGGATGGGTAACCTCCTAATCTAATGTAGGCCAACCATTACCCAATGTACTACTTCCATAAGTTACTCTATTATCCTAATATATTATACCTATATAAATAACTAAGGGGATGTGTACCACATGTCGACATCTCCATCAACCCATATATCATCAATACATCATATCCCTAGGTACATAGCATATTCATGCATAAATTTGCTAAGATTGTCAAGCCACTAACTTCAATACTAATGAAAGATGAGGCATTCACATGGATAGCAAGGAGAAGAGAAAGTTTTGAAGGTATAAAGTAAGCTATCACCCAAGATTCTACCCTAGCTAGGCCAAAATTCTCTAAGGACTTCAATCTATACACCTTTGGGAATGAAGAGGTAATCTTTGTTATGCTCACTCAAGCAAATGGTGAGAATTTATAATAGCCTCTTGATTTTTTTAGCTAAGGTTTAGAAGTATTTGAGGTTAGATACATGTATGTTGAGAAGATAGTGTTTGTAGTCATATGAAGTCTGAAGAAGTTTAGACATATGTTGTCTAGCAGCAAAATTCACATCATGGTGCCACATCCTAGTGTAAAAGACTTCTTGCTAAACTAAGACTTGAATGAGAAAAAGGTAGGTTGGATCACAAAAGTAATGAAGTATGGCATAGAGATTAAGACCACCAAGTTGGTGAGAGGAAGAGAGCCATGTGAACACCTCACTATAGACTTGAAATATCCAAAGGAGGATGTTTTGGTACTCCATGATGAACCTAAATTAGTTGTACTGATAGTCATGAAGAGCTAGGCACAAGACATGGTTCATTTCTTTCAAATTGGTGAGTATCCACAAGGTCTTAAAAGGACTAAGGGGAGGTATTTTAGACTCCAATCTCTTCTTTATGTCCTAGTTAATGGAGTGTTGTTCAGAAAAGACTTTTTAGGGGTGCTATTGAACTACATTGATGCAATGGTTGGCTACCATGCCTCTTCATCCTATTCAAGTAGAATAACCATTCATGAAATGGGGTTTGGACTTTATAGGGCTGACAAATCCTCCTTCTAGTGCTAGCCACAAGTGGGTTTTGACTACCATGGATTATTTCACAAGGTGGGTAGAGGTCATAGCTTTGAAAGAGGCTAATGAGAGTATAGTCTTAGACTTCTATTAAGGCATAGTGATAAGATTTGGGGTCCCAACAATAATCATTTTAGACAGTACATTAGCTTTTATGGGAATAAAGACAAGTGAGTGGGAATTAAAGTATGACATATATCTTAGCACTTCTTCCAACTACTATCCATAAGGAAATGGGTTGGTTGAGTCCACAAAAATAATTTTATTAGGATCATAAAGAGGATAATAGAGGAAAATCGAAGGACTTGGCATGCCAAGTTGAAGATAGCTCTTTGGGCAGATAGGATCACTCCAAAGAAGGCAATTGGGAATTTGCCATACACACTTGTGTATGGAAGGGAAGATAGACTTCTTATCTCACTTGAATTACTAGCCTTGGATCTTGCCCATTAATTTAAATTTATGGAGAGTGACAGCCTAGAATTCAAGTATTGTGAGTTAATGGAGCTTCAAGAAGTGAGATACCAAGCCATGAATTCCATGACCACTCACCAACATCAAACAAAGAAGCATTTTGACAAAAGGTCTATGTGAAGGTGCTTCTGAGAAGGTGATATTTTATTGAAGTGGGATAAGGACTGAGCCAAGCCTACAAAACACATGAAATTTGATGCTTTGTGGAGTAGCCCATATGTTAGCACCCAATGAAAGCAACACAATGCTTTCAAACTCTCCAAGTTAGATGGTGAAGAGCTACATATCCCAATCAATGGGATATATCTTAAGCATTTTTACTAGGTTTATTTGTCATGTACATAGTTTTCCTTATTTTTCCTCATTTTCATTAAGTGTTGTTATGTATGTGTGTAGTGTTTTTAGCCTTTATGTGTGTTTTTTCCTTGTTATTCAAGGTAAAATATTTATTGGTTCATAGGTCCTTAAAAATATATTATTGAATTCTCCAAGATGTATCTTGAGTCCATACCCAATGGACTTTGTGGCTACCAATCTTCCCAAGCATAACAAGCATGCTTCCCCTATGAGTCACCAATTGGGTTGACCAATTTTTGGTCCTACAAGAAAAATTGGGCACCCACTCCTTTTTATTTGCAAAATTCATCCAATCCATGTTTTGGATAGATCATACCTCTAATGCCTTATGCAAAAATGTTCTCTACCAAACCTTTCTCATGAAAAATCCAAGTGTTTCCATCATTTTGGTTTCCATGTACAAATCGAGTTTGTGCAGGTGAATTACTTATCTACTTTTTTAAGTAGAAATGATTGAAGAACCTAAAATAGTCTAAAGTAGTTCACAAAAGGAAATGGGTTTCATTTGGAGGGAATTTTGATGGCTTGAAGGATGTTTTCAAAAAGTCTAAAGGGTAAGTGTCTCTTCAGAGGGCACTTGGGAAAAGAAAGAGGACTTCTTCACTTTTCCAAAGGATGTTTGCAAAAATTTCAAAGTGTAAGTGCCCTTGAAGAGGGCACCTTGGTTGGTGGTAGGAAAAAATCAGAAATTTCTAAGGGGAATTTTGAGGCACAAAGTGCCCTTACAAAGGAACCTTGAGAAAGTGAAGTAAAAGACAAAAGGCCTGAGGGGCACGTGCCCTTTAGGAAAAGAAGCAATAAAAAGAAATAATTCCTTTAGATAAAATGTCTAAAGGAATTCTTTTCGACATTTTATCTAAAGGAAAGCCTGATAAGTGAAATACCAAACAAAGAAAAGTCCAAGGAAAAGGAGAAGTCAAAGGAAGGAGACAAAACATAGGCAAAGACAAAGTGGAAAAGATAAAACAAAGAATAATTCCTGCTACTGACAAAGACAAAGGATAGAATCAATAACAACTCAAACCAAGACAAGTGGCATAGATGAATTAAAAAGGATAATTAATACATTTGGTCAAATATATCTATAAAAAACCAATCAAATATATTATTTTTTGAATTATAGAGGAGAGTAACCTGTGTTTTCGTGCTTCACCATTAATGCATAACTAGTTGTGCCCAGCATTAAAGAAAGCATGTTATAGCCACAAAAACATGGGGATGGATTTGTTAGTTTATATGAGTATCCCATGATTTTTTAGGCCCATGAAAACAAATATGATGACTTAGACATCTAAAACATGGCTCTCCCATATGTAATTGGAAGAATACTATAGCTTCCTGGTCTTTTGGTCTCTACAAAAGTGTTTAACTTACCATGGGTTTCCATTATTTGATTTGTTAGCTATCTTGTTTCCAATTCTCTATATATTTATAAGTTCTCATTTGAGAAAGGAGATCTCAGCTTGTATGATGAATCCCTGAAGGAATTTACCTTGAATCAAAAGAAGCATTTTTACCTCCATTTGAGCTTGCACTTTGTCATGTCTATGGTTTTATCTTGTGTTGAGTCATTTTATTTTCATGCTTTCATAAGTTTATTCCAACATATCTAGTGTATTATGAGTTTTTCTCTTGAATGTCAACAAGAAGTGTCCAGCTTAGAGTATAGGTGCATGTGAATAGGTTTTCTATAGTGTATCTTAGAACACCTTTGGTAGTTCTTCCTCCTTATATCTCCATGGAATCCCTTATTGAAAAACTTATGCATGAAATGTTCTCATTTGAATGAAGTGTATGATTGATTGTATCTAGTGTAAAGTGTATGCTAAATCTAAGTAGACCAACCATTTTGGTGCATCACCACTTTAGTTTAGGTTCTGATTTCATTATTTCTCTCTTTTTTCATACCCCCCATTATTATCAGTGGGAAATCCATGGCCTCAAGGTGCATCAAGGGGAGCTATCCCATAATCTAGAGATTCATCCCTCATGTTTACAACCAAAATCAAGAGGAATGTCTCCATTGTTATGTGTGGAGGAAGAAAGTTGAGCCTCCCTTAAAAGGGTGTAATACACTATGTCAATAATAACATCATAACTAAGATGAATAAATATGTAAACATAAATGAAATCATATAACTGGATCAATATAAATATAGATCATAAAAAGTATAATAGTAATCAAAGACATACTAAATCTATCTAAAAGAACACTAACCAAAGCACATTAATCTATTTGTGGTGTGTACATGGGTTTTTATTTCTTCAATCTATCATTCCCCAATGCCTCCATCTATGGCACCCTCTCTAATGATGTCCTCCCTCTATCACACTTTGAGGTATGGATCTATCATGCATCTACCTCACAAAAATGAAGGTAGTTAGCCTGAAATAATATATATAATTTGTAATATACTTATATAATAAACTAGTAAACTTGATTATTAGGTACACAATATAAAAGTACAACTAACTCCACAATTAATAATAATGTAAATTAAGCAACATATAACTACCCATAATTAGCCTATGAAATCAATATTTCTAAATGGTAATTAACCATATAATAAGCATCAAAATCCATGAATCAATAGGTTATTAGGTGTAGTCAGGAATCAGTATGTGACATCCTTCCCCCCTAAATTTGGTCATTATCTTAATGATAGTTACTAAAACATTAGTTTTGAATTTAAACACTATTCATCAAAAGAAAAAAAACAACATATCAAGTGAACAAATGTGGAAACAACCTATAAAACTCATCATAATCCTCCCAAGTGTAACTAAATTTATAATATTGGTCCCACTATACCATTCATTATGACACTTCTCTATTACATAAACTAAGTTAATGAGTGTCAATTATTTTGATTGGTTTTACCATGACCACCTCAAGATATATAAATTGCAAAGCATTCCAATCCAACACATGTGAAAGATCAACAAAATAATTTTTAAGATAATTCACATGGAGGACATTATGTAAACGATATAGAGCTAGTGGTAATGTAAGAGTATATGATATAGGATTTACCACTTCTATAATCCTAAAGGTTCTAACATATTTAGGTGAATGTTTAGATAACTTCCCAAAATTAATCAAGCTTTATTTAGGCTTAACCCATAAAAATACTTTATCACCTATAGAAAATTATCGTGCTATTATTTTCATATCAACATAATTTTTTGTCTATCATTGGCCTTAACCAACCTCTATGTAATTATCTTTACTTGTTATTCCATGTACTCAATCATCTCAGGTCCAAAGACTACCTTGTCCTCTAAACTATCCCAGTTGATTGGTGTTCTGCACCTCCTTCCATATAATGCCTCAAATGGCCATCTTAGATATTGACTATTATAAGTTGTAATAAAACTCAACCAATGAAGTTACTCATCCCACTTGTATATATGATCCACAAAATACATACTAAGGAGATCTTTTAAAACCTAGTTAACTCTCTATTTTTTCATTAGGTTTTGGGTGATAAGTAGTGATAAAATTTAATTGTGTACTAAAAGATGAATTCAAAGTCAACAAAAATATAGAAATCACTCTTAGATATAAATATGATATTATTTTATTGAAATCCATGTAGTTATTACACCTCTTTTATGAATCTCTTTGCAAGTATAGGTGCATCATCTATCAAGTTGTCTGGTATGAGTGAGCTAACTTACTTTATCAATTACAACCAAGATCATATCATGTTAGTTTCAAAATAAAAATAACACTTGGATAAAGTCCATGATAATAAGTTACTAATTTAAATATACTATATCACAAGGATATAACAATCTTATCAAATGTACATGTTCATATTTCACATGTTGACATTTTGAATAACAAGACAAAAAATCCACTACATCCTTCTTGATCCCTTTCCAAAAATAGAGAGGTCTTACATCATCCATGAGCTTGGTTACACCTAGAAGTATCAAATATAGGTCATTGTGTATTTCCTTTAGCATTTTTCTCCAAATATTCTCTCTATCAATCACATACATCCTACCATTGTACCTCAAAATACCATCACTCTGTAACTTGAATCCTTTATACCCAAGATTTTGAATAATCTCTAAAGATTCTTTCTTAACTTGGTCATATAATTCATCTCCTAGAAAGAATGTGATTACTTGGAGATGGAAAGTACTACTTGTTGACACTTGGATTCACACCCTTGAGGAAATGCTCATATCTCTTCATCCAAGTGGCACAATGGAAACATCTCTCTTGATGTGGGTGATAATTTTGCTGAGATGAATCTCTAAATAAAGGGCTGGTTCCCTTGATGTACCTTTAAATCTCTCTTTTGACTCATAATTGTGTATGAAAAAGGTAAGGAAAATGACTATGAAAAATAAGCAGTGATGTACCAATGTATGATATCCTCCCAATTGACTAAAACCACTACTTAAAGACAAAATAATGTGTTTTATTGCACATGACTCACAACTCAAGAACCATTGATACATCAATATTTCATATTATAGATTAAATAAGGTATGTAATTCTCAAGAAGGGAATGAATGATTCCAAAATGGATATAATCATGAATCACTTCTAGGATATCTCTACACTTAGAAAAGAAAAAATAGAAAAGACCTACAACAATCTCCTTTTTGTAAATTGGTAGACCATCAAGAGTATAAGCTAGAAAAGACATTCTTTCACTAGAATAGACCAACAATGATTCAATCATTACTCAATATTATAACATATGAAAGGAAATCAAACTTGTATATCTCTTCAAGAGTTCTTTGGGTACAATCTGGCTAGAGTTTCCCTAATAACCAGTATAGGATCTTGAACAAGCCAAAAGAATGCATATATATATATATATATATATATATATATATATGTATCCTTTAGGAGGGAGTCAAGCAATCAAGGGAAATCACTTAGACATGTGGTATATTGGATGATAATTAAATACATTTTTAGGAGTTACAACTAAATAGATGAATTAGTTACAATTTGTTACAACTGAATAGAAGCATCAGTTATGTTTTGTTACAATTGTTACCTCTTTTTTATCTTTCGGTACCCACCAAGATATTGATGCCAATGGCTATTTTATACATCTTGAAATTGAATTTCTATAGGCTATCATCTTTTAGGTATTTATTTCAAACATTTATTTCTTATATGTATTCTCCCACGAAATTCCTTCAACATTTTTAAATGATCTTTTCTTTTAGACAATTTGTCCATGGCCATTTGTCTTCAGAATTTTCATCATCCTATTTTATTTTGGATAATTTATTCTTAGTTATTTTATTCTCTCTACATTCCTTTAGCATATTGAAATGATATTTCTTTGGTCTTTTCCTAAAATGGATGTTTGGAATTTTTACAAGTGACCCTTTAGCCTTTTGGAAAAGGATCCTCCTCTTTAGACTTTTCATCTGCAGCTTTTTCTATCTTCATAATTTTATATCAAGAAATTTCCATTGGTCTTTTTTCCTAAAGGAAATCCTTCAAAAAAATTTAAGTGCCTTTGCCTTTTATGAAAGTGAAAATGAACCCTTCGGCTTTGAAATGGCCCTTCAAATTTTTGTAAATTGACCTTTTTTGAAGGGAAAAAGTACCCTTCAAGAAAAATGTATAAGACACTTTTCTTGAAGAATATATCCTTAAGGATTTTGAAAATGTCCACTTTATTATAGGATGATCCTTTTTGGAAAAGTGTATCAGTCCTTGGCTCCAAAATTTCCCTTCAAAAAAGTTATAATTTACCCTTCGGAAAAACTAAAGTGACCATTTCTCTCATAAAATTCCTTTTCAGCCTTTTGAAAACACCCCTTTGGGAAAATTGAAGATGACCTTTTTAGGTAAATTATTTTAGACAAAATGTCCAAAACAATTCCTTCAGAAAAGTTGCAAGTGTCTTTCAGAAAAATTGAAGTGCACTTCAGAAAAGTTATTCTAAATACAATGTCCAAAATAATTCCTTCAAAAAAGTTGAAAATGAAATGTCTAAAATAAATACACTTAAGTAAAATTTCTTTGAACAAAAAGACAAAGAATTCAATAAAAGGCTTTAAAAAAAACCCAAAAGAATTTAGAAAAGCCTTAGCAAAGACCAAAAATGAAATTTTCAAAAGGAATAGACTTGTACATTTTTTTCAAGCTTTATCAAAGAACACTTCTTTTGAATAAAAGCTAAGTACTAGACCTGACCAAAGGTATAGACTTACATGGTTTTTTCAAATAGGGGTGCCCAATTTTGGCCTAAAGGGCCAAAATTTGGTCAACAAATTGGTGACTTGTAGGGGTAATATGCCTATTATACTGATCAAAATGGTAGCCTAAATATTCCATTGGTCATGGAGTCAATATATACTTGAAGGTGACTAATAAGGTTATGACACAAAAAAAAACAAATCAAATACACCAAGTAACAACAATAAGACCACATAAAAAAACATAAATAAAGCAAAGAGAAACCTACACTTGTGCATAAGAACTTAGGGAACACATAAAAAGAAAGAAACTATGTATAAAGGAAAAGGAGAGCCTTAGTAGTAATGCTTTATATATATCCCATTGACTGGGATATGTAGCTCCTTTCCATCAAACTTTGAGAGTTGGAAAGCATTGTGTTGTTTTAACTATGTGATCACATATGGGCCACTCTACAAAGCATCAAACTTTATGTATCTTCCAGGCTTGGCCATATATTCATCCCATTCTAGGAAAATTTCTCCTTTTAAACTTCTCAGCATGGATTTCCTATCAAAATACTTCTTTGTTTTCTCTTATTGAGTTGTCATGGTGTGCATAGCTTGATTTCTTACCTCCTCAAGCTCCATCAACTCACATAACCTAACCTCCATGATATCATTCTCCATTATATAAAATTGATAGGTAAGATATAAATTTGGTAACTCAAGTGAGATAGGAAGTCTGGATTCCCTTCCATAGATAAGTGTATATGGTGAATTCCCAGTTGCTCTCTTTGGGGTAATCCTATCATCCTAAAGAGCTATATTCAACTTAGTGTGCCAAGTCCTTTGATTCTCCTCCATTTTACTCTTTATAATCTTGATTATATTCTTGTTTGTGGACTTAATTAGTCCATTCCCTTGGGGGTAATATTTGGTGGAGGTACTATGATAGATATCATGCTTCAAAGCCCATTCACTTGTTCTTGTTACTAGGAAGGCTAAAGCATTATCTAAATTTATTATTGAATGAGATCCAAACCTTATTACTATACCTTCATATAATTCAAGGTATACACTTTCATTATCCTCCTTAAGAGATACAACCTCCACCCATCTTGTAATGTAATTAGTGGAAGTCAATACCCACTTATGGCCAACACTAGAAGGTGGATTGATTAGCCCTTTGAAATCCAAACCCCATTACATGAAGGGTTGCTCAACCTAGATTAGATGAAGAGGTAAGGTATCTATCTTTTTTTTTCCATCAAAAAGATCACACTTTTGGCATTTTATTACCCAATCATGGGTGTCTTTGAATAAGTTGGGTCAAAAGTAACCAGTTCTCATAATCTTAGCAATTATAGTTATTTGAGCAAAATGACCACCAGTTGGTCCATCATGGAATTCATGAAATAATTTTTCAATATGATCCAAATAAATACATATAAACAACACACCTAAAAATTCATTTTTAATCAACACTCCATCAACAAGTACATAAGGAATGAATTTCAGCCTAAAGTACCTTTTTTCAGCCCTATCAAGACCTTATGGGCACTCACTGGTTTGAAGGAAATGGATCATGTCCTATGTCTAACATCTCATAGATGAAGGTGTATCTAAAATAGAGTCATCATTAACTACCAAAAAAACTTCGTTTTGTTCTTTCAAGTCTGAAGTGAGATTTTTATACAGTCCTTTTCCTTTTACTAACTTGGTAGTTTTGATCTCCACATCATATTCTATCACCCTTATGATCCATCTTACCCTCTTTTAATTCAAATCTATATTCAATATAAATTCTTTTACACTAGGATGAGGCACAAAAATTTGAATTTTTTTGTTAGAAAACATATTCTTAAACTTATTTAAACTCCTTATAACTGAAAGCACTTGCTTCTCAACATATATATGCCTTATCTCATAGCCTTTCAAACCTTAACTATAGAAGGTAATAAGTTGTTCAAAATTTTCATTGTTAGCTTGAGTAATCATGGAAAATATTACCTATTCATTCCAAAAAGTATACAAGTTAAAATATTTAGAGAATTTAGGACTTGCAAGGGTAGGAACTTGGGCAATGTCTTGCTTAATCTCCTTAAAACATTCCTTCCTCCTTCTTGTCCAAGTGAATACTTCATATTTTTTCAGCATGGAGGTCAAGGGATTGACCAAGTTATCAAAATTAAGAATGAATATCCTTAAAAAATTGATTTTACAAAATAAACTTTGTAAACCCTTCTTATGGTTAGGCAATGACAATGCCATGATGGCATTCACCCTTTCTAGATCAATGGACAAACCTTTCTTGAAAACAAAGTGGCCTAAGAGCTTGCCTTAATGAACAATAAACACACACTTCTTTTAGTTTAGAGAGATACCAAACTCTCTACACCTCTCAAAAAAAATTCTTAGGTTATTCAAATGATCTTTTGCTTCCTTGGAGAAATGGTCACATCATCAAGATATACCAATATAATGTCATTCATTAATCCTTAGAAATCCATATACATTGCACATTGAAAAGTTTATCTAATTAGAAAACCCAAAAGTCATTTTTATATAAGAATATGTACCTCATTAGTACTAAACGATATCTTATATTGATCACTTTCCTTTACCAAAATCTGATTATACCTAGAATACCCATCAAGGAGAGAGAACCTTTCACTACTAGCCATAACTTGAAAAATTTATTCCATGTAAGGGAGTGGGAAATGATCTTTAAAAGACACTATATTAAAGTCTCTAAAATTAAAACACAACCTTATCTCTCCATTATTTTTACTAATAAGAACTAAGTTTGCTAACCAAGATGAATGCTTAATGGGAAAGATGATTTTGGACTCAATTAGTTTGGTGAGTTCTTTCCTCATGAAAGGCTCAATCTTGGGATTGATTTTCCTTTGAATTTACTAAATAGGCTTATCATTCTCATATAACTCTATAGTATGTTGAGATAGATTTAGATCAAAACCTTTTAAATCACTATACTCCCATGTAAAGACATCAAAAAAATATTTCCATAACTCAAAGAAAGCATGCTTCTCTTAGATATTACATAGCTTCCCAAGTGCAAGAAATTTATCTTTGAAAATTTGAACCTTCTCATAGTTTTCCTACTTGGTATATATTCTTACCTTCTCTTTCTTTATCTGGTCATCTTCATTGAATATGGTCTCAAGAGTCACTAAGCTTTTAGGAACCTTGTTGGACTTCAATTGGACAATCTACCCTCTATATTATTTCTATAGTTTAGATTAATTATTGGAAGAAAATATAGCTTATTATTGTATAAAAAGTGACATTTTCTAGTCATTATCAAAGACATACCAATTTATGATATTATCTAGTATGGATGGTCTCACAATCACCTTTAGATGGGGCTGGTTTTTGTCTTCTTTTATGCCCTTTAGAACATCGAACTGAGCTCCAATAGAAGCTAACCTATTACCTTGCTTATTGTATTCTCTTGGGATGGATGTGATATTGAAGTATTTTAAGTCTTATAAAATATCCCACACTCTATGCTTGTAGGACTTGATCAAGGAGTTCTTGGTCAAATTCTTCCCTCTAACTTGGTTTACAATAAGCTCACTATCCCCATATACTTATAGTTCTTTAATTCCCATTTTTATAGCTCATTCAAGACCATGGATAAGGACCTCATACTATAACACATTAAAAGTGCATGAGAACTAAAATCTAAATGTTTAATAATACCTCTCCTTGGAAGGTTAAATGAACATAGTTCCACCACTTATCCCCATCTTGTTTCTAGAACCATTAAAGAATATCTATCACAAGCCATTCACATCCTCACTTGGCGTCATAAAATTAGGCATGAAAGAGTCCTTATCATGAATATAATAGACTAAAAGAGTATATTATTCAATAAAAATGTAAGTATTATGCCCATAGTTGTCATCTCCCCACTCATCTAGGAATAAATTAGAAACTCCCTCTAGGGAAGATGATGAAGATTGGTCAATGTAAAGCTCCTCTTCATCAATGATGGCATAGTTAATATTTTCCACCTTAGGTGAATATGGTTTCAATTTATTTATATGGATATTTTTTGACTCAATATTCACCTTAGTTTCATATTTTATCCTAAAAACCATGTAGGACCAATTTGTTGCTAAATATCCACTTATCTTAGATGTGAAGTCTCTTGATAAATAAATAGTAAAATAAGGAGGAAAATATTCCACCACCACATCATAAGGAATAAAAAAGGTAGGGAAATCATGAAGGATAAAATTAAAACCTTTATTTATCCCTAAAGTCTTGGTTGGTGATCCATCTAATTTCAAAACTCCTTTAGTCATTAGCTCGTACTTGAGGACTAGCTTATTTGCTATGCATTTGCGCATAACAGATGTGCTTGCTCCACTCTCTATAATAAAATTATGAAAAAAGAAATAAAAAATAATTAGAGATAGGTAAAAATGAGGATTATTATCATATTTATTCACTTTATCATACATATATTGAGTTCCATTTACCATAATGGCATTGTCATTTCTAGATGGACCAGCCTATTTGCCTAATCCATGCAATTATGTTTGAAGTATATATTTTTTCCTTAGTATTGTTAGAAAATAAAATAATTAAATATTTATATGAATATTATTCATTTTTTCCACCACATTAATTTAAGGATTACTCACCTTGGGGTTCTCTTTATGAACATTGGCAACTTGTGTGTAGCTTGTGGAGATAGAATTGTAGTAGTTGGTCTAAAGTTTGGGATCCTCTAATTTTATTGTAGTTTAGGAATTTTATTAGACCCAATTAACATAGGATATGATTAAAGGGTCACAAAATTTCCTTAATTGGTTCCCTAAACTTCATACATAGCCCTCTTCTTTGGTTTAGTGTTGGTAGCCACACTAGTATTGATGTTGTTTGAATTTTCCAAGTAATTGATGGCACAAAATTTACCCTAAAAATGATTTATGAGTGTAGAATCAGTTTTATGTTTTCCATTTTCAACCCATACTTAAATATATACTTAAAAAATTTAATCTTGGAAAGATTGGCTGACTTGCATCACCATGCCTTGATTGTGCACATCATTTGCATAAGTCACTTATTCTTGAGCATGGTCAAAAGATGGATAGTTGGGATATTATTAGAATAATTTATTTTTAGTGGGGGAAATTGCATTAGAGGATGAAAAAACATTATTATTATTATTATTATTATTATTATTATTATTATTATTATTATTATTATTATTATTATTATTATTATTATTATTATTATTATATCTTTGATAAGGCTTGACATGGGTGATTTGACCCTGTCCTTATGCATTATTTTGGAAAGGAGGTCTACTTGTTTGCCCAAACTAATTATATGTTTGATATGGCCTATAACCTTGAGATTGTTATATTTTTAGGGAAAATAACTCATTTTTAAAACTTTTAATAAATATTTTAACCTCATGTATTTTATTTTAAGGAGAAGTGGTAGGCCTCTCTTGATTAGGCAAAGGGGCTAAAGTGGGAAATGCACCTTGACTAAGATAGTGCAAATCAAAGAATAGTGGCATTTGAGGTGTACGAGATATATTTACCACTTGGATAAGATAATTCTCATCATTTATGTCTATTTCATAGGAAATAGGCAATGTGTTTCCACCCATAGATTGAATCATCATGGCAATGTCACTATTCAATGCTTTCAAGTAGTACAAAAATGTATAGATAAGAATTTGGATTCTATCCCAGGTTCTTTGGAACCTAGTATTAAAATATTGCATTAATTCATGTGGTTCCCTTTTTATTGTAGTCAATTTCTTAGCTAGAGATAGGTGATCACTCTTTTCCCCAAACCTCTTAGTCAATAAATCTCCCAATTCATCCCATGAGCTAATGGAATTTATAGGTAGGGTCCCATACCAATCCAAATATTTTCCTTTGAAATACAAGGCCAACAACATAATTGCTACATTTTCTTGTGTGATTTTGTGAATATTACAAAAAAAATCTATATTCTTAATGTGCTCAATGGTAGAAATAGGACCATCACCACTAAAAGATGGGAAAATTTTGAGGGATACTCCTATAATTTGATCATATCAAGCAAGATTCAAGGGAGATGCCTTGGTGAAAGGAATAAAAGGTTATATTTTAGCCATTTTTGAATGATGACTATAGAATTTAAGAATGGAATATAACACAAATTTACAAGCTTTGTTCACAAGATTCTTTTGTAAGGATGATTGTTTACAAACCTACACCTTTTGGTGGAATATGGAGGTGTTTTCACAAACTCAAAAGGTACACATTTAGTATCAAATATAGTGGTTACCTTTGGAATGGAAAGGAGTGATCATCAACCAAATATTTGAGTTCTTTAATGGAGTCACCAAGTTTTGAATGTTGATGTTTCTTTCAACTTTGACTATGCCACTTAGATTTATACCCTTGAGGAAATGCTCATATCTCCTCATCCAAGTAGCACAATGGAAACATATCTCTTGTTGTGGATGACAATTTCACTAAGATGAATCTCTAGATAAAGGGCTAGTTCCCTTGATGTACCTTTAAATCTCTCTTTTGACTCATAACTATGCATTAAAAAGGTAAGGAAAATGACTATGAAAAATAAGAGGTGATACACCAATGTATGATATCCTCCCAACTAAATAAAACCACTACTTAAAGACAAAATAAGGTGTTTTATTGCGCAGGACTCACAACTCAAGAACCATTGCTACATCAATATTTCATATGCTAGATTCAAGAAGGTATGTAATTCTCAAGAATGGAATGAATGATTCCAAAATGGATAAAATCATGAACCACTTATAGGATATCTCTACAATTAGAAAAGAAACACTAGAAAAGACTTTAAATAATCTCCTTTCTATAAATTGGTAGACCATCAAGAGTACAAGCTAGAAAAGACAATATTTCACTAGACTAAACCAATAATGATTCAATCATTACTTAATATTACATCATATGAGAGGAAATCACACTTTAATATCTCTTCAAGAGTTATTTAGGTATAAACCTAGCTAGATTTTACCTAATAACCAATGGAGGATCTTGAACAATCCAAAAGAATGTATATATATAGCCTTGGGGAGGGAGTAAAGAAATTAAGGGAAATAACTTAGACATGTGTCATCTTGGATGAGAATCAATTACATTTTTAGCAGATAAAACGAAATAGATGCATCATTTATAATTTTTACAACTAAACAAAATCAGCAATTATGTTTTGTTATAACTATTACCTCTTT
This sequence comes from Torreya grandis, assembly GCA_037957365.1. Lineage (NCBI taxonomy): Eukaryota > Viridiplantae > Streptophyta > Pinopsida > Cupressales > Taxaceae > Torreya > Torreya grandis. The sequence continues at coordinate 4,547,174 of JARHVA010000132.1, forward strand.
TTCATCTTCAAGTTCCCGCCAAGATCTTGATGCCAACGGCTATTTTTTGTAGCTTTAAATTAAATTTATATGGGATGTCATCCTTTGGTTATTTATTTTAGACATTTGTTTTTTATATGTATTCTCTCATGGAATTCCTTTGGCATTTTGAAATTATCTTTTCTTTTAAATAATTTTTCCATGACCATTTGTCTTCAAAAAAATTGTCATCCTATTTGCTTTCAAACAATGTGTTCATAACTATTTGCTTCTCTTTACATTCCTTTGGCATATTTAAATGATCTTCTCTTCAAGTTTTTCCTAAAATGGACCTTCAAAATTTTTACAAGTGAATGTTAATCCTTCTAGAAAAGGACCCTCCTCTTTGAACTTTTCATCCGTGGCTTTTTCTATCTTCAGACTTTTCTATTAGGAAATTTATTTCAACCTTTTTTCCTAAAGGAAATCCTCTTAAATATTTTAAGTGCCTTTGCCTTTTTGGAAACTGAAAATGAACCCTTCATATTTTAAATGGCCCTTTGGATTTTTTATAATGGACCTTTTTCAAAATAAAAAAAGTGCCCTTTGAGAAAAATGTATAGGACACTTTTCTTGAAGAAGATATCCTTCAGGATTTTGAAAAGTTTCACTTTCTTGTAGAATGATCCTTTCAAGAAAAGTGTATCAGTCCTTGGCTCCAAAAGTGCCCTTCAAAAATTTGTAAATTACCCTGAAAAACCAAAGTGATCATTTCTCTAAGAAAATTCCTTTTTGGCCTTTTAAAAATGCCCCTTTAGGAAAATTGAAGATGACCTTTTTGGGAAAATTATTTCAAACAAAATGTGGAAAATAATTCCTTAAAAAAATTTGAAAATGAAATGTCTGAGATAAATACACTTAAGGAAAATTACTTTAGACAAAAATTTCAAAAGAATTTGGGAAAGGATTAAAACAAGAACCTAAAATAATTCGATAAAGGCTTAGCAAAGACCAAAAATGAACTTTCTAAAAGGAATAGACCTATACATTTGTTTCAAGGCTTTTCAAATAACACTTCTTACAAATAAAAGCAAAGTACTGGACCTAGCCAAAGGTATAGACTTAAATGGTTTTTTCAAATAGTGGTGTCCAATTTTGGCTTGAAGGGCCAAAATTTGGTCAACACTCCTAATAGTAGCCATGACTATTATGTACCTTCTATAGATTAGAGCATCAATAACTATGTTATCTTTTCCCTTGATCTAGTTAATATTAAAATCATAATTAGATAAGAATTATAAACAATGTCTTTGATGTGCATTTAGGTTTAGTTACATGTAGATGTAATTGAATTCCAATTTACTAGTCTTGAGCTCAAATGATTTCCTCAATAGATAATGCCTCCAAACTTGTAAGGAATGCACTATTACAAGTTCTATATCATGAGGGGGAATAATTCACCTCATAGGGATTTAGATTTTTGTACTCATATACTATGACTAAACCATCTTGCATAATAAATATTCCGAAGTCCATCCCAAAAATGAATCTATGATCACTATGAATTGAGCATTAAGATTAAGAACTCTTAGCACTGGTGTCAAAGTGAACCTCCCTTGTAGTTTCTTAAATACTTTCTCACACTTATCTCACTATAAAAAAATATAAATCTTCCACTAGAGAGAGGTAATTGGATTATCTATCTTGGAAATATTTGGAACAAATTTATTATAATATCCTATTAATCTCATGAAAATACTTACCTCATTCACATTCTTAGGCACTGGACATTTCATTATGGAACTTATCTTCACTAGATCCACTAAAATTCCATCTGTAGAGATAATATATCCCAGATATTGCACTTTATTTTGTAAAAATACACACTTGGAAAACTTGTTATATATAATCTATGCCTCCACAAATACTGTAAAACTAGTTCTAGATGTTGAAGATGTTCCTCCTCATGCTAAGATTATATGAGGATGTCATTTGTAAAAAACTAATACCAAACATTCCAATAATCTTTGAACACACTATTCATGAGATTTATAAATGCTACTAGAGCATTAGTTAACCTAAAAGGTACCACTGTGAACTCATAATGCCTATATCGAATGTTGAATGTTATTTTAATAATATTCTCATCTTTTATTCTCAACTGATGATGCCCTACTCAAAGATCAATCTTATAAAGTATTATTCCCCCTTGCATTTGATTGAAGATATCATCAATATGAGGGAATGAATATATATTCTTGATTGTCACCTTATTCAACTTATGTAATCAATACATAGGTGAAGAGTACCATCCTTCTTATTTATGAAAACTACTAGTACACCCCATTATAACACACTTGGTTGAATAAACCCTTTTGATAACAAATATTAAAGTTGAGCCTTTAACTCAACCAATTTTATATTTGTCATCTTGTATGGTGCTTTTAATTACAATTCAGATCTAGGTATAATGTCATTTGAGAAATCAAACTCACATTTGGGTAGTAATCTAGGTAATTCCTCTAGAAACACATCATGAATGTTATTTGGAAAAATATAATCCCTAATGGATGGTTCTTTAGATTCCTTCATCTCATTTATCTTAACAATAAATTCTTGGCATCCCTTCCTCTAAGTCTTCTTGAGTTGAATATAGATTTTCATAATCTTTAACTCTTTTTACTCACCTTAATGTTGTGATTTATTTCCAAAATTATCTTGACACTCAACCTTCTTCAAATAGCAATCAACCTTAACTTTGTGATTCGTAATCCAATTGAATCCAAGGATCACATCATATGACCCTAATGGTACAACATATAGATCTACTACTATAGTGATTTCGTGTATCTTAATCTCAAATTCCACTAGGCACTCATCAACCTTAACCTTTGACTCATTCCCATACTATACTAACCATGTATTTACCATAGTTCTAGTTTTTCTAAATAATTTATTAAGCCTTATAAGAGTAATAAAACATTTTGTAGCACCTATGTTAATCAAAATAGAAACTAGATGATCAAAAAAAGTAACTGACAGTTTAATGGGTGAATATTATAACTCAGTCTAATGATTTTCAATATTTTCATGAATCCACTACTAAAAATTTCCCTATTGAGAAGCAAAACCCATGTTCTTTGAATTGTCCTATGTACACTTTAGAGCATAATGGTCACCTCCACAAATGAAACAACTTCTAGGTGGTACTTTCCTATCAAACTATTATTTTCCCTTGAAACCATTTCTATTTTTCATGTTCCCTGAGCTACTATTGGACATAACATTTTGGATCTTGATCTAGCCCTTTTAGTATCCACTCCTCTACTTCTAGTTGTTCTATTTTAAAGTTGGTTTAGAACATCTAAGAAAATTATTGAATTTATCTTTAACTTGGGAAAGATATTTTAGCTTTTGTTCCTACTTGACTACCATCTTAAATAATTGATCCATGGTATATGGCCCATGCACATCCAACTAAAAAAATCCCATAATGAATTTTTTGATTATGAACCTCTCATCTGCCTAATAGTGAGGTGCATACTTTAGGAGCTTAGTGAATTACTCTTATTATTCATTCACCAAAAGGTCTCCTTCCTTAAGACTCTAAAAATTCATTAGCTTCTAATCAAAATACAATTTTTGGAGCCATCATCTCCTAAAAAAATTCAAAAATTGTTCCCAAGAGGTGGTGTTAAAGTCAAGGTTCATCTCAAGATTCTTGTTTACCTACCAAGTTATTGCTTCACCAGTAAGATAATATGCTTCCCATACTAATTTTATGACTTAAAAATAATGTTAATCTAAAAATATATTTCCATCTATCACCCATGATTCAGCTCCATCTCCCTAAATGATTTCATCAAACTTGGGTAGATTCACCTTTTTCATATCTCGTGCCAACACTTTAGCTACTTGAGCTCTCGGATCTTGTGGAACTTCATCATGCCTCTAATATTGAGGTTTTTATTTCTCAGTGTTACTATATTTAGGTTCTTCCTAAACATTTTCCTCAATATGCCCATGCACTTGCTATTCTAGGGCCATGATTCAGTTCTTAATTTTTTTCATATTTACAAGGATTTTATCCATTTTCATAGCTTGTTTAGTGGTAAACTGATTTGGATCCATGGGAGGATTGGTATTTTAGTCGCCCTATCCTATATGTCTAATATTAACCATTATTATTAATTCTTAATAGGATAATACATTTGCATTATTAGACACATAAAGTCCTAGAGTTTGAGTGTCATCTCTTATACCACAATGTAACAACCCCACTAGATTTTACTAGAATAGGGTAATTTCAAAAAATTAATAAATACACAAACTGATCTAATATATTTAACCATGATGAAACCCACTAAAGTGATCTTTAACTAAATACATTATTTTTAGTTAACCTTATAAAGGTTTGTAGCTAATCCATTTAGTTAATGATCATCATAACATTATCAATAACAGGTCCAATGTTGAATATACAAATAAATACTACATTAATTCATAAAAGTATTTTTATAAATTAATCCATGGTTGATATAATATTATAGACAACTTTTTTATGGTCCATATGAATAAAAATTATAGTTACTATAATAATAAATTTCTCGTTAATAATAATGCAATGATACAAAGCTCCATAGATCATGAGCCTCAATGAAATCATAGTATCCAAAATTAATCTCAAGTGTAGTCTCTAGTGTAGTAATACTATGGGGAGGGAGATCATCATCTAAATTATTTTCCACATAAACCATGAACCATCAATCCCTCATACTATCTCCCAACAAGGGAATGGACCTCCCTTCATATATAGGTAGATAATGATGGTGTTAGAATCTAGAGTGACAAACTAGAACCCATGCTATATAATATAACTAATACATGATGTATACCATAAATACATCTATTATAACATGATATTATATAAACATGTAAACTATATCATACACATGAAATGACAATTTTTAACTATAAACATGACTTTGGCTAATTTTTCATATATTTATTGATCACAAGGATCAATCAATTTCATACACCACTCTCAATCATATTATGCATTATCTACACATTAATGGAATTAATTGAGTGTAATCCACCACACTACTTATTTAAGGTCATTAATGTGATATTTGATTATATCTACAATAATATAAAAACAAACAAATTCATAGAGAATGTTCCCTAATAGAAAATGTAAAATGTGCTAAATATAGAAATATAAAATACATAAATTTGGTCCAACAAATTTAATGCAATGAATCTTAAATTATCTAATTTATTATAGAATAATAAAAAAAATTCATAAACAATCCTCAATAGAATCATACCATCTAGGTAAGAAACCTACTTAGACATCTAGTTACAAATATTTACATGTAAATGCAAATGTTGCTCATCTAAATAACATATATTTATAGATTAGTGTTTATTTATCAAAAGTACAATAATAAGTCAACTCAAACACTAATAATCATCCATGTTTTATTTTTAATCCTTAATATCTCATAAATAAATGTATCATAAAATAGTTAAGCACATACATCTCATCTAGGAAACTCAAATGATAATACACCCATTTATATTTTTCATACTATGATATGTTTATAACATAAGATATTTAAATTAACTAATCATTAAAATATCATACATACATACATATATATATATATATATATATATATATATATATATATATATATATATATATATATATATATACTTATCCCAACATTTGATTATAATCATATTTAACTTTGATAATACAAAATTTCAAATATAACACACATAAATTATTGTATTGGTCATATATGTATGCTTGTACATAGTATACCCCTAATAAAAAAATATACTATCTATGTAGTTAAATGTATCATATGCACTATATATATATACAAACATACATATATGATTTATAATATAAAAAAACTCAAATTGAAGAACTCTACTTATATAATTTATCATTATACTCATTATTCATGTTTTACCTAATAAGTGTATATAGTTGTAAACTTGAACTCAACTAACTGTATTTAGTCGTTAAACATAGTTTAATCAATTTGCAATCTAATCAAACTACATAGACTCACAGTCATAAGATAACCTAGCCTAGGGGTTAAATATGACTTTCCTTATATAATATATGTATATATATAATATATATACATACTTATATAATTTTGGCTATATAACTTCATAAATAAACCTTAAAATAAAAGGTTGTCTACACACAAAAAATCTACCAGGTGATGGGAATTCATTCTAAAATTTTATAATATAAAAAAAATCATTTATATTTATTCATAAAAATGGTTATAATCTCATTTAATTCCCCCTCATATTTTAATGGAATCTTCTATACTAAACTAAATAAGTATTTAGTCATATTAAGATCATTAAAATGAAATTCACATGACTTCTAGATGGTAAAAAATTATGACCTATTTACAATTTAAAATAATCCCAAAAATATCTCTTAAATATAAAACATATAATTTCCCTAATATATGTTTCAATATAAAAATTATTCATAGACACATTTAGAAAAACACCATAGTCTTTAATTGGACATGATATATATATATATATATATATATATATATATATATATATATATATCATAGGTCATTTAAGTCCTATAGATTTTATATACATATCTGTATAATGTATGTTTTCCATCTAAGTCATATTAAATAAACTAAACCATAAGGCTCTATATTTGCTTAGAAAAGGTTTCTATAATCTTCAATACTTAATTTTTGGGTTTAAGATCACATAGTCATGCCCTAACTAGACTTGTATAAGTATAACTCAACATAATATACAATAATTCCACTACCTGGTAATAAAATAAAAGGCTTGAACTAAGTTTAATAATTATGAGTTTAAAAACCCTAAAATATATAGTTATAACCTACTTGGGTTTAATACTTATGCCCTTGTATTTATGTTTATAATATTCAAACTAGTTCAACATTGAAATATTGAATAAATACTCTATAGGGTCTAAACATTTTTCACACAAATAAAGAAACTATTATACCCTATTACTAATCTTTCCCTAGGGTTCTAAATTGAAATAAAACTTATATACATAATTTATATCTAGGTATTATTATATTATAAGTAAAAAAACTCATAACCAAATCCATTTACCCTAGGGTTTTCTGGGTTATATGTTCAATTCTGTGGGTGGCCAAGCCATCCATAAGGCCAAAAATTTATCCCATTTAATAATTTCCATAAAATGAAACTAGATAAAACCCATATGATCATTTCTTGAAATTATCAAAATTTCCACATGATATATTAATTATAATACAACACCAACCTAGTAAGAGAAATATACTATGACAATGATTTGAATTACTTCCCACTATAACTCAAACCTCCTTTATATTTTATACCTATTGTGTCATGTGTCCATCTATTCCTCCTCTCTCCTCCTATTATTCTCTTCCATCTTACCAAAACCCCCCAATATTTTTAGAAAAATAATAACCAAGTCGATGCATATCAAGAACAACTAATATAAATTAACAGTCCTCCATAATTTTCTCATGAAAAAATACTAAACTCTTTAACTGCTTCCATATTTTCTTGTTAACTCAAGTCAAGACTAATTTAAACCCTAATCTCAAACATTATATAATTAAAATAATGTAATAATCCTTTCATATCTTATGCATGCACATTTAATATATAAATAAAAAAACATTATAATACCTAATAACTATTATAATATCAACATCACCAAAGTCCTTCAAATATTATAATCTCAATGATATGTTGATTTGGCCCAAGGTTATTAAAAAAACCTTCAAACATCAAATAAACATTAATCATCATCCAATTCAATTATTTTCTATCAATATTAATGATTTTGCTTAGTTATAATAACATTTAACTAAGCACAAATAAATTTAACACCATGTTTGTCTAATAATAAAATTGACTTATACAAAATTAATTCAATTATTATTATTAATAATAACCCTCTATGCATTAATAATCAGCTTAACACATAAATTTAAAAAATTAATAGAATCTCGTCTACTAGTATAGTAATGAATACCAAAAAAACATTGACATATTATACTCAATTTAATCATATGCTAGCAACAAGTAATGCTAAGGCCCTAAATAAATTCTAACAACATGATATAATAACATCATTACTGAGATAGACTAAATATGACATCATAAATGCAATCACACAACTCAATCAATAAAAATCAAGATCACAAAAAAGTATGTTAACAATCAAAGACATACTAAAACTATCTAAACTGAACATGTATCAAGGCACATTAATCTATTTGTGGTGTGTGCATGGGGTTTATAGTTCTGCAATTTTTTCATATCCCAACACCTATATCTATGCCACCCTCTCTGATAATGCCCCTCATCTATCACACTCTAAGGGATGTATTTATCTTGTATCCACCTCACAATAATGAAGGTATTTATCCCAAAATTATATATATAATCCATAATATACTATTGTAATAAACTAACAAACATGATCATCATATATACAATATAAAAGTACAGGTAAATCCATGATTAATAATCATGTAAATTAAGTAACACATAACTACCCATAACAAACATATGAAATAAAGCTTAATCTAAATAGTAATTAACCATAAAATAATAATAATAAAAATCCATGAATCAATAGATTATTAGGTCTAGTAAGGAATCAGGATGTGACATAGGGGTTCATAGCATGTTGAATGGAACATATTTATGTTTAGGTTATTATAATAAATTCAAAATGCAATCATGGTTAGGGATGGGTAGATTCATGATATATAGGTAAATATCCATTATTTTTCTTCTATATAAGATAATTTATATTCTTGTAAAAAGGGAAACATTTTTATGCACCAAAACTCTATAGAAATTGAGGAAGGTTATGGCCTATCCCTTTTTTTATTTGTCTTATCTTGTGATTATTAGTCTAAAGGCATAATGAATACTTTTTCAAATAACATTAAAGTAAATACCAATTTGGTTAAAAATTCATGTTGGTATCTAGTAGTTCCATTATATATATATGATTTAATAAGGTAAATCAATGCTAAGAAGAGACTATAATTATTTTTTGTTAATGAATATGAAGTTAGATTATATAGTAGCTAGTCTAATTAGTTTTGAATTTATGTTCCATTTAATTTGAAACTATTTCAATCCATTATGTGTAGTAACTATAGGTATTTTACATGATTTTATTAATAGATATTTAACATACTATGTTCAATCAATTCCTTAGAATATTTCCCATTATGTTAATTTAGTTTGTGTTTTGGCTAGACTTGGTACCAAGTCATACAATTTCAACTAGGCATGGCTTCATCTTGTAGATGATATTTATGGATTATATAGAACCTAAGTCTTGTATACTTGTAAAAATTTAACCTTGGTTGTTCCTCTCAATTATAGACCTTTTCCCACTTTTGCAAGTCTCGTATATACTTTATCTTATGCCCCTTATCATATTTATTAGTCTAATAATTCTTATGTTGATGACCCAAGCCTTTTATATTTCCCAAAATGCTTAAAATATATTTATCTTCTATTTATAAATTTTTTGAACTTGTACCTATTTTTTTAATCCCTAGACACTAACATTCTAGACAGACACTAACATTGATGTTAGTGTCTTGGCCTGACACAAGTGTCTAGTACTCTAAATTCATTTATTTTTTTAAAATGAAGTATATCCTAAAGGTTTATTTAATTTCTTTAATGTGAGTTACTTCTCCAATGGGATTGATATAAATAAGATACCAAACCTCATCCATTCCTCACCTAGAAAGACCTAAAAAATACCAAGGTAAGTTATCAAAATCACTCTATCAAGCATTCAATTGAATAAAGATTCCCTATTTCCATACTAGTCATAGGAAAAACACATCTATAGGTCTGAAATACTAAAGGAGTATCCCAATATTTTGGTTTTACAAGTTACAAGTTAGGTCACTATTGTACTTACTTTGCACATATTATATGGTTTAAACACAAGACAACACATAGGGGAAAAGTACATCAATCTGAGGCACTCTTCAATGTATTACCTATGAAGGAAACACTCACTGATAGAGGTTTCTTTGTGGTCATCTTTAAACCATGTTCCTACTAACCAATTTTTCCCTAAGGTCACTACTATCACAGAGATTTTGCACCCATATTGAGGTTGTAGATCATTGTGTGAAAATCTAATGATACAATGGAATCACCTCCAAACTGTAGGACCTTGGAGAATTGATATGAACCTCTAGATAAGGCTAGATTCCTTTCAATAAATATGATGTAACTAATAAACTACTATATCATGTGTAAATTCCACTTCTTAGTGATCTTGATTCTAAACTAGGGTTTAACTAGGAGAAAAGATTTTTGAAAATGAAATTGAAAAAATTGGAAATGGTGATTGCACTAAATATTTTGTAGTAGATTTTTATGCTTTCTTGAATGAACACAATAGAATAATAAATATATTGAGATTTTTTATAGCACAAACTCATACAAATGTGAAATCAAAGTCAATATTAGGTATTTTTCATAGAAGGGACAAGATTCTTTATTTGTAATCAAATAGTCTTTCAAAAGGGCAAAATAATACCAAAAATGAAATTTCATGACTAAAATAAGATTAAAACATCCACAAATATTTATTTAACATTTATTACACAAAAAATAAAGGTAAATTTTCAATTTATTCTAATTATCCATGTTACAACATGTATATAGATTGTTCAAAATGTAAAACAACCTCTCTAGCAATAAAAAGATAAATGGGCTATGCCATGTTACCCATATTTATAAAAAAAAACTTATAGAAGAGATATAGTTAACAAATAAATCCATGCCTAGTTGAATAGCATGCTTATCTATAAACCCCATGTAAATGAGGTGTGATCTTCAGCTTTAATGATGTCCTTAGCAAGGTGAATACTTGAAAACAAACATGCAAGTGTTGGGCATTCCACTCAACTATTGGAGGCATGGGGGAACTTGATAATCTTCATGCAACACATTTGTATTCTTTAGTTTAGCTATAATGGCTTCTCCATGCAATGAGGAACCAAAGTGAAGCTCAAAATTTAGAGTGAAATATGGCTTTAGATAACTTAAGTCTATTTTTTAAAACCCTAACTTCAAATTTTTAATTAGAACTTTTACAAATTTCAAGTCACATAATTTTGATAAAATTGGAAATGCATTTTATAATATGTGATTTCAAAATTTAATAAACTCAGACTTGTCAAAAAGGAAAGTGTGATTTACAAGTTTTATTTTTACATCTTTAAACCTATCAAAATAGAACATGGAAATTACATGTGGCTCTTTCTCAAAAAGAGATATCAAAATAATAGTAGTAATTTAAAATATGAAACTTTACAATATTTTTTACAATAAGAAAATATAATATATAGAATGTTTTTTTATAGAAATAATTAATCTACAAAAAATACATATGAAGACTCCTTATCTTTCTTTACCTGTGTTTTCTCAATATATGTAGCAAATTTCTTAAAGATATCTGAAATATGATCTTTATCAGGAACAAAAGTTTAGAGATGGATTATTTCACATTCTACTATTATATCAAAGAGTTCCCTTTCAAAATATTTGTATTCTTGAGTCTCTTTTACGATTTGATCCAATGTATTGTGGTACTAGATAAATTGGTGGATCATGCTCAAGTTGAAGGTTATATCTTTTGATGATTGTACTTCAAACACTCCTTTAAATTTATCCTAAACTTCTTACACTGAAAGGACCTAGTTTTGATGATTTATTGCTTGACATGATAATTTATTCAACAAATCTTAAATAATATATAATATATTAATGGCCTTATCATGTGAATTCTTATATTTATTAGTACTCTCTATTAGTATTCTTATTTTGAATTGAGTTGATCTATCCAATTCCTCTTAATTTGCATCATTTCTTAGTATCTTCTCAATAAGGAAGATCTTAATTCTAATTATATGCATAATTGTCAACTTTGGATAGAATAACGTTCAATATTTATTTTTCTTCCTTATGCTTATTTATTTTTTCTCTCAAATTTTCCCATCTTTCCTTCAGAGTTATATAGTGGTCCATTATTAGTTCAATAAATTTGTTTCCCTCTGAGATGAGCTCTTCTACCCAATCCTTAGTGGACCTTCCCATGCTACTAATTTATATAATCTCATCAATTATCTCTTGATTTTTGATATTAGTAATAGGTTATGTTGGTTGAGTAGTGGGATCAATGAAATTTTTAATGTAGTCACTAATTGTTTAACCTTATTTTTCAGTTCATCTTTAGGGACCTTGTCAATATCCATTTTCTCAAAAAGAGATAATGTTGGATTAAACATCATTTTGCAATCCCTCTATTTTAGGACATGCAAAGTGAACCTTTGATACCTAGTAATCCCCTACCACTAGATATTCTTTTTGTTTGTCTAGTGGGGGGACTAAAATTTCTACATACTTCTCCCCTATTGAATCATATAATATCCTTGATATGGTTCATAGAGTTTATTTGGATTTATTATATGCATATATGAGGCCAAAATAAATTTTTTTTAGGAACACCATATGATGACATTTATTCCCCACAATCTATACTAACCAACTGGTTGTAACATCTTAGCCTATTGACACTATCATGAATCTATAATTGAAGATGTTGAACTGGTGGTCATGGTGACAAGTGTAGTATACATCTCTGATATGGCTATTGATTGTTTGATATAAGTATTTATAACCTCTTCCCCATATATGGGTTGGGTGTCCTCATTTGTATTAGTGACTTGATCCATCTCTACCTCCTCTATAGGGGTTAGGGTTACTATGGAAGTTGAAGAGATGGGTGTAATGGAAATGGTTATGCCTACTAGAGCTATGGGAGATGGAAGTGACACCAATGGATGAGTAGGCATAAGGAGTTGGAAAAGGGGGAATTTTGGAAGTGTGGAGTCCAAATCCTTGAATTAATAAATTACTGTTGTGGGGAAAGTTAGGGTTGATGAAGTGGGAAAGGGAAAAGGAGTGAAGATAAAATTGTAGTTATCCCAAGAGTTGACATGGCCAATGAGATTTTAGTCAATATGAATAAATCCATTACTATATACTATTGTGTAGTGTTGGATATTAATAATTAGGGAAAGATTAGAGATGATATGGAAGGAATTATATAAGGAGGGAGTGAAATTATGGGAGAGGGAATAATTATGGAAGGGAGAAGTGGGAGGGAGACCTGAGTCCAATTGAACTGATTAGATTTTTTAAAATATACATATTAACATAGGTGAATTGGTGGAAATGGAGGGGGTAATCACTTGAAGATTAATAGAAACAAGAGGAGGTATTAAATCTAAAGGTATGACATAGATAGGTGGAGGCAGTATTATATATATGGAACTAGATACTATGACTAAGATGGGAGTAGAAACTATAGTGGTAGTTGAATCATCAAATGAAATCACTATTAGTTTATCTACTATTTTTCTTGGTTGATTGACTATCTTCTCTTTGACTCTAAATTTTATTTTCTCTTATGGGAGATCACTATCCTATCTACCTATTATAGGAGTGATCAACTACTAAAACCTTCTAATGTTGGTGTTAATCTCTATATGTAATAGGAATTACATAGTGCAAATGAATCAATCCTAGATTGGATAAGATAGATCACACCTATACTTTTGATTGGGGCACATACTTATTAAGTGGGAGAATAGCCAATATGAGGATCCACTAGACCCAATTTAGGTATTGCTTGTATCATCTATCACAACACATCATGCTAGGTAGGGTTCTAAAGCCTATATTCTAACACAATAACAAATAGCCCTAAAATATTCCTATGGTTTTTATATTCACTTATGATAATAAAAAAGAAATTAAACTAATCTAGTACGCACCAAATTTTGTGGCATAAAGTAAGGGGTTAGATGCAAAGAAATCAAATACATGTATAGGGAACTTCAAATAAAGTAAGTATGAGTAACACCCTAATACATAGAATATGAGTAATATTATTCGAGCCAATACTTATGCTACTTATATCTACTAAAAGAGAGGAGAATAAAGTTAGAATATACTTACCTAAATGTAAACCCATCATGACTCAATCTCTCCCTCAGCCAATGGGGCTTCACAAGACGTTGTTATGGTTTGTAAGGATCACTTTTTTATGCCAAAGCATCTAATACCTATCCACAAGACTAAGATTCTCCAAATAAGAAACCTAAGCTAAGACTTCTCAAGTAGCATGGTGGAAGAGTAGATTGTGAAGAAGCACAAGTAAATAATAACTCTTAATTGTATTCATATGGAAATGACCAAAATGACCTCATATATAGGATTATCTCACCTAAAAATCATGTAAACATGTCGACTATGCTAGGTTAACCAGGTAGACCTAGCACATTATCTAGCTAATACCTAAAGTTTGTGCTAGGTCATCCAGATGAAAACTAGGCCTAAAGAGCTAAAGTGACCATGGACTGTGTTAGGTCGACCAAGTTGACCTAGTATATTGAATAGGTAAAAAGGGTACTAAGCAAAGGAAAGAAGGATATAAAGATTAAAATAGTATATGAATGTGTAAGGAAGGAGAGATAGCTTAGGGAAAGGTTTTAAGAGCTACATGGATAGGGAATAATATGTAAATAAGGGACAATAATCATATGAAGCACCAAATGCTTACCTACCCCTTTCTTAGTGTACCCCTAAAGGTATTCACTTAGAGAGATTGATTCATGATGTGTTCCTACAAGATGTAAATTATTAATAATTGATAAAAGTGTGAAAATATTATGTGTATACAATCCCTTATCTTTGAGTCATAATAAGTTCTCACTAATGCTTATTATTTATTTGGTCACCTTAACCCCCTTTTTTATTAGTTAGCTCATTGTTCTATATATTACGTTGGTGGTTTTATCCATTAATGAAAAAGATTTAAGAATAGACGACCTAACTACTAGAAGGGGTTGAGCATAGATTTTGTTCTTATAATAAACTTTGTCTACTAGGGACTTGTCATTGACCAAGTTCTCATGGATTAGTTCCATTTTATTATATTTGATTTAATCAATGGTCATCTTAGAGTATTCACTCACATACATTTAAGGGTGAAAGGGAAACAACTAAATCTACCTACTTAGTTGTATGAATATGTGGGGAATTGGATGAAATAAGATCCCAAATTAGTAATCTCTATAGTGGTATCATAAAAAAGTCTCTTCTTCTATAGTTTCATGTCAAACATGACTATGATGAAGTAGATGAATGCATAATTTACTCTTATAAAGTGTTGCCTACTAGCATCAAGAGTGAGGTCAGGGTAATAATTGAAAACTTTATTTACTTGGTCAAGTACTATGTTTAGTCTTAAGAAGGCTCTCCCTTTGGTTAATATCTAAACTAGATAAGAATTCATATATAACTTCCCTATGTTATGGACTTCCATTGACTACTTGTGGATGGAGTCACTAATTAGTTATGCCTGGTTGATGTATTGCTTATTCTGGTAGATTAACAATATATATTAGTACATCCAATATAAGAAGTTCTTCACATCAGGGTTACTAGTGATCCTATTCAACAATATGATTAGATTGCCTACCTCATCCTTAAAATCTATTCTTTCCAATGTTTTAGTTAATCTTTTGGATGTATCCATAGGGATATTTAGACATTGATTATTCATTACCCTTTGACATCCATTGTTTTTATCTTGATAGAGTTTCCTTGATGACTCTAGAGTTATATCTAGGTAACTCTAAAATTCAAGTATAAATAACATGGAGAATATGGAGTTTGGGTCCAGGTTTAGAATACTTTCCCCTTTGTAATTTAACACCTATCCTTTATTTGCTTCATAATGCTTTGATAATGTGAGCACCATCTCAGGGCTTTACACAGTAAAGGAGAATGTTGTTGCTTTAGGAAGACCACAATAATAAATTCTATAAATTCAATAATTTTTAATTTGAAATTTACTTTAGTCCAAAAAATAACCTTGGTCAATGTGACCTAGATTTGTATCTATAATTTTATTTGTATTAGATTCCAGACTGAGAGTGACATTGGGTATTTTGTATTTAAACTTCATCTCTTTCCCAAACATGGATTTTGGAGAAATTGATAGGGGAAACCAATTTTAGAGTTGGTAGGATTTGAATGTGTAAAATGTAGGTGAAATCTCTGGTAAATATTGTAGTTGTAATTATATGGAAATCTCTAGTGTGGTAAATACAAACTACACATGTAATCTCTAGTGGAAACTCAAGTGGAGATTGGGGTTACTCTCTATAATATAAAACTCCATGGGGATATAAATTTGTAGTTTAAGGTTTAAATACTATAGTTTTTGGAGTTTATTTATCAAATTAAATGTCCATGGGGACTATTTTGAGAATATGCATGCAAATATTTATTGGTTTGCATAGAATTTTTAGAAAATCCTATGTTTTGAATAGAAAGGAAGATGGAGGAAATGGTTTCAAAAGATGCCTAACATAGATAGACAACCCTACCATGATACCACAAAAATTATCTAAAACCCCATTGATGCTAAGTAAAGCCAAAAAACCCCAAAAATGCAATAAAATCTACCAACAATGTGTAGGAAGAAATGAAAATAACTCAAGAAAAATTGATTGTGAGAAAGGATAGCTTAAAAAATGCAGGAGGTCAAATGAAATATCATGTAGGGGGATCAATGGTAGCATGGCTATAAGTTTATGGATTGATTGTGTGGCTGCATGGTGGCAAATACATGGTTTATAAGTGTGGCGCATGTCTTGAGGTCATTAACAAGGTTGTAAAGCTCCAAAATTAATTTTAATAATTTAAATAATGAATTAAATTAATCCCAATTAGGTTTATATATGAATTCTGCAATAAATTTTCCTAGGGTAGTGGTTGGTGGGAGGTCCAAATTCTATGATCAAGTTTGCAATTTTTCAAGTTTTCTAATTACACTTTGACCTTCAAATTTTTTGTGTTTATTTGACTTTTTGAAAATAGGAAAGAGAAATTCAAGGAGAAATTCAAAACATTTCAAGTTGTAATTTTAAAATGGAGTTTTGGATTCTATAGGAAGGGTGGTCAGTAGGAATTAGAACTCAAATTATAATTTGTAACTTTCTAAGTTATAAATTACAACCAGAGTTCTAGTTTTTGGTTGGAGTGTTTCATGGGAAACAGAGGTTGGGAAGCAATTTTAAAGTTTGAAACTTAAAAATTTAATTCCAATCTCTAATTTTTTTTGGGGTATGTGGTCTATGAGAAGTGAGACTTTAGTTACAATTTTCAAATTTACAAGTTGAAAATTGTGAGTGGGGTTCCAGTGTCTAAGAGGTGTGAGTTATGTGAGAAGTGGAGGTTGGGAATAAATTTGAAATTTTGCAAGTTGTAAATTGTAGTTTGATATTTGGATTATTTTGGCTTGGTGTATAGTAAGAAGAAGTATAGATGTAATTTCCAAGTTTTCAAGTCACAAATTGCACCTAGATCTTTGGTTTTTACTAGCTTAAGGAAATTAGTGTTTTAAGACATTTTAAGGCATTTAAAAAAAAATTAATGGGTCTCCCTTAGGGTATTTGACATTTTGACATTTTTGGGATAAAAATATCAATAGTCACCATGAATATGAATAACTAGGGTTTTAAAAATTCATGAGGAGAGAGAGAGAGTCCATGAGCTAGATATGAATTCTCTAGAGAAAAGATGAATAAAAACAATAAGCATCCATGTGGTCACATAATTTAATAATAAGTTTTTTATATATGATGCATGCATCAAACCTAAATATTAGTATCAACATAATCATCCTAGATTGACATTAGTGTCTAAAGTGCTAGAAGTATCAGATCTAGAATCTAATGACTATTCTAGAATTTTTTTCAAGCTTGATTTCTTCCTATTCTAGATTTAACACAATGTTAGTATCAAAACCATCTAATTATATTACTTATTGGTCATTTCCATGCATATCTTAATTTTACTTTCTATATTTATCCTATTATTGACATAAGAAATTTTACTTATGTTTATATCTGAGTTTATCACCTAATTAGCATACTGTAGATCTAATTATCACCCTTGTGCATTATCATTTATATATTATTAACTCTATATATTTCCAAATCCATATCATAACCCAATTTAAGGTTAAAATTTTGGTGAACTAGATCCATGTGAATGTAAAAAAATCTGATATAGGGATTTCAAGCCTCCTAGGGTTTTATCTTGTTGTGATGGATTTTTAGATCTAAAGCTTTACCCTAAGGTTTTACCTCCTCTGGTCACAAGGGATTCATATGCATATGTTTGAAATTATATTATTATTTGATTGGAATATTTCAACATCTCAATAAGTTCATTTTAAAATTCATCGGAGGTGTTTTCTATTCAAGTTGGTATACTCAAAAACCTCTTTTTGTTCACCAAATTTTGTTACATATTTTTTAATTTTTATATTATCATACAAGGTAAATGGTGTAATTATGTTGAAAATAATTTATGGTGTTCATAAAAAAAAAAATTTATAAAAAAACCATCTCATATATCTAAAAATAGTTCTTATTTATCATAATTTTTTATTATTTATTTAGAATATTCTAGGGTTTTATCTATAAATAATTTCGCATTATTTATCCAAAATTTTAATCATAATAGATCAAATTGGTAATTAATTAGAGTTTTTTTCATACTTATTTTGATATAGACAAAAATATATTTTGTTTTCTAAAATATTTTTGCATAGTTTACAAATTTAGAATTTTACTATTTTTAGTACATTTAGATATATAGGGCATACATGTAATTTTATTTCTCTATTTTTTAGGTTCACCTCATTTCCTTTGTTTAAATAAAAACATTTTTCAAGTTCCAAAAATTCTTATTTGATCATTTTAAATTGATTTATCTTCATTTGGCACATTGTGTTGAACTTTACCTTTGATTTCAAAACGTTAGTTGACCTAGGATTTCATGGTTTACTATTTTCTAAATTTTGATTATTGATTTCTAAGTGTTCAAATTTTAAAATTCATAATTTTATTATTTACAAAATCATGTTCAATATGGATGCATCTTTTAATTATTTCATGTTATAATACCTAATAGTGGTCATTACTTATTATATCTCATATCTGAATAAATCATCACAGTCTATATGGGATTGAAAATCTAATCACTCCAAAATAATAAATCAAAAAATGATCATAATCAATATAAAATAAAAAACCTCTCTTTACCAAGGTTATGGCATTATTATTGAGCATCTTCCTCCTAACCCTAAGGAGTGTGATAGTTATCATCTCTCTTAAGCAGGTCCAAGCTAGCAATCCTTCAATAGGTAAGGTAGATGGTGTATGTATTAATATTCAAACCAAGGTATCTAGGGCTTGTTGTTATGAATACATAATATATAATTTCATCCTTATGATAAATTCAATAGAAGAGTGGAAAAATAATTTTAGTTGAAATTTCACGTTGTTGGAAAATTAGATTACATACTTATAGAATCCAACACATTGTAGTGTTAATCATGTGTTTACATCCTCACCTACCAATGTTGTGACAAAAAAAGTTTCATCTCCAAATGAAAATATAAAAATTAATACATCCCAAACAAGTTATTCTCAAAGTAACCAAAAGGCTACTAATATTCCAAGTTAAATCCTAAGATATATGCTTCAAAACAAAATGATCAAATTACCTCCTCCACATCTTATCAAGACATATAAATACTATTGTGCATATCATAGAATTCATGGGCATCGTACAAATTATTTTTTAGCATTACAAAACAAAATACAATTTCTCAAAGATAGTGGTGATCCTCTAATTGATACATCTATAAAAAAAAAACCCACTCACATTATGAGTACCTCTCTTAAACCACATGTACCAAAACAAGAAATATGGGTACCAAAGAAATATTTAAAACAAAAATAGTTTCTAACATCAAACATAAAAAAATAAAAACTAAAAATTAGATAAATTAAATGATACAAATCTAACTCTTAATAATGATACTTAATTTTCTAAATAGTATGGTTTTAGAATAAAATATTTACAAAATTTTGGTTATCATGGTCAGGGATTGGGAAAACATTTCCAAGGCATCACTTATCCTATATTCACAAATGATAAAAAATAAAAATAACGTCTTGGGATATACTAATGCAAAGAATTCAAATATACATTTTGCCAATACAAAAGAGAAAGAACATAAAAATGAAAATGAGGTACACAAGGAACAATTTCATAAAAAATAAGAAATTTATTGAAATGATAAGTCAAAATAAAAACATGTACAAATTAAATAATTAGACAAAGAAAATATTCCAAAGTAAATGATTAAAATAGATAAATAAATAAAATTTCCAACTAAAACTTAATAAAAGAAAAAAAGTATGCTCAAAAGAGGACAAAAATCATGAGACACTTGAAAAATCTAATAATCTAAATGAGGTTAAAAAGGGAGATACTATAGGCCCTTACTCATATAAAAACCCTTCTACTCTCACTACTCATATAAATGGTGATAACTCTACATATAAAAAGTTCACAAAACCATGTTTTTATTTATTTGATAACTTACCACATAATCTATGCATATATATAGGATCTAGTACCCATCAATTGAATCCATCACTGAGAAATGAGAAAACAAATGTGGATAAATGTAAAAAAAATATACCAAATAAAAAATTACAAAAATACCATGATATAGTTCCTACTTAAACTATGCACACATATGGCATATATGGTTCAATACAAGTTTCACAATTACCACTCCTTGAGGGTTCTCATCCATTATATGAGATTATATGGTAGTTTATTCACATATTCCAAAGTTCCAAAATAAATATTTGATAATCAAAATATATTTTAGGCACCTACATGTTCTAGTGACTCCTTGGAATCTATGTGTTAGTTCCATGTTGATGGATGTAATATTCAGTTACTCACTCTTACACACATGTTTGTCATACTTCTATTTGAGTGTGATACAATAATATAGAAATAAATGATCTATTCCTATTTTGGATGTTGGGCCTTCCCTCTAATCATGTCATGAAGACATTAGGGGCATCTTCTTCTTTGATCTTGATACACATAGGTTATATAATTTGATTATCACAATTCATTAGCATGTTTGAGATTACATATGTAATTATACATGCCTTATCCATGATTATATCTTACATAGGGTATTTGATATGTTATACACTTTACATTTTTTCCTAACACATTAGATCCATGGGATAGTATGACATGTTTATGTTGATTTATTATGCTTTACTTTATTTATTTATTTGATTATCTTACCTTGTTATTTTTTTTTAGAATCTGAATATGTTCCTTTTCTTGCATCTCTTGTGCCTTTATGTGATTTCCTTGACATTTGCTTATGTCATTATTTATTGTATTTAAATTTAAATATATCATCCTTGCTTTTATGTAAATTTGATTAAGTCATGTCCCTTAGATTATGTGGCATTTAAATATGGCCCTTGTTTGAAATCTCCTTAGAACATTACCTTTTGACTTGATTTTGAGTGATCTTGTGTGTGTTCTTGATTTTATTATTTATCATGTAATGTTATTATCTGTACATTTTTAAGATCCTTATCATGAATCTTATGCCTTCATATGATCACAATTTTCTATGCATTTCAACATTATATCTACCTAGACATGTTCCATATATATTCTATGGAGTTTCATTCGCATATTAAACAATTGTCTTATCCTTTTGAGGTGAGGTAACTACCAATTCCTATCTTTCCCATCGGCATGTTCTGCACACTTGCCATAATTTTTAGATTCAATGGGGGCATGTTTTGGAATCATGTTCTCCACACTTATTCAATATTTATAAACATGTTCTACACATTGGTACTTATATCAATTCTTATATTAATCTATATAGAGTGGGGGCATGCTTTAAAATCATGTTCTCAACACTTACATAATTTTACAAATTGGCCAAAGCACATAATTATATGATTCAAATTCATAGTTGTGGGAGAATTATATACATTGGTAACATTTTTATACATAGTTTAAACATGATACATATTTAAGGTTCATATTATATGTAATTTTTGCCTAATATTTAAAAATCCAAATTAATTTAAAATTTCAAAAATCATTTTACGTACTAATACCCTAGTGAGACTTGTACAAGCTTTATTAAGCTAGTATATTATAGTATTTGGTTAATTTTTTGATATGTTTTAGGTGATTAAATCACTCAATATTTATAATTTTTTAGGTTGTACTCAATTTTGTCATCTAACCTCACCAGGTTATAAGTATCATTAGGTTGCATGATTGAGCTAATCTCAAATACTAGGTGGCAACTCATCTTTGCTCTAAGGTTGGGCATGTGCCTTATACTATATATTTATCTATCTATCTCCTTGGATATATGCACTTTTAGGATGTATCTATATTTTTCCTAGTCTTAGTTTCATATCCTTATAATGATACATCTTTTTCAAATCAACTTTACAATAGGCAAGGCCATTACATCGACACACAGGTGTACTCCTAAACCTTGTTCTTTTAATTTAAATTAATTTCAGGTACTTTTAATTAAATATTATACTAAATAAATATATAATATAACATGATCCTAGTTTTAGGGTAATCACTAGTAAAATACTCAAGTTGGGAACACACAAAGACAAAGCATGTTATACACACCTAGGTATATGATCCTTTCCTTTAAACTATAAATTTTATTACTAAATAAAAGGGGGGATGTATAATATATTAATGGATTATATAGAACCTAAGTATTTTATACTTGAAAAAATCAAATATTGGTTTTTAATCTTAGTTATAGACCTTTTCCCACTTTTTAATCTCTTACATATGCTATAACTTGTGCCACTTGGCCTATGTCTTAGTCTGACAAGTCTTATGTTGATGAACCAGGCCTTCTATCTTACCTAGAATGATTAAAATGTACATATATTACATCTCTACAAGTTCTAATCATATACCTAATTTCCTTCTCCCTAGACATTAAGGTCCAACATAGGCACTAGTGCCAATGTTAGTGTCCTAACCTAATGTAAGTATCCAATGCTCTAAAGTCATATATTTTCAAATGAAACATATCTTAATGGTTGGCCTAAGTGATTTAATATGAGTTAATTCTCAAATGGGATTGATATCAATAAAATATCAATCCTCATTTATTCCCACCTATCAATACCTATAAAATACCAATAGATACCAAGGAAACTTATCAAAATCACTCTATCAATCATTCAATTGAGAAAAGCCTCCCTATTTAAATACTAGTCATAAGAACGACACATCTATAGGTTTTAATTACTAACAAAGAATCCCAATATCCTAATTTTCTAAGTTATAATCTTGGTCACCATTTTACTTACTTTGCACATATTACATGATTCACACAAGCCAACATGTAGGGGACAATTACATCAATATGTGGTCATCCTTAGAGTATAATATATATAGGTATTCTTTGGGGATATCTCACTAAAAAATTAATCTTTGGGGCCATCTCAACACCTTATGTCTACTAATCCATTTTATGCTAAGGTTAACATGAAGATAAAGAACTAGTTTTGTTTTTTTTTTAAATTCATGATGAGTGATAGTAAATTATCTAGATATTAATTCACTAGAGTGAAGGAAAAGAAAAACCCAAAATAATCTAGTTTCTTTCATCCTTTTCCAATAGGTATTACATATAAAACACTTACATCAAACCTAGATAGTAGCATTGATGCAACCATCCCATAATGATATTAGTGTCTAGAGATATAGAAGTGTTAGGTATAGAATCTAATGACTACTCTATAATATTATTATATCATGTTTTCTTCATGTTCTATATTCAAAACTTGATAAAATCATAACTAAGTATATTACTTATTTGTCATTTTCATGCATAACTTAGCTACACTTTCTATATTTATCATATTCTTAACATAAGAAATTTAGTGTATATTTGTATCTAAGTTTAGCACCTAATTGGCATGACATAAATCTAATTATCACCCTTTTACATTATCATTTATATATTCTTAACCATATGCAACTCCAAAGTAGTATCCCTATCTAATTTAGGGTTAAACACATCCTTTCAACATTGAATACCCTGTTTCAATCAAGAAATCAACACTTCCCTACCTTACCCTTTCTCTATTTATTTATTTTCTTGGTGAACACCCTACCCATTATACTATAATTAGCCTAAATTTGTGAATTAAGTAAATGTAATTAATCCAATGCAAGTATGAATTTTTGGATAACATAGAATTGATTGAATTTCTAGTGATAAAATTTGATTTCTCTCTAAGAGTAACAACTCTAAATTTATTGACACTTGGGTTTAACCAACTAAATCCTTAAAATGAGGGGATACTTTTTCCCAATGTTGTTTCCTCCATTTATCCTCTTATACTAGTTAATCCAATAATTTTTCCTATTGTGGGTCACATACAGAGACCAAAATTACCTATGTGATAACCTCTTTATATTCTTTTATATCCATTAATTCTTCCTCCCTTAATCTAGAGGACTCTAATTTAGAATATGTCACCATTTTTTTACCCCAACCCTTATATTTTATAAGTTTTTTTATTATTTTATTCCCTTATGTTCTCTTTATGGTGAATAAATCCATATTTTTCCTCCAACCTCTCTCTCTTCATTTATATCCATTTATTCTTCCTCCCCTCATTTGGAGGACTCTATTTCAAAATATGTCACCTTTATTTTACCCTAAAACTTATATTTTATAAGTTTTTTTTTAATTTTTTCCCCTTATGTTATCTTTATGGTGACTAAATCCATCTTTTTCCTCCACTCATCTATAGTAGAGTTTTTCCAGCTACTAAATAAGATTTATGTGACCCCTCTTATTCCTATGTTGTCTGAATTCTCATTTCTTTTTGGTATAAAATTTATCTAGGTAATAATTTATTCTTACACATGGAGTAATTGGGAATAACTATTATTTACATATCTTATTATCCCAACTCCTCCCTAGTGGAATAATCCTTGACTACAAATGTAGTTGTGTCCTCTTCCTTATTTAGTGTTTTTTAAATGTATGACTTGTCTCTTTAGTATTAAGGATATATGCGTAATTGGTTGAGGATAATATGATTCTATTTATTATAAAAATAATGATGTTTCATGGATCTCCTCTTCATCATCCCTCTACTGAAAAACCCACCCTTAGTTCACTAAAGAATTTTTTTGACTTAGGTTCCAACGATAAAATTATAGCTCTAATAATTAATTCTTAAACTTATTCATTAATAAATTCATAGGGTACAGGTGGAAGGGGTATAAATTTTTTATAATAATGTTTGATGCATATTTTATCATCATTTATGATGAATGGAATTTATGTATAATATTTTTGGACAATTTTATTGGAAATTTATAATCTCACCTATACCATATTTGTAGTCATTTTCTTCCATTGAATAATTTTTTTTACCTCCTATATTACATGGATACATTTAATTTTAACTATTATTTTGGATCGTATGGGGTAATATAAAATACATTTTACCAGCCCCTTAGGTCTTGAATTAGTATATGTAATGTACATACCTAGTACTAAAAGAATTGAACCATAACAAGAGTCATGGACATTTTTTCCTTTCTTGATTTTATAAAGGTTATCCAAGTATTTTTTGTGAAGTGAAGTATTTGAGTCATACTAAATGCCTATGGAAACCATGTCTTATCCTATCTACACATTTTTTGATGTTACTGAGTTATGTTTGTTTATGGAGTATACCTTCTAAGAAATGGATTTTGTTAAAAATATGAGTTTAAGTTCCTTTATTTTTTGAATTGAAAAGACTCAATTATTAACTTTTGTCCCTACAATCATGGCTAGGGATATTATACTAACATTATTATTTTCATCTTACTTATGGGTGGAATGTACTTAATGTTGAAGTCCTATGATAGTTTGAATCACATATATTTTGATGTGGTAGAGTTAGTCTAGATATGAAATTTCTTCATGGGATTTGCTCAATATCACTTTTTACATGATTGTCATTAGGCTGAAATATGGTAAATAAGTTTACACATCCAATTTTAGGATCAAGATGATATTCTAATCCATGTGGTCCAAATACTATGTTTTGGGGTTTAATTGCCTCATTACAATACTCTCTAATTTTAAAATTGTATGATCAATTTTTTATAATTGTGTATTAATGTATGTGTAAGTATCTTTATCATGTATTATGAGAGAGGGAAATTTAGAAAAATCCCCCAATGGATATATACTTCTTGATTTGGTAGAATTTTTATTGTACTTTAATTGCATAATATGTTTTGTAATGACAACATGGGGAATTTCAATATTTTATTTGAATAAAAAAATAAATATTTGTCTTCCAATATAGTATGGTCACTTCACGCAAAAATTTTACAGAGTTTTGGTGCACAAATGATCGTGTAAATTTTATGTCAAAAAACCCATAAATTTATAACTCATTTGATCTTTCTGTTAATCATACAATATATTTTACTATAGTTAATGTCATTTATTATCTATGTTTATTCTTTAATTTCACTTGCTTTGAAACACAAAAACATGTGTTATTATTTAGTTACTTCATTTTTATCTATGTGACATCATTTTTTAACAACTTTTTTCAATTGTGTAGTTCATACCATCCACCTGTTTACTTATGTTAGCTTATACTAAACCGATCCACTTAAATTTTTCATTCAAAATTAAAAAAACTCATTACTACTATGTGTTTTTTGATATTATCTATCACCACTATCTATTTTTTCTATTACGTAGATGTGAATGTTTCTTATTTCCAATTTCTATTTCAATAGTAATAAATTTCAATTTCTTCATTTTTAAAATGTCATGTTCTCTTACCATTGGGTACCAATTTCTTCCACAATCCTATTTTTTACTTTTATTTTATAAATCTTAAAAAACAATGCCAAATAATTTTGTTCATATTTTGGGTCATGTTATTACTATCATATCACATTTCTTATTACACAATTTTATTTTCCTTCTACACATGATAAGTAGCTTCTATATTTCCTTATATCTATTTTAATACATTTTAGGGTTATTAATTATATATATATGTATATATGTATGTGTTTTTGTGTGTGTGTGTGTGTGTGTGTGTGTGTGTGTGTGTGTGTGTGTGTGTGTGTGTGTGTGTGTGTGTGTGTGTGTGTGTGTGTGTGTGTGTGTATGTATATATGTATATATACATATATACATATACATATATACATATACATATATACATATATATATATATATATATATATATATATATATATATTATTTTATATTTTCAACTAATTTTTTTCCTCACTTATTTCCTACTTCATATTATTATTATTCATCCCACTAGGTGTTTTGGTAACATTAAAAAACTAGGTATCAAAATAATTGTTTTAAGGATATCATAGTAGCCTTATTCAACTTTCCAATTTGGGAGAACAATGTCATCCTAATGGGGAGGTGACATGAACTATGACTATAAAGTTTAGCCTATGATATAGGGAACCTTAGTTCCTTATACCAAATTTCACTTGACTAGAAGGAGAGTGCCACCTTGTTATTTATTTGATCATTATTTTTACCACTTTTCACCATAATTGAATGTGATGTAAGGTCTTAATGGGGATAAATTTACAAACCTTTATTTAAATATGCCTTCTAGTTTTATGATATTTATTTCTCCTAAGTCTAAAATACTATCCATTAGATAGGGTCCAATCCATCTTATTTTTAATTTTCCTAGTTTTTTATATTTGCTATCATAGACTAAGACCTTATCCCCAATCTTAAATTCTTTAAATTTTATATGTCTATCATGCCAAGATTTTTGGCAAATTTTTGCTTATGTTTGGTTATATGTTGCTAAGAATCTGTATTCATCCAAATTTTATACTTCTATCAACCTTTCCTAAATGGAATATTTCTCATTCATTATAAATGTTACCACAAGTATTAAACTTGGAAATGTGTACTCCATTAGCATTATCATTTATAATTCATAGGCTAGTTTGAATTGAAGTACATAATCAATCAATTGTAAGTAGTGTGGTAGTACTGGTATCTTAGTATCACAATCTCCAATCTCTATATTTCATAAAAAAAATTAGTAATTTCTCAAATACCTTATTAAATGCATCAATAATTCCATTTGGTTGAGGATGGTAAGGAGTCATTTTGTGATGCTATATTAGGATTTTTTTTATAAATTAAAAAAAAAATGATTGGATAAATTCTTAATATGATCACTCATTATGTTCAATGGGAATCCAAACCTTGTAATTATATTTTCATATAGATTTTTTTATAGTCTTTGTAGTATAATATTTTGTTGGTACAAATTTTACCCATATTATTAGTTATTTATTTATATTAATAATGAAATTAACATTGATTTTTATTTCCATAGGTTTGATGGAACCTATAAAAAGAATTTCCTATTTCTCAAATGGAACGAGTGCCAAAACAAGGTAGAGATTCATCTCATCTCTATCATTTGGTTTACCCACTCTCTAGCATATGTCACAATTTATTGTGTATTTATGTGAATCCTTAAAAATTGATGTCTGCCATGATATTTATAGTAATATTTTCTTTATTTTATGTTATTTATAGTTGTGTCATCCTTCAAATCCATCATGGGCTTCCTTTAAGATAGTATGTTTCTTATGTGGTAACACTACACTCCACAACACAATATTTTAATTTATTATGTAATGATCCTTCAATCAACATAAAATTAAAAACTTGAAGCATCAATATTTTATTCTATAATGTATTGTAATATTTTTAAAAAAAATCTCTACACATAAACTATACAATAACCTCCATGTCTTTGGGCACTAATTCTACGTAGAAGATGTGAGCTCTAAAAAATCATCCACAATTGGTTTTATTTCTCCCCCTATAGTTATTCTTGATAGGTATTCAAGTCCATTAATTGCTTTCCCTTATTTCACCATAATTTTGATACCAAATTCTTGAAATAACATAATCTAATGACATATTTTTTCCTTATATTATTGGTTTATCTATAAAAAAATAAGCATCTCATGATATGTAAATAATATGAAAGGAGTTGTCATTAAATAATACCTAAATTTATACATTGATTAAACTATAGAAAGTGCCTCCCTTTCTATAGTGGAATAATTCTTTTATTCTCTTGTTAATATTATGATAACAAATGAAATTAGATGGTTTATATAAATGGGTGGTTATGTTATCACTAATCCTATTAAAATCCCATAGGCATCAACATGTACATGGAAAGAGATCTTATAATATGGAAACACTAAAATTAGGGCATTTGCAATCTTTTTTTTCAATTTATCAGATGTCTCCTAACATTGTCTTGACCAATCTAGTGGTTTTATATGCTCCTTATTCAACAATTTTTCTATAGGTTCACTTATATATATGTACTTTATTATGAACATGTAGTGATATCTTGTATATCCTAGTATAGTTATAACCTCCTTCTATGTTTTGGGTAGTGGTAGGTTTACGATTATCATTTTTTTTAGTGGATAAACCATCAACCCTTTTTTACATATTATGTGTCCCAATAAAGTACCAAAATGTGCATCAAATATGTATTTATTAATATTTAATTAAATGTTAAATTATTTACATCTTTTGAAAATTATACACAACATTTGAACATGGTATCTGATTTACCCATATATTTTCCAATTGTTAAGATAGACTTCCAAGAACTCATGTATGAAATCCATAAATTCATTCACCCTTATGTGGATAAACATAGTCAGTGCATTATTCAATCCAAACAATAACAATATTAATTGAACTCTTTTTCCAATGTTTTTATTAATTAGTCATCCTTTTATCAAGTTATGTTCCTCCTTATCTCTATGTTATATTTATATAGTATTAATACTAACACTTATCTTTGAATTCCCTTTCTCTTAAAGGTTCACATCTCTTTCTATATGTATTTTTTATTCCATATTATCTATAAATATTTCCTCATGAGTGTTTATTATCAAATTTACTTCTATTAATAAAATCTCATCCCTTGGTTCTACTATATAATCAACATATCCTATCTTAATCATATTATCTTCACTTCTTTTTTTACTCTCTAAGCCTCATGCACTATGAACGAAACTACTCCTGACCATTTTATCTTATGCACCCAAAGTTTTCAATAGTTTGGGTGTTCCCAATAGTGGAGATATAATTACTAATCTTTAGTGCATGTTGTTCATGAATTTTTATGGTGTGGCATAAAACAATTCTTATATTATATTTAATCATTTATTTATGTCTAGACCTTCTCACAATGTGAATTTTGACTTACCCATTTGTGGTAGAAGGATAGTATTAAGATTTTAAATATTAGGGTTTCAAATAGTATATTCTAAATAAAATTTCTCTACCATTTTTATTAATTTTAACATTATTTCTTCAATTTCCTTATGTTGAATCTCTTTATTATTTTTTAATTAATTCTATCATCCTCCATCTAATTTTTCATCTCTTCATTCATAATTTATTCTTAGCTATGTTTAACTTATCCTCTTACTACAATATTCTTCTCCTTAATTAGATTAATTTTACTTTATACTTAGTTTAATATCCTCATAAATATTATTTAACCTCCACAAACTATTTATATTAGATGTTTCGAATGGTCACATCTTTTGAGGATCCCTTTCTTTCTGGACACCATCTCTTAGGTATTTGTCCCCTAAAAGAAATTTTTATCTTATTTTACTATCCCTTAATCCAAAACAAACTTGCAGATGTGGAGTGTTACCTTTTTAAATAATTCTTTCCTTTCTCTTTTAAAAATTTAATCTTTCTTAGCATCAAAACTCATCCAACTATGTATACACCAAACTATGATGAATGAATTGATGGAAGTCTTGAACTGATAATAAATAACCTAAGATATGGGTGTAACAAGTTGCTGGAGACCTTAGTATTTTATATAATATGTTTAATATATCATTTAATGTTAATGTGGTGACCTTATATATGTTTTTATTCTTGTAGTATCCAAGGCCATAAAAGTTGTGCAAAGGTAACCAAAATTCTTCTTCTCATGGTCTAAAAAATGATGCCTTTATTTTAGGAATTTTTTTCCCCATCATTTTAAATTTTGTATATTTTTTTTTAAAATATACTCCCACCAATATTATATTTAAATTCATCCAATATTCTATAACTTTAAAGGATACATCCCCCTAGACATTATTCAACTAAACTCTATATGGCACCATTAAATGTTAACATAAAATCTAAAGCTATTAGATACAAATACAATATGTTGATATAGGTTAATATAGTTAAATTAATGTAATATAAGGGTTATTATTGGTTATAATCCTTAACATTCACTAAAAAATAAGTAGTGCCTTTATTCAAAGGAAATCACACAATACATAATAATTCCTACTCTAACTTCTCTTTCTTTAGGTATATTTTAACCTCGACATAAAATGATTATATATTATTTACACTATACCACATTAATAAATTACAAATTTTAGTCTACTATGTAATCTCTTATATTATTCTTTGTATTTTATCTCTGAATGTTAATCTATTACAATATTTAAATATAAATACTAACTCAATACAAAATAACTCAATGGTCATGTCTATGTGAGACATGTCATTTCTCTAATCCAGATGTAATCTTTTTCATAAATAATTATTTATTATCAGAGAATCAAGTTATTAAAATAATATATTATATCAACTTAGAGAAGTGT
Source organism: Torreya grandis (assembly GCA_037957365.1). Taxonomy (NCBI): domain Eukaryota; kingdom Viridiplantae; phylum Streptophyta; class Pinopsida; order Cupressales; family Taxaceae; genus Torreya; species Torreya grandis. The sequence continues at coordinate 4,578,977 of JARHVA010000132.1, forward strand.
CATGTTACTTTTGTTATGAAATCAACTCTGCAATGCCTATGGTTTGGTCCTTTGGCTGACATAGAATCCTGTCAACACAATGCATGCCATATATTATATAGGATAATGTACGAAATTTCATGGATTATATGATATTATTACATAGATTATGTGACTTAGTTTACATAGGTTATTATATTGGGTTCATAAGCAAAACATGTACTGATAGATCATAAATATTTTAATATGTTTGCACATGTTACATGACCCATATTACATAGGCTGTCATATTAGGGGCATATGTTAGATAATTTTAAATACTATTTACTCATATTTTCTTACATTATAATAAACTATACTCAAACATTACTCAGTTTGAATAGTAAAAGTTATTCATAGAATACGATTGAAAAAATTACATACATAAATAGAGACTCAAGTTTTACTTAAGTTTATTAGAACCCATTATGGGTCCTAAACATAAAATATATAATGAACAGTGTGGTTGAAGTTCCATGTTAATTAAATTATAAACAATTATTCATCTCCAGTAAAGTTTGGGGTATATTAAATTCAACCCATGGTTTTAACAATGACCTCTCCTCAGGGCATAATCACCCCATTCTCTAATGACTCAAAAGCATAGCTTAATTCTCATACCTATAAGTGTATTCATTCATTACTTTTTAAATTTAAAATATGTTCAATATTTTACCATATATTTTATATCATAAGTGGACATTAATTTTTGCATGTTTCATTACATTTTATGCATGTATAAATCCCATTACTTGAGACATACCTAAAGATACCTACATTGGTTACACTCATATACCAAATTTATAAATAGAACCTATAGATATAACACTTTAAATTACTATAGTAAAATTATGGTGGGGTGATTATAAACATGAAATTGAATTATATACTTTAAAATTTCAATTTTAACCAATCTTTATAACACATTATTAATGTACACATAACTAAATCTTGATCACACTCACTCCTAACCATTCATTTACATATGTGCTTAGTCTTCCTGATATATATTAATTGATACATATGATTTTATAATTATCTACCTAAATATATTATTAGTTAGATCAGACTATATCTTTATATCAAATCATTACTTCCTATCCTCTTGGATACCTCTAGGCATAGTTATATTGATCTACTTTCTAGACATATTTATGTTGCTCAAACATGTCACACACTTTTTAATGGATATATTTTGAAAAAAAAACCTTATTTGGGTCCAACGACACATTTTTTTAGATACAAATTACCAAAAGAGTTAGATATATAATCATATCAAACCTAGGTATATTCCTATCTAGCACTCACTTACGAGATCACTAGTATACTAAGGAATACATCCACACATATTTTAGGTACTTAAATAAAACATAAAAATATGTAACTTCATAAAAGGAAAAAATATAGTCTAATTGTGAATATGAATGCAAGTTTAAAAATCCACACATAGGATTGTACTACATACTACTATTACACTAATTGATAACTCACATAATTCAATGGTAGAAAATTATATAGTTCAACATTCTTCAGAGTATTAAAATATAAGAAGTGATTAATGATTCAATTGGGGGTGGTTGTAGATATATAAACCAATAATTTTAACCTTGTTTTATATGGAATTCATGTGTCAAAAGTGTCACTATGATTTTGAGGTGAATTTAAAAATGTGAAAAATCTTGGCCTCTTATATCACATAGAATACATGTTGACTCACCAAATTTCACTCTTAGGAGAAGGCTATTTAGACCTCTCCAAGTTTGGGGTAACATGGGATTAGTCCAAGGATGTTGGTGACCTATAAATGGACTAAACCTATATTTTATATGGATAGCTCCCCAAGTACATCAATTGAGATCAATTCCTAAGATTTCTAACTTGGTAATGAAAAGGATAGAATGAAAACATGAAAGTAAACCTATGCTACTATAATTTATGCACCAATATGATGTCTCCACTCTATTTGACCTTTTGAAAACACTAATGAACAAGAAAAGTGGTTGAACACTCTCTCCAAAGGTTTATAACAAATAATTTTTAACATAGAGGCTATGCTAAGTGATCATAACATGAAGGCCATGAAAAAAAGGTCTAATTCAAGACACTTACCATTGCAAATAATGAGAATAAAAAATCAACAAGAATGCAAGGTGAGAAGCAAGAAGTATAAAAAACTGGCCAAGGGGCCAAGAAAACAAGGGACATGGGCACATGTCACTCAAACTCGGAAGCAAACATACAAGGCATGTTCAAATGTTATAAACACATAAAATTGAAACAAGAAAGGTTGGCACAAGGGCCATAGGCACATAGAAGAGTACAAGCAAAGGACATTGGTAAATGTCCTAAGGCACACACAAGAGATCAAAAAAAATTGAGAAATACAAACACATCTAACTATGAAAAGCAAAAAAGAAAGACATGTAAATGCTGGAAATACAATCACATATAACTAATCAAATCAAGAAGTGAAAGTATGCAAGACATGTAGTATAGTATTAGGTATATGTTAAGAAATACATAAGTTCTATATTATAGTGAGTGTTGATAGAATAATCTATATAAGCTAGTAATTAATGTACATCATCATGATAAGTAGAGTGTATAGTGTAGGAATGACATAAGCTAGATGGTGTAGTCATGTATAAGATACCCCTAGTGGGTACAAATTTCAATGTATGTCTCGAATGCAAAAGTAAGATACCCCCTCAATGGGTAGAGTGAAGTAATCAAGGATTTGGATGTCACTACACACACTCAAAGAAGATCAAGTGAAGCATGGTAATGTAGATAAATAGATAAACAATAGTATATAATAATAAAATGTAAGTCTAGCATAGTAGTAGAAATGTAAAGCATGGATGATACATAAAGTTGAAATGTTTTTGGATTTTTGAATATTTGAATGTTTTTTTATCTTTTGAATTTTTTATTGTTTTTGTTATTTAAAATATTTTAATGTTTTTGGTATATGTTATGTATAATTAATTATGAGGAGATATGTACAAGAAATACTAAGAAACTATGTACAAATAAGACTAAGAAGAAATGATACTAACTGATGAGTTTCATGAGATACTCCTTATCATGGTGTCCTTTATCAAGGAGAGGGACCATGCATGATCATGAATCATGGTAGAAGGGCTGAGACTATGGATCTAAAAGCTATATATATTATAAATTCTCTTAAATATCTATAGTGGAAACTAATTTTGGGTCCCCCTATAACTCTAAGAAGTGGATGCAACTATAAGTATATTAAGGACCCATCTAGTCGTAAGATAAGCTCTTTTAACATGTGATCTATGTGTAGAGTCATGAGACATAAATGATACTACCCTGGATGTGAATACTATAGCTGGAAATTATCTAGAGGCCTAAAACTATGGTTTCTCTAAAAGAGGCCTCTATGGAAGTATATGAACTCTCTATGATAGTGATAGAGGCCTCAACTATGTCTAAATCTAAAATGGAGGAAGAAATGTAAATAGTGGAGAAAATGAAATTGATGACTGTAAAGTAGTATATGAGTCTAAAGTGGGGAGTGGTAACTCACACATAACTCCACTAATTATAACAACTTGACTAGCATGAATGAATTTCTTACATCTATGAACTGTAGAAGGTATTGATCAAAGTTTTTGAGTCCATGGTCAGCCAAGTAACATATCAAAAACTCCTACACTAGAAATGATGGTAAATGGTGTGGCCACATATGATGTACCAACATGTAGAGAAAGTACAATCTCACCCACTAGACTATGTATGTTCCCATTGAATGTATTGATAACTATGTCCATCAAGGTAATACCTTGCTTTGAATATCCTAAATGTTGTAGTAATGTCATAGTGCACCTATTCACACTAGATATATTATCTATGAGAACACTATGAATGGTATGATGATTAATTTAATCTATGATAAAGAGTGCATGGTAATCTTGAATCATCCTTAACTATTTCCTTATCTAAGAAGGATATGAAAGGTCTAGTTAAAACACTATAATTATACACACCAATCATTTTTCTCAAAGTATGTGACTCAACTGAATGTGCTTAATATGTAGATGGTGGAGGATGTGCATAATAGGCATGGTGAATACTTGATGTGTCCACTATCTCCTATTTATAATGTTGTGGAAAAGGATCTAAGAAAATTTTTAGAGCCTTATCTTTTGTTTTCTTTACTTGTAAAAGCTCAACTAGAGTGCCAAGATTAATAAGATTGCCATCTATCAAGTCTTGTATCTAATGTTTCAAACTAATGCATCTATTTATTGTGTAGCTTAATGCCCTATGAAAGTCACAAAATGCATTTTGATCATATACCCATAGAAGAGGCTTTGTTGGATCAACTTCTCAAATGAGAAGGGTAGATATGATATTACATTCCAAAAGCCATTGTAAAACTCTAGATGGAGAAACTAGTCGATTAGTAAAGGTTTTCTGAGGAGGTGCTAATAAAAACACTTGTTGAGGGGGCTTTAAAGCCACATTGACTGTAGGTTGATTTTTACTTTTGTTATCATTAACCTTGACTTTTTATGGGACTTTGTTATTACTCTTATTCATTGTTTTAATATACTTGTGTACTTGAGTTTGCCCATTGAATTAATTTGACTTCCCTTTCCTTGAATGTGTGACATAACTCAATGAAGGAAGAGAACCTTTTGAACATTATTGATTCATGCAAAATTGGTAGAAGACTCTATTTGAATAGATCTTGTAACTCTTGATCGGCCATGGGGCTACTCATCTTAGGCAAGATAGTCTTATATCAAAGAACATAATTTGTGAGATCCTCATTTGACCTTTGTTTCTATTGTGAAACTTGGGTACAGGAAAGCTTATCACCAATGTTAATTCTAAAATGAGATAGAAACATGTCAGCTAAAGGATTGAATGCATTGATCGATTGATTCAATAAACAATAGAACCATTGTAAAACATAAACCTTTAGAATTTAGAAATAACTTGGTTAGTAGCTAGTCATTTGGTACATAATCAAAGCATGCTACATGAAAATCCATCATATGTGTCTCTAGATCACCCTTGACATCATATAAAGTGAGCTTGGGTTGAAAAAAACTTAGTGGTAAGGGTGTAGAAGCAATATGATGTATCGATGGTGTATGAGTAGATCAAAAGAATGCAATGCCTATGTAGGTCTAGAATTACTTTTATTAAGATGTAACACCTTGGATTGAGGAGATTTTATCTCTTACATAAAGGTAACTAAATTAGGAGATAAAGATGTACTAGATGTAGTTGGTGGTCGAGGAAGGTTGGGCTACTATAGGGGGTTATTGAGACATAGTTGCCCTCATAGTGTCATTTAAAACTGGTTGCTCTATAGTTTGAGAGGATTGACCATTGTTTTTTTCTTATTTCTCTTCTTAGATTATTTTAAGCATATCATCTTTCATGTTAGGGTTTTTAGTAAAGAGTTCTTGAAGTTCCCTTTTATAAGTTTCATCAAAACCAGTGTATTGAGACATTGTTAAAGTAGGAAAATAAATTGAAAATTGATTGAATTTTTTTGTAATAATTTGTAATAAGCAAAGTGTTATTGAAGGAAATTAATGAATATAGGAAATGTAAAGTCCTAAAAATATCAAACTGGAAAATGTATAAAAAGGATATGAAGCTCACAAACATGTACGTTGATACCTTAAAAGTAATGGGACCTAGTATATGCAAATAGGGTTTGGAAAAATGACATTTTTAAAAATTAGTAAATAATTTTAAAAATTAATTTTAATTCTTGATTTAAATATGTAGGTAAAAATTCAAAAAATAATTGGAAAAATTCTAATTTAAATAGATCTAGTATATGCAACTAGGGTTTGAAAGAAAATGATTTTTTTTTTAAATTACTATGGAATTTTAAATAGTAATGTGAATTTTGATTTAAATATGTAGTAAAAAAGTAGAAAAAATATTGGATAAACTAGGAAGGAATTTTCCATAGGGTTTCTAAGGTTTTTATGCACAAATAAAGTAAGTCAGGTTCACTAAATGATTTAAAAATTTTGGGAATATTGGAGTCTTATTCCTAATTTAATTAAGGGGTTGGGTTGACTAAATTAGTAAATAATATTTCAATAATTTAACCACTAATTTGTATAATTTATTTGTATTTTAAACCTTTGTATAAATTGAAATAAATATGCATAAAATATGACTTAGCATAAAAAAAATTGAAATGATTATTGTAGATTCTGATATTGGTTGTGTAAGACTAGGATAGTGTCACAATCAAGATTTGGTTTTTGTTTAATGAAAAGATAAAACTACTGAAATAGGACACCCTAGAATCTAGTGTTGTTTTCCTCTTCTACCATTATTATTCAAACTACTTGTAGAGACCTAGGTTTTTTAGGTTTTGTTCATTATCCCTAAGTGATCCTACTTGTAAAATCTTGTCTAATGAAAGTATATATAAATCCTTATAGATCTAATTTAATCTTAAAACCCTAGACTTCATTGTGCTTTGCTAAAACTTAATAAAGAAGGGGGGTTAGTGTGTAAGATGCATTGAATGTGTAACAACACCCCTTGTGTGGGCACATTATGTACATACCAATACACTAAAGAGGGATCAGGCCATATGTAGTTTTCCCACTTAATTTGATTTGTGTAATAGTGTAATGTAGGTACAAAAATGCTAAATTGGGTGTGTTTGAGGTGGTTAAGGACTGGTATCAAGATTTGGATATGATTTTAGCTGTATTGGATGGATTTATATAGAGAATATGGAATTTTGTCTAAGTGGTTTTACTTATATTCTTGCTTTCTTTTTAATATTTTCCAACCTCCTCTAAATGAACTTTTAATGAGATTTTATAGATATCTATTGGTCATGGGTCAAATGTATTCACTCTAGGTCAACAAGTTGAATGATAAAAACTAGAAGGAAATAGCCATTAGAGATAAAAATGTAATTAGATAGGAGCGCTGCAATAGGACACCCTAAGGTCTGACACTGTAGTCCAAGTTGGGCACTCCTATCTTATAGATGTGGGACCTAGGAGATAAGATTGGCTTAGGAAATGTTGCTTGGTTGAGGTGGAATGATCATTTGAAAATATCAAGATTATTAGGAATAAGCAAAAAGGTGTCAAAAAAGGTCATGATAGAATGAAATAAAGACCTATGGGTTGGGTGTCATAAGCCACACTCAAGCTACCAATTTTGACATTTTATATGACTACAAATGCATGTCCAAGTTCCATTAAAAATGGCTAATTTAAAATATTTAAAAGTTTATTCTCAAAACTTGTAAAATAGAGTATTGATCTATAAATGTATTTTTCATATAGTTCAAGCTATAATTTTAAAATTTTCCTTTCTTTATACACATGCACATTTGCACAGATTTTCTATAGGCTAACTTAAACTGATAACTATAAGAAGACTCTTATATAGATTTGACCATATTTAGAACTCAAGTTTTGAATATCACATGTAATGACTTTGAATGGAATTGGAAGATGAGGTGACCCCTTCCCTAAGCCTATTTAAACAAATTTAATCCATTAGTTATAGGGAGAATTTTTAATATATAGGAGTAAAATCAATTTTTATTATCAACAAATGTCTTTGTTTATTCTCTCTCCAATTTTTGTGTCATTAAGCTTATCTTTTTGGTTGTATGATTTAATAATTCTTAGTGTAAAATAGATGCAATGAATTCTTTCTTGTCTTGATTGATATGCTAGTCTTAGATATCTAAACACTATTAAATGATTAGCAAATTACATTGATTATTGGTAATTAAGTTTATTGATTTATGTTCTAAATGTGTATGAGTGCCTTCATTTGATGTAGTTTTTTGTACATGTGCAAATGCCACCTTAGATACCTTATTCACTTGAGCCATAATCTCTTGATTAAGGGTGTGCAAAAAATGATCTAAAAGTGGAAACATTTAAATGAGGATTATGATTTTCATATATCAGTATTATTGGGTCAATATTTTGTCACTAACAAAATGGTAATAGAATGGTACTTTCAACCATTATGTGATGAGATAAAATCTCTCCTCAAGGAAAGTGGAGGCTTCCTTATTACTGTTAAATAAAATAAGTAATTATTTATAGTTATTTTATTAAAGTAGGTGTTATCATATCATCCAGTTCTCATTTTTTATAATTGATGTTCACTTGTAAACTTGTACTATGAGTCGTTTTGTTCCTTAACATGTAGTATGAAAACATAAAATTACTTGATGAAGCAATAATGATCAATAGTTAGATTAGTTAGATGAAAGAATAACTTGAATAATACCAACAATGTAATGTGAATGGATGGAATAAAGTGTAGCCCAAAGTCTTCACATTATTACCAATGAATATTATGTAACCAAGGAAAATAAATTTCAGCCCAAAGTCTCCATATTAAGTCACTTCTAGTGAATCCAAACCCAATAATGGTATTTTACCTCAAAGACTTAAAAATTAGCTTCTTTGCACCTTCTAATTTATATAAATTCACACCATAATCCAATCAAAAGCATAATAAATTCAATGTAAAATATGTAATAACATTTATAATACACACCAATTTTATTTCAACACACATATTAAAAGATCACTTGATTTTATTATATTAATAGAATTCAAGATTTACAATATGAACACAAATTTTCAAAAATTGCTTCTCAATTTTCACCTTCTAATTTATATAAATTCACACCATAATCCAATCAAAAGCACAATAAATTCAATGGAAAAGATGTAATAACATTTATAATACACACCAAGTTTATTTCAACACACATATTAAAATATCACTTGATTTTCTTATATTAATAGAATTCAAGATTTACAATATGAACACGAAGTTTCAAAAATTGCTTCTCAATTTTCACCTTCTAATTTATATAAATTCACACCACTAACAAGGAAGTTCTCCAATATTTTTTCTAAGATCTAATCCCTTGTTTGAACATATCTTGAGCTTCTTCAAGATCCTTGATTATAATTTGAAGAATTTATTTCTTATTTTTCATGGCCTCTTTATATTCTGTAAACATTTTCCTAATTGAAATGAACTTTTGATCAACCAAGAGTTCTAGCTTAAATTGGTGTATTTGAGTCCATTTATGAATATATTTATCTATTAACTATAAGTCTTGAGTGATCATCTCAAGTGTCTATTGCATTTTTTTAACTTCACTCAAGTTATTGAAAAGTTCAATGGTATAACATAACTGTTAAACACCTTGCATTAATAAACTCTCTATCCAGGCACTGATTACTTATCCTTGTAACCCAATATATTTTGCCTATTGAATTTCCATTTTAGTGGCCTTATTCCCAACAATCTCCACTATCTCATAAGTTTGAGTGATCTTTAGTAGAACTGAAGTCAATTATTCTACTTGTACTTTGAGTTGTTTTTTTACTACCTTGTCCTTGCCATATCCTCCAATCAAAGATGCCATAATTTATTGTAAGTCTTCCTTTACATTTTTATGCATTTGGTTACCAAGATATATCCACCTAGTTTCATAGTTAGAAGCTTAGATATCTTCAATTTTTTTTCCCTTCTGGAGGTACTACAACCTCAGCATACTTGTTACCAAAATCAAAGATCACCCTTGATATTATTTTAGCCTTTTCTAATATTTTTAGTTTTACCAGCACAAGTTGACCAAAATCAAAATCATTTGGTGACACATATTTCTTCTTCCTCTTGAGTGTTTGGGGCATTAGCCAAGGAGGAAGAGGAGATGGATCTTCTTATGTGGAAGATGCCAAGGATTGTGATTTTGGGAAAAGATCAATGGTTTGTGAGGTGGGTGGAATAAATGGTGGGATGGAGGTATATGATAATGGAATGGATACTAATGGAGTGGTGGTGATAATAGGTGGTTTTGGAGTTAATATGAAAAAAACTTTGGTTCTAATTGGCATATTTGATATGGGAATGGATGCGACTTATTTTTCCAATTTGGAAGATGAGGTGGACATAAATTTATCCATATCTTGTTGAGTGAAATACAAGTTGGTGCATAATTCCAATGACTTTGAATGACTAGGTTTATTTAAAAGAGAATAAAAAACTTTATCTAATGTGCTTTGAGAAGGAACTTAGAAAAGTGTGGCACTAGTGGGTGATGGGGATTAAAGAACTATGTGAAGGGGAACTATAGAAATAATTGGTGTAGTAGAAGTGACAGGGGAGAGTGGAAGGTACTACCTATGAATTTTATACTTGAGAATCAATTGGTTGTGCTAATGCTTCACTTATATTAGGAATTTATTCTATCTTTGGTTGAACATTTTTCTACCCTATGTTAGTGTCCTTGCCTTTTCCTTTGCCCTTGAAAAAAAACCTCAACTTTTTTGTAGAGGTGGAATCATCTTCATTATTATTCATCCTTAGTTCTCTTGACTTTCTAATAGTATCTTCATCATATTCTTCCTTAGAACCTATTTTTAATGGCTTCAATCTGATACCATTTCCTTCCAGCCAAGCATTGGTCTTTATGAGAGTAGGTTAAAATCTATCTGTAATGGAAGTGGATTCCTTTACCAACCATTGAATTTGGGGAAGAAGAGTTGAAACAACCTGATTACCCTCATATAATGGGTTTAATATATTCCCATCATCTATCAATTCCTAAGTAATATCTACCAGCTTCAAATTTGCAATTCGATCTATAGTGAGATAGTTGTAATCTAGCTTTTCCACATCTTCCTCTATTTTAAAATCTACCCAAATGTCCTTTATTATATGTACATGAGTGTAGTTAAATTTAATATTTTATTTCATCTTTATATAATAAAAATCTTCCCTACTCTTAAATCTCTTAAGATTGATCCACTATAATTTAGTTTCCATTATCTTGGCCTTTAGGGTGGTAGAGACTGTATACCAGCCATTGTTGATTAGAAACATAAAAGTTGGTTTATGGGCACCTGATTGCTTCTTATGCACACTCATCATCTATCAACACATATCCATTATGATAAATTTGTCACTTAGGTATCTGGGTAGCATATAAGTTTGTTCATCGAACCCTACTACCCTGATGTAGGTGTAGGTTTGGACTTACAAGAATACATAGTCAACCTTGTTGACTTGTGCCCATGCTACATCTAATTTTTTTTATTTTCAAGGTCTTTGTTAAAAATGAAAATGAACTTGTAAAATAAAGCATCATTAACCCTTTTGTAGTGTTTCAAGCTCTCTTTTAGAGTTAGTTGCGGATAGTATTCATACATAAATACCTTTTTCCTATCACAAACACCTATTAATCCTAGAAAGTATTTCATGTTACATATAACATATACCAAATGGGAAGTCATAAAGAACTTTAGAGAATATGTCACTTTAGGGAGTTGGTGACAATAGAATAACTAATCTATTTTTCCTAGAAGATCTTTTATTTACCCCTCTTGATGAGCCAAATGTAATGATAATCCATTCTTGGAAAATATTTGATATGGGTAGCCATTTAACTGTACTTAGGAGAGTGATTAGATCCCCAAATTCTAGGAATTCACTATGATAAATTTTTTTGGGCTGCCTAATAGTAGATTGTCAAGGGTTACTGAGCCATTTGAATTTGATATGCCTCTTGCACTTATTAAAATTCTTATCATGTTTTTGATCTGATTTCATAGATATATCTAAATAATCTTCAATATCATAGAGATGGAATATCTTATCAAAATACTCCTCATCAAGCTAGATGACCACCTTACCATATGTATCCCTAACTGATCAAGTCTGCTTATCAATATGTGCAACAACTATCAAGAAAAACTTTGAATCTTTTGTTGATATGGGGAATGTGACTACTGAATGAATCTCACTATTTAGGACAACTTGTATGTGAGGTGTAATGGGTTCCTTACTTAGCCTTTTTAGGAACTCCATCATGTCAACATGGCTACTCTCTGTATCTCTGATTTGGTCCACATTTGATTTGAACATGGATAAAGGAAGCACACCTTGAAACTTATACTTCATTAATTTCTTAGTAAGAGAAAATTCCATCATTGATCAAGAGACTACAAGAGAGAATTACAATCCTCCAGAGGGTACTAATAAATTCATGTAGCTCAGAGAATTTTATCTAAACTAGATGAGGTTTAAATGGTTTGGGTGTGGTGTAAAGAAAATTCTCTAGACTACACCGAATTTGGGTAGAATGGGTAAGTTGGGTATAGTTAAGATAAAATTCTATAACCTACTCTTTATTCAGGTTAGTCTAGTGCATGCTAGAGAAAATTATCTAAAGTGCATCGAAAGGGTTTGACTATGTGCACCTTGGAAAATTTTCTCTGACATGCATAGGGTGAAAGGGAAAAATGATGCACCTTAATTAGTTTTATATAAGGTGCATGTGGACTCAAAGGATAGGATAATGTACATCAGAGAAAAACATTTGAGGTGCACCCATGGGAAGGGTTTTTAAGGAAAAAAGAACACATGTTTTGAAAATGTGATGACTATACATAAGGCTAAATCATTTGATATGGTTTCATGGGGCCTAAATCATTTGAGAGGGAAAATTTTAAAATAAAATAGATTTTTACACTTTTGAACAAAGTTTGCAAAATACATTATATCTATAAATAAAACTCTAGGTCAAGATAAAAAGAAATAACACATATTAAGAAGAAGGAAAAAAAAGCAAATAGAATTACCTAAAATCTAAGGAAGTAGTGATTTAAGGATGCATGTTAGAGGAAAAATGGTGATTAGAGACATAGTCAAGCTTAAAAATGGTGAGGAGAAGAAAGTAAAAATCAATGGTAAAAAAATTTACATAGGTTTTATGTGTGTGTGTGTAGTAATCAATAAAATTACTTACCTAGTGGTGGGCCCACATGCAGGGGCAAAGAATTTATTCAGTCACACATGTGTAGTGGTAGAGAAATTATTTGCCCCTGCATGTTGGGGTGCATTTTGAAGAAAATTCTCTAGATTATATGGTTCAATCTTTGTTTAGTCTATAGAAAATTCTCCAAACTTCATAGGGTGAAAAACTCTCTCAAAATACTTTAAGGGAAGAAAAATTCATGAAGGCAATGAATGGCCTCATTTTGCATGCCTAGAGCTCATGGGTTATGAAATAGACAAGTTTCATAGGGGTTATCCCATGAATTTATCCTAATAAATTCAAGGATAATAGGTGGAACTAACTGGCGAATTTCATTCAACCATTCTTTGAAACACTTGAAAGAAAGAGAATCTTAGAACTCTAAGTGCCTTTCTCCAATGGGCCATGGATTCCAACAGTAGACTAGACTAAAAAAAATCAAAAAGACTTTACAGATTTATAGAAAATGTACAAACTTATTTAGAACACTAAGTGAATAGATTCATATGCTATCCATTATAGGGTAATGGTAATGGTGTTCCATCCTGATATGCCAAAAGGAAACTATGTTCTCCATAAAGTTGATGGATGAGAAAAAAAACCCTCCACAAGGAATCAAATTTTTTGTGCATTCCTTTTAGCTCTCTTCTCTTGTCCCACAAAATAATTTGATCCCCAACTTATAAATCTTATGGCTTGGATTTCTTCTTAAAAATATTCTTGATTTTAATTTGATGTTAAGTAATGCAATCCACCACCTTTGTAAGTTGCTCTTCTAGTTCAACAATGAACATAATACACTTATCTATAGAACTTTCAAATGTTTCATCCTTAATTTATTTGTCCAATCTAAGATCAAGCAACTCTATTGTGATGGGTATTTCTACATTCAAACCATATAGAATTTTAAAATAGAACATATAGATCACTCACATAGGAGTGATGCAATCAACCCATAATGCATCATACAATTCCTTATTCTAGGATCTCTAATTTTCCTCTACCAACTTCTTAATAATAGTAACCATGATTTTGTTACTTGACTCAACCTGACCATTTCCTTGAGGGAAATATTTTGAGTTGTGATATAGAATGATCCCATATACAAAATAGAACTCAGTTATCTCGTATGATGAGAAACAAGAAGCATTGTCGATTACTATCTTGTTAGGTACTCCAAACCTTGTAATGATGTTTTCTTTGAGGAAGTTTTAAATAACCTCTAAAGTAGCATGTTTGGTTGAAATGGCCTCCACCTACTTGGTAAAGTAATTATTAGTCATGAAAATGTAATTATGACCTACACTTGATAATGGTCTCTCTATGCCAATGAATTCAATACCCCATTGCTTTAATGACTACTAGCTTGAGGGATAGGGCTTCCAACTTAGGTTTCCCCACAAATTTTTGGCACTTCTCACTTTTGGGCACCCATGTGTATGCATTATAAAAAAGTATTGGCTAGTAGTACCTTTCCCACAAAATTTTTTGAGTTGTGACTGGAGGTAAAAAATATCCTCCACATGCCATGTTGTGAAAGGATTTAAAGAAATTTCCTTGTTGTGATTTATCCACACACCATATAAAAATTATATTAATTCTTCACTTGTACAAACCATTATCCCAAATAATGAAGTTCACAACTTTAAGCATGATTTTCTTCTTCTCTTTGTATGACAAATGTTCTGGACATTCTCCATATGTGAGTAAATAAGAAATTTTGAAGTACCACTCATTCATTGTGCTTATGAACAAGAATATGGGCAGCCCTTCCTTTATGTTTGCTTCATTGTTGGATACCTATTCTAATTTGTTTTCTAAAATGATCTAACATAAACCTTTTCCATACACTAGATTCATAGGTTTGATTTCCATATCATCCTCTTGGATCTTAGTTATCCAATTACCTCTTTTGCTTCTAAATTATTATTGAGTCAGAATGGAATTAACTATAGAATATAGTACTAGTAAAATGGTGTGTGCATTAAGGATGTAATACCTGCAATGCTTAACCACTTTCACCACAATGTAAGCATGTTTCTCTATGGGTGAGTACTTTAGCTCATGATCCATTAGAAGGTAGCTCATGAAATATATAGGAGATTCTATCCCCTCTTCATTCTACTAGACCAATATAGTGGATAGAGTATGCTTAGAACCATAAATATACATGATGAAGTTATTAATATAGTTAGGGTAAATTAAGAAGGGATAAAGATCAATTACTTCCTTTATTTCATGAAAAACATCTCTCCCTTATGCATTCCAATGGAAAATTGATTTCACTTTCATTATATCAACAATATGACATGTCTTCTTAGAAAAATTAGGTACAAATATTAGCAAGAAATTAACCTTCCCAAATTAGGAATGGACTCCTTTCTTACTTGATGGTAGAGGAAGACTCTAAATAGACTTAACTTGTTTAGGGTCAATCTTGATTCCTTATTTGGACACAATGTGTCTAAGGAGCTTACCTTCAGTAACCCATGTTGATATCAGCTTTGAAGTACTTGTTGTAAATGATCACAATGATATTGATGTTTCTTTGAGAAAATAGTTAAATCATCAAGATATATCACAATAAACTTAGCAACAACATTCTAGAAGGCTAGATCCATATCCCTCTAAAAGAAAGCACCAGCATTAATCAACCCAAAAGGCATTATGCAATTAGAAAAGGTGCCCCATGGAGTAGTGAAGGCTATCTTGTGTTGATATTAATCACACACCCCCACTTGATTGTATCTTGAGAAGCAATCTAACATAGACAATATCTTTGAACATATTATTATTTTTAGTACTTAATCCATTACTGATAATGGGTAATTATCCTTAAGTGATTATTGGTTTAGATTATAGAAGTCAACATAGATGTGGACTTATCCACTTTTTTTCCTTAGAGGAATAATGTTAGATATCCACATTGAGTGTTGTATAGGAAAGATAGTCTTAGCATTCAACATCTTTTGGATCTCAGCAAGGATGGTACTTGATATTTTGGGATTATACTATCATTGTTTTTGCTTATGAGGCTAAGACCTAGATTTGAAAGGAATATCATGCTACACTTCCTTAAGTCAAAAGGATTCCAAAAAAGCTATGCTAATACATCAATGTATCATCATAGAAGAGTCACCAACTTCTCTCTTTCCTCTAATGAGTAATATTTCCCAATATTTATCATTTTGGGGTCATCTTATATTCCTATATTAACTTTCTCAATTTCTACCTATGAATTTGATTCAAACTATTAACATTTGATAAATCTATCATGTTTATCAAAGAGTCTCTTTACAGAAACTAATCCTTTGGGAATCATATTCCCTTTTAGCTACAAAATCTCTTCACCACTTTCCTCATCTACCTTAAAGATTGATTTTTTAGGAGTAAAGTCACTCCCATAAAAGTATAACTCACTAAAAAAAATTAATTTTCCAATAAGGTGATGACTTGCTCATAATTGTTGAAATGTTCTCAATGATTGACATTATCAAGAACACTAGGTCAAAATACCAACTCAATGGTATACTTGTTTCCTTAGAAATATTTATGAAGAATTAGGAGAGTGGCTAAAACAACCAATGCATATGCCCTATCATTTTCTATTAGAACTGTTGATATATTAGAATCATTAAAGTCTTCTATGTAATTCCAAACATGATTGCGATAATGCTTCAGCCTTTCATTATTTGTTTGATACAAATTCTTTAATTGACAAATGACTAACTTGGCATCACCTTGAGCATAAATATTTTTGATTCCTTTCTTTTCTATAACATCTTTCCCTAACAACAAGGCTTCATATTCAATAGTAGTAATATGTTATCAATATACAACTTGAAATAAAAAGGGAAGATCTTTCCTTTAGAGGATACGAGGACTATCCCAGCTCTAGATCTAATTGGAGAGCAACTACCATCAAATTCTAAATTCCAAACATCATTTGAATTTTCTACTTTGATAGTCTCAAAATATAAAATCTCTTCATTTGAAGAGGGTGGTTCTATTTCCTAACTTTCATATCAAATATCATCTAATGATAGTGGATATTCATTCATGGTTAAGGAATATATACACATTGTAGAGGTTTCAAAGAGAATCTAGACTTTTAGATCCTTAGTCTTTATCATAGTATAATTCACTTGCTTCTCTAGATGAGGTTTTTACATAACACCCTTGACAGTTATTCTAGCCTCAAACTAATCCATGTTGATTTCACCACCAACATCTTTCCAAAAGCTAAACCCCATCAAAACTCCATATGAAGCAAGAATATCAACTATAAGAACCATCATCTTGATCTTTTTCTTTGGAAAAGTGTCAAATGAAACTTGTGCATCTTTGATTTGGCCTATGAGGGGTACTTTCTTATTTTATATTAGAATACAATGACCAAATGTCATTTTCAAGGTTAACCCCAAGGCAGTAGCTACTTTAGCTAACATCACGTTATCAGAGGCACCCAAATAAATGGTGCAATTATTGAGCTTCAAGATATTGACAAATAGGGAAATATAAAAGGGCTTTATTTTTTCAAAGGTGGATTAAGGAGTTACAACCAAGTTATTTTTTTAGGCTTTGTTTTATGGTCAATTGGTGCACTCTTAGATGAGACCTAATCAGAATTGGCCACTTTACCCTTTACAAACTTATCCAATCTTTTAAATTGGTCAAGGCTGGATTGAAGGTATTCAACCTTAGACATTTGAATTTTTGTCTTACTAACATGGTCTATGATATCAAAATATGGATATAGGGTAGCCAAAAAAGATGAGGTGTTTTCATTTTTAGGTTTTAGGCTTTGGGCATTGAGTCTAGATGTAGAAAGACAAGAAGTAGAGTGGTGAGGTGTACTTGCTTGTTTATCCATCACTATCTCCTTTGGTTAAACTTGTAAAGGATTTCCTCTTTGGGAAATAATAACCTATTTATGTGGTTCATCCTTAAACCTAGTTTTATCAATATTTTTTTGTTGATTCAGTTGACTTTGGGAATGGGTGAAGATAACATAAGACTCACCATGTGTATCTTCCTCTTCTTCAACTTCTTATTCTTCAAAGTTTAGAAACCTAATATCAGTGTCACCAAATTATCCTTCTTCATCTCCTATGAAGGGATTAGAATCATCTTTTGGAACATATTCTATCTCTAAAACATCATAATTTTTAGGTTCCAACCAATTAACTACTACATTATCTGGTGGTGCCTCTAATGTAAGCCTTGCTTGTGGTGAAGGAATATTGTTCTAATTTTGGTTTCTTACATCATTTTTTGAATAATTAGAGCATTTGGGTATGTTCTTCTTGGATTATCCTTGTATGAATAAAATGACATACCTTGAGAGATTGTCTTCTTGAGTGCTATAAATTCATTTTCTATCTTCAACACCATAGGATATGTGGTCCTGGTAAAAGGTGAAGTTGTAGATGGATGCCCCCTAGGCTTGATTGAATCATTTCTCACTTGTCTCACCAAAACCAAATAATCTTATACCTTAGTGTCCAAGATTTGAGCATCATCAAGATTAGTTGGGGTTAATCTTCACAAAAGAAAACTAAACTCTAGAAATTAAGAATTGATGAAGAAGCATTTCAATTTCTTAGGCGTAGGTTAAATAACCATTGGAATCCTATTCCTCAACTTATTAAACTTTGCCATGAATTCACACATGGGATCATGTGTTTATTTATTCATTTATGTAAGTTGAGCCAACAAGGCATGAACATTTTTTGCTAGCTTGAATATTGCCTCAAACTTATCCTTATGTTTTGTCCAACTTGTGATGGTTCCTATTATGAGATGGTAAAACCAATAAATAGAAACACCTTAGAGTGTTTCTACAAACAATATTATAAAAACATCTTCATGTTCCACTTTAAGAACTCTACATGAAATGTATAACATGGAAATATGTTCATTCATATGTTTCTTAGCATCACCATAGAACTTGGGGAGTATTTTTTTGTAAACCATGAGATAGTTCATGAGATGGTGGTGTCAAGTTCAACAGACCAAAATTATTTCTCCATGGACCTTGAGTAGACATTTTATGTGGATTGTATGGATGAATAAAAAATCTTTTCAAAGGAAAAATTGGTAAGACCCTATGAAAATTATAATTTTCCCTTGGTATAGGAGATATTATATTGGTTGGATTAAAAGTTATTATACACTGAAGAGATGATCGTGTACATTCTGGCAAAATATCTAAGTTATGATCTTGTAATAACTCAAATTTTGGATCAATGTACCCCACTGCCCTTTTGGTATGAGTGTAACTTTGTTCCACTAGATCAAGAATGCATCAAAAAAAAGAAAGATATTATCAGCAAAAAACTAATAGTAAATAATAAGTTGTTATTCCTATTTCAATCAAATGAGTGTAGCTCTTGGTTGCATGTTCATTCCCTAGTAGAGTCACCAAAAATTGTTTGATGAATATTTTATCACCAAAAAAATGGTAACATAATGGTACTTTCAAACATAACATGATGAGATAAAATCTCTCCTCAAGGAAATGGGAGGCTCCCTTCTTATTGAAAACTAAAACAACAAGTGATTATTTACATTTATTTACACTAATTTTATTAAAGTGGGTGTTATCATATCATCCAATTCTCTTTTTTTAGAATTGATGTTCACTTGAAAACTTATATTATTAGTCTTTTATTTCCTTATGATGTAGCATGAAAACATAAAATTACTTGGTGGATTAATAATGACCAATATTCAAATTATTTAGGTGAAATAATAACTAAAATAATACCAACAATGTAACGTGAATGGGTTAAACAAAGTGCAGTCTAAAGTATTCACCTTATTTACAATGAATAATATGTAACCAAGGAAAATAACTTGTGGCCCAAAGTCTCCATAGTAAGTCTCTTCCAATGAATCCAAACCCAATAATTATATTGTATCTCAAAGACTTCAAAATCAGCTTCCTAGAACCTTTTGATTTATAGAAATTCACACCATAATCCAATCAAAATCACAATAAAATGCAATGGAAAAGATGTAAGAACATTTATAATATAACACAAGTTTATTCCAACACATAGATTTAAATATCACTTGATTTTATTATATTAATGGAACTCAAGATTTATAATATGAACACAAAGTTTAAAAAATTGTTTCTCAATTTTAGTAGCATTACTCTTCTATAGCTCTGGTGATCATTCATTATTATCTAGCCCTGATGTATTTCTAGAGATGGAAAGGACCCTTATGATGGATTCTGATAGGTTGATTGGCATGCCTTTGATTTTATCTAATATTATCTTAAATTTATCCATTATCACTTAGAATTCAACTAGCTTGTCAATGGAATCTAGTGTGAATGTTCCTGTTTCAATTTTTATGCAAACTAGGGAAGTGAACACTTGAACAGTTGTTTCTATAGAAATGTTATTTTTAGGATCATTTATCACCTGACAAGGAAGTTCTCCAATATTTTATATAATATATAATCCCTTTTTAGTCCACATATCTTAAGCTTCTTCAATATCCTTGATTAGACTCTAAAAAACTTCTTTCTTATTTTCATGGCTTCTCTATATTCAATAAACAGTTTCCTAGTTGAAATGACCTTTTTCTCAACCAAGAGTTATAGCTTGAATTGGTGCAATTGATTCCATGTATGAATATATTTCAATGTTAACTACAAGTCTTGAGTGAGCATCTCAAGTGTCTACTACATTTCTATTTTTACTTCACTCAAGTTATTCAAAATTTCAATAACAAAACATAACTATTGATCACCTTGTGTTAATAATCTCTCTATCTAGGCACTAACTACCCATCCTTATGACCCAATATTTTTTTCTTATTTAATTACCATTTCAATGGCCTCACTCCAAATAGGTTACAATAGCTCATAATATTGAGTGATATTTAGTAGAACTAAAGTCAATTGTTCTGCTTATAGTTTAAGTTGATCTTTGATTACCTTGTCCTTGTCATATATTTTGATCAAAGATGCCATTTCTACCTTCAAGTATTCCTTTTCACTTTTGTACATTTTTTTACTAAGATCTATCCTCCCAATTACATAGTTGAAAGCTTGGATATCTTCAATGTTTTTTCCTTTTTGGAGGCACTATAACCACATCATACTTGTGACCAAAATTGAAGATCACCCTTGATATTGTTTTAGCCTTTTTAACTATTTTTTATTTTATTGGCACAAGTTTACCAAAATCAATATTATTTGGTGACACATCTTGCTTCTTCCTCTTTGGTGTTTTGTACATTAACCAAGGAGGAAGAAGAGATGGGTCTTCTTATGTGGAGGATGTCAAGGATTGTGATGTTGGGAGAAGATTAATGGTTTGTGAGGTGGGTGAAATGGAAGGTGGGATGAAGGTATCTAGTAATTTAATGGATACCAATGGAGTGGTGGTGATAATAGGTGGTGTTGGAGTTGATATGGAAAAAACCTTGATTCCAATTGGCATATTTGATATGGGAATGGATGGGACTTATGTTTCTGATTTGGAAGATGAGGTGGACATGAATTTATCCATGTCTTGCTAAGTGAAATACAAGCTAGTGGGTGATTATAATGACTTGGTAAATTAGAAAGGGAATAAATTTTTTGATCTAATGTGCTTTGAGAAGGAACTTGGAAAAGTGTGGCACTAGTGGGTGAAGGAGGGGATGAAAGAATTGTGTGAAGGGGTAATATAAAAATAATTGGTGTAGTAGGAGTGACATGGGGGAGAGTGGAAGATACTACCTATGAAGTTTCTAATTGAAAATTCATCGACTATGTTAATGCTTCACTTATAGTAAGATTTTCTTTTATCTTTGATTGAACATTTTTCTCCCCTGTGTCAGTGTCCTTGGCTTTTCCTTTTCCTTTGCTATTGGAAAAAAACCTTAACTTATTTGTAGAGGTGGAGGAATCTTCCTTATTCTTCATCTTTAGCTCTTCTCACTTTTTGATATTAATTTAGAATGGCTTCAGATCTAGTTTTGAATGGCTTCAACCTAATACCCTTTCCTTCTAACTAGGCATTGGTCTTTGTCAAAAGAGTTGGAATCTATCTCTGATGGAAGTGGATTACTTTATTGAACATTGAATTGGGGGAAGAGGAGTTGAAACAATATAATTACCATCATATAATGGGTCCAATATATTCCAATCATCTATCAATTCCTTAAGAATATCCACCAGCTTCAAATTTATAATTTGATCTACAGGGAGATTTCTTTAATCCACTTTTTGTCACATCTTCCTTAGTTCTACACTCTGCCCAAATGTCTTCCATTTTTTGTAAATTAGTGTAGTTCCCTTTAAGCATTTATTTCATCTTTTTGTAATCAAAATCTTCCCTTATCTTAAATCTCTTAAGAGTATCCACTATAATTTAGTTTCCATTGTCTTGGCCTTTAGGGTGGTAGAGACTATATACTCACCAATGATGATTAGAAACTTAAAACCTAGTTTGTGGGCTTTTGATTTCTTCTTGTACACACTCATCATCTTATGAAACATATCCATTAAAATCAATTTGTCACTTGGGTATCTAGGTATCATATAAGGTTGTTCATCAAACCCTCTTACCCTGATGTAGGTGTAGGTTGAGAATTACAAGAATATACAAGCAAAGTTGTTGACTTGTGCCCATGTTGCATCTAAAATTATTTTCTTTTCAAGGTCTTTATCAAAAATACAAATGAACTTGTAAAAAAAAGCATCATTGACCCTTATATAGTGTTTTAAGCTCTCTTTTAAAGTTAGTTGTGGATAGTATTCATACATAAAAACATTTTTCCTATCACCAACACCTGTTAATCCTTGAAAGGATTTCATGATATATATATTTTAAACTAAATAGGAAGTCATGAATAACTTTAGAGAAGTGGTCACCTCAGAGATTTGGTGACATATAACATCACTAATATGTTTGCCCTAAAATATTTTCATCTTTCCCCTCTTGTTGACTGAGATGTAATGATACATCCATTCTTGGAAAATATTTAATGTGGATATCCCCTTAACTCTGCTTAGGAGAGTGATTAGAACTCTAACTTCTCCTAATAATTCACTATGATAATTTTTTTGGACCACTTAGTAATCAAGTGTTAAGGGCTCCTGATCCATTTTGAGTTAATGTGCCTCATGCACTTATCATAATGTTCCTAAGCTAAGTTCATAGTTATATTTGAATACTCTTCAATATCAAAGAGATGGAATATTTTATCAAAATAATCCTCATCAATATAGATGACCACCTTACCATCTACATACTTGACTAATTTGGTCTACTTATCAAAGTATGTAGAAACTATTAAGATGAAATCTAAATCTTTTCCTGATATGAGGAATGTAGTTGATAAATGAATCTCGCTGCTTTAGAAAGTTTGTATGTGAGGTAAAATGGGGTCCTTGATTAGCCTTTGTAGGAACTCCATGATGTCAACATGGCCAATCTCTATATCTTTGATCTAGTCCATATTGAATCCAACCATGAATGAGGGAAGCACGCCTCGAAAATTGTACTTCATGGATTTCTTAGTAGGATAAGCTTCTGTCGTTGATCAAGTGACTACAAGAGAGAATTCCAATCTTCCAAAGTTAGCAATTTTTATCTAACAGGAAGATATTGACTACAAGAGAGAATTCCAATCTTCCAAAGTTAGCAATTTTTATCTAACAGGAAGATATTCATGGGTAGGAAAAATTTGCATCATTACATGGGGTAGTAATAAATCTATGTAGTTTAGATAATTTTCTTCAAATGACATAATATTTGAATGGTTTGGGATTAGTCATGAGAAAATTCTCTAGACTACATCAAACTTGGGTATTCTAAAGGTTAGGTGTAGGTCAGAGAATTTTCTCTAGCCTACACAAATTTTGGGTAAAATGGGTAAGTCAAGTGTAGGTTAGAGAAAATTATTTGGCCTTCACTATATTTGGGTTAGTCTGGTTCACATCAGAGAAAATTCTCTTAAGTGCATTGAAAGGGTTTGAATACATGCACTTTGGAGATTTTTTTTTCTGATGTGGATGGGATGAAAGGGAAAAAGGGTGTACCTTAGATAATTTTCTCTAAGGTACACATGGACTCAATGGGTGGGATAGTGCACATCAAATAAAAATATATAAGGTGCACCCATGACAAGGGTTTTGAATGAAAAAATAAAACACATTTTTAAAACATGATGATTTTACATAGGGCTAAATCATTTGTTATGGTTTCATAGGGTCTAAATTATTTGAGAGGGAAAATATTAAAATAAAATGGGATTTTAAAATTTTTAAATTTTTTTGGAAAACACACAATATCATTAAATAAAACCCTAGGTCAAGAAAAAATAAAAAACACTGATTAAGAAGAATAAAAAGAGCAAACAAAATTTACCTAAAATATAAGAAAGGAGTGATCTATGGATGTAGGTTAGGAAAAATGGTGATTAGAGACATAATAGAGTTTCAAAATGGTGAGGAGAAGAAAGTAAAAAGTAATGGTAAAAAATAATTATGAAGGTTAAATATATATAAAAATGTGGTAATTAATAACATTAGTTACCTAGTGGTGGGATCACATGCATGGGTAGAGAATTTCTCCAGTCTCGCATGTCTAGTGGTAGAGAAATTCTCTACCCCTACACACTGGGGTGCATTTTAGATATAATTATTTATATTTCATAGTTTGATCTTGGTGTAGTCTAGAAAAAATTCTTTGAATGACATAGGGTTAAAAACTCTCTCAAAAGACTTTAAGTGAAAAAAATACAAGAAGGCAATGGTTGGACTCATTTTATGTGCTTATAGATCATGGGATATGAAATGGAAAAGTTTCATAGTGGTTACCCCATTAATTAAGCCTATTAAATTCAAGGATAACAATTATCTCCTTAGACTTTTAAACTATGTCTGATTCTATGTGTATAATAACTTTTTGCAACAATCAAAGGTTTTGAAAGCACTTGTCTATTTAAAAACCAACTAGAGAGGTGTTTCTTGAAAAACATAGAGACTTATTTTATACCTTACCCTTCCATCCTTTTTTGAGTTTTTTAGATCTACCCACTTTAGATTAGCAACCGGCCATCCATCCAATGCATGTAAGAATTCACTACCCTTTAGAGATGACACATCCATCTAAAAAACCTTATCAACAACCTATATTCCCTACCAATTATTCCATCAATAGGTTTTTCAAACCAAATACCTTTAACTCATGCCTTGGAGTGGATTTTACCTTAATTTATATCTTAAAATGTTAGAGGCTACCTTGTTGGCTATGGTGTGCATAAAAACTGCACTAACACACTCACTAGTACTAAAAGTAGGGCTTGAACCTCTAGGTTATAGTTAACACAAGAGAGCCCCCTTGTGAAAACCCAAAAAAATTTCATAAAACTTGGAAAACTAAAAAATTCATAATAGATTGGCTTGACAAATCACCCATATATATCCTAGGTATCCAACATGATCTCCCTGATAACCCATTCCCATACGTTCCTAGGTTCTATATAATCACCCAAGAACTATCAAAGAACATCTTGTTGCTTACACATATGTTATGCAAGTTATGGATATCAAATTTGAGGATGTAATATACAGGTTGTTCATTTCACATTGGGAGAAAAAAAGCATGATTGGTTTGTAGATTTGACACCTAGTTCTATCATAAGTTGGATTTATTTTGAGGAACATTTTTTTATTTGATTTGGTCTAAATATAGATATTCATGCTTTAAAAAATAATTTAATAGATTCAATGAGTTTTTGTGTAGTAGGTATGTTGGTTATGAATTATATAAAATCTATCCAAAGATAAATTTGGTTAATATGCCCAAATAGGATCATAATGGAAGGGTTTCCTTTTAATCCAAACACTATGCATAATAAGAATATGCTGAAGCCCATCATTATTGTAACACGTAATCATAAGTATGGATATGTTGAACCTAAATATTTTGACCCCCAAATTTGTGACATGGTCAAATAGGAAGAAGAGATTCTAGATGGAGAGGATGATTGGATCATAAAAGAGGCAGAAGAGTGTATTACAACTATCAAAGAAGAAATTTTAATGTTACAAGAGAATTTGAGATACCAAAAACAACAAGATGAATACATCAAGCTAGGAAAATTTGATCATGTTGATTCCATCCCTATATTGGATGAGATAATTTACTAAGGAAATGATGATAGTGAGGAAAGTTCTAATTTAGAAAAATATTGTCAACCTTTGTAGTAGTTCTATGAGATAAAATATGCCCAGGTAGAGGATCAATAACTTTCCCTTGCAAAGGAAGATATTAGCTCTGAAGATGGTGTTGATGAATTTTGTGACTACTATTTTTCATTAGAATATTTATCAAAAGACTTATTTGATGATTATATTCTTCACTTGTTCTCCTTTGATCATGCAAGCTTTAATGTTGAGGTTTTATATTATGTTATGCTTGAGGCAGGTACGTATTTTTATCATGAGGAAAATAAAAAAGGTATGTTGGCTGCCCCCAAGAATTTTGATTCAATTTTTGATCTCCATTTCAATGGAATAAATTCACAAAGATTCTCATTCCTTGATTTAATGAATGTTGAATTTAATTTAGTGTTGAACTCTAATGTACATGACACTATGGTTGATTATGTGATCGACCAAGAACCTCAATGTGTATGGACATCAACATCATTTGGAATTGAAACAAAGACTTTTAATCACACATATGATGCCCATGAAGTTTCATATATTCCAAAGCATAACTATTCAAAAGAAGTAGATTACTCAAATGGTGATAATCTAGGTTTCAATTCAAAATAAAAATTACAAAAGATAAAAAATATGTAGTAGATGGGATGATCCCTCTAGAATTAATAATTAATGAATTTCTTTCTCCTAAAATTATAAATAGTGATCCCCAAGTAAATATTTTTTTTATT
Organism: Torreya grandis; assembly: GCA_037957365.1. Taxonomy (NCBI): domain Eukaryota; kingdom Viridiplantae; phylum Streptophyta; class Pinopsida; order Cupressales; family Taxaceae; genus Torreya; species Torreya grandis. The sequence continues at coordinate 4,605,750 of JARHVA010000132.1, forward strand.
CATAATTTAGAAAGTCAAGAGTTAAGTCATTCAAATAACAAAGGTCACACTTAAAATGAGAGTTTAGATGAAGTTTTGAAGGAAAATGTTGTTCATTATTATATTTATGATTCTAATTCTATCTTTGTACAACTTTCCCATAATGAGTTCATAGAGGATGATGGATTTTAAGACTACATGTCAGATTTAATATCCATCTTAGGAGACACTTTTGAGGATTGTTTGTCTGAATTAGGTTCTCCTAATAATGTTAGTATACATGATGATGTTGTATAACTTGTCAAATCCCAATATATTGACCCATTTTTAAGCTCAGATGAATCTAAAGAATATTGGGTGTCTTTGAGGCTTTCGTCTCAAATAAACACAGCTATTATAACTCAAGTTATGTATTTGAATTTCAAAATCCTTAGAATTCTATTAATTTTCAGTCTAATTTTGCCTCTCATCCAAGTAATATTTTTTTGTGATTACATGTCTCATCTATTTTATCCTAAATACATAACTAATAATGGTGAGTTTTTAGAACATATGTATCATAGGGAAGAGTTATTTGCTTATTGTTCTTGGGATGTCCCAATTATTAAGCCTACTTTTTTATTTTAAAATATGAGGGAAAGATTCAAAATTATATTTAATTAATACAAGGATGTCCCTGCCTATCTCAGAACTTTAATGGGGAAAAAATTATTATTACCAAAGAGAGAAAAGCATACCAAGCAAAGTTTCCAAATCCATCCCCCATATTATTTGGATTTTATTTATGGTAGGAGTAGGTTAGGTTTCTTGTTTTCTATCATTTGCTTCCATTTGAGTAGTTTCATGCTTTATAAATTAATCTTTCTTTCTTTTAGTATTTTTCTTTTTTAGATTAGTTTCATGCTTTCTAGATTAGTTGTTTTTTTTCTTTCTATGGAAATCTATTTTTTTTTTGTTCTAGTTTAATCAAGCTAAAACTCAAACCAACTAATCCCATATGTTATGCTTAAATAGACTTGTATAAAAATGGTAAAATTTAAAAGAGAGTCATAACTTGGGATTGTTTCACAAATTGGGTATATTTTTAAATTTTGAGTCCTTAGGATGAAGGTAGGTAATCATGAATCATTCTGGATATTGTCACAATTGAATACTTTCATGAATCACTTAGAAATTACTCTCAAAGTACTTCATACAATTTTAGAAAGTTAATATTAAATACCTTATTGGAAATGATAATTTTAGGTATAGATGTGGCTAGCAGGGATGTTCTAGTAATGATTTGTTTAATAATTATACCAAATATGTGGGGTTCCATCTCTTCTCTTCTTATTCAAAAATAAAAGAAAAACAAAATAAAAAAGAACCAATAGGTTAAAACTAGAAAAAGACTATCAAAATAAAATCAAAAGGCTCACACAATGAAATAAGGTCAATATACCATGCATCATCATTAAAATAAAATAATGGAAAGAGAAGAAAAGAAGCTTAAGGTATCTCTGTTAGGGCTATGGACACTTGGATGGCAGTAAAACAATGACAGAGTTTCAAATGATTTAATCTAATTTATGATATACTTAAACAAAACCTATAGCCTCATCAAGCCTTTGAAAAACTCATCACAAAAAGGGTTAAATGAATTACATTCTTAACACATACAAATCTAAAAAATTATAAGGTAAGTATGTTGTGTGAATCTACTTAAGAGTCTCTTTCATGTTTATGATTCAAGTTTTTTTTTGTGGCACACTTCATGATTGACTTAAGGATTTCTAACTAAATTAATGGGTTCTTGAATACTCGAGATTATTCCCCTTAGTGAGTCACCATTTTCTGTACCCAACACACCCTCATTTCTGAAAATAGGGACCCTTGTTCCAATCTTACAATTTTTTTCTATAAATTAAACATTCAACTTGATCAAGAACCAATATTGAATATCTTATGTTGATCTAATTTATATGGGTCTATTAGCACATAATCTTAACTAGACTTCATCTAAGATTGATAATGTTTGATTTTTATGTTTCCATGATGCATGTTTAATGGGGTCTCATTGGTGTGAACATTACCTAGGGTTTTATACCCTAATTCTAAATTGACTCTTTAATTTTGATTAACCCTTGGTCTTTTATTGATTAAATTGAAACTAGAATTTAAAATCATGTTAAATTTTATCTTAATTTCCTTTTTAAATAGATTTAAAATTTTACGTAGTGTCAAAATTTACTAGGGAGCACTTTATTATATTTTAACTTAGTCTAATGATTTATCCCAAAAATTTAGTCCAAAAGCTTCATACTAGGTCCTATATTTCCTAAATCCCCTAGTCTAATATGTTGTTCACATGGGGCTAGAATTTATATTTTATAGTCTCTAAAAATATTATTTATTTTATTCTTTTTTGTGCCCATAGAAATGGACCAACCCAAAGGAAATAGGTGTCGACCTCGTGTATAGAGTCAAAAGTCAAGCATTTAGATCTATATTGTGTGTTAACTTCCACACCATAGATCTAATGGTGTGAGATGAACATTTCAAATTTTGTCCCACATACGAATCTTTTGCTTGGATTTGAATAAATGAGTAGAGTTACAGATCTCTGAAGTATCAAAAGATGACTTACACAAGATGTGAAGAGCCAGACCGTCATCAGGACATCATGTAGAAATGGATGGGTTAGCTTACTTGTGAATTTTATAAGTATGCTAAAAAAACCTCATAGGGATAAAGGAACACATGGAATCAATGTTATCAGTCCTAAGATCTTACTCTACAAAATCCATATCTTGATGAGGTTTCTATCTCAAGATCTAAGATTTCAAAGACTAACTTGTAAAATAAGACATGCACACAAATGCCAAAATTAAGCTCAAAAATAATCATTTGGTGTTCAAAGTGTGATGGTAATGCAAATGTCTTTAGTGGTCATGTAGACATCATTTATGGTTATGTGGATTTCAAAATAAATATTATAAATTATCCATTGGTGGTCAAATATTAATAGTCACATGGACGTCAATGATTGTCATGTACACATCAAATGATGGGTGTGTAAACATCAATTTTTATCCATGGTAGATATTTGTTTAGATTCAAATAATCCAAAGATAAATTCACCACATTGATTTGTACAAATAGATCCACCAATATGATATCAATGAGACTTTTCAAAGGTCTCATAGCTAGTATAAAATTGACACTTGTCATTATGTTGTGGGTAATAATTGACTTAGATCTCATTTCAAGAAACCATGGAGTAGGGAAATGTGTCCAAAGGCAACATCCATCATGTTTTAATTAAATGGACAACTCAACATGGACATTAATACATGGAAATGATGCATTGGATTACAAACTAGTGAAGAACACATGAGTCTTAGACTTAATCTAGTTAGCAAATTTAAAAAGGAAGATCTAGTAATAGAATAAGAAAATACTATAGTTACTTAGGAATATTAAATATTAAGTTTACATGGAATATTATTTTAAGATAAAGACCCTACAAATGCTTTTGAAGGAATTTTATATTATGTAAAGGTAGGGGCAACATGTGATGCATAATAATAAGATGTTATTCCTAGTTAATTATTGATTTTGGTTCTGAGGCATTGGTAAAGGGGCACTTGTCCTTAACACATGTATAAGGTCCATGAAAAATGAATAACTTAAAATATTTCATAGGTTGTTCTAAACTTGTAAAAGAATGTATTGATCTATAAATGCATTTTTCATGTAGTTTGAGCTATAATTGTAAAATTTTCCCTTCTTTTTATACATGCACATGTTGCATATATTTTTGAAAGGCTATCTTAAATTGATGACTGTAAGAAGAATCTTATATGATTTCAAAAAAATTAGAACTCAAGTTCTAACTATCACATGTAATGAATTTTCATGGACTTGGAGGATGATGTGACCCCTTCCCCAAGCCTATTTGAATAATTGTAATCCACTAATTGAAGGGGGTAATTTTCAATATATAAGATCAGAAGGAATTTTGATTGTCAAAAAATGTGTTTATGTATTCTCTCTCCAATTTTTGTGTGATTAGGCTTATCTTTTTGGTTGTATGATTCAACAATTCTTAGTGTGCAATAACTGCAATGAATTATTTCCTGTCTTCATTGATATGCTAGTCTTAGATGTGTAAAATTTATTGAATGATTAGAAAATTACATTGATTATTAGAAATTACATTGATTTATTCATGCTCTAAATGTCTATGAGTTCCCTTTTTCATGTAGTTTTCTCTGTGTGTGCAAACTTTTCCTCATATACCTCATTAACCCAAGCCATAATATCTTGATTAAGGGTGTGTAACAGCTTCTCTAAAATAGCAAAACTTTGACTAAGGATTGTGAGTTTTTGATATAAATATCTCCGTAGACCTATAAAATATGTTTGATTGTGTGTGTAATAGCTACTTAGAATAGGCATAGGTTTTGAAAGCACTTTTACATTTAGAAACCAACTAGAGAGGCAATTCTTGAAAACTATAGAGCCTTCTATTATACCTTACCCTTCCCTCATTTTTGATTTTTTTTGAGATATATCCACTTTATATTAGCAACCAACCACCCATATATATCATGTAGGAATTAACTACCCTTTAGAGATCACACCTCCATCAAAAAATCCTTGTCAATAACCTACATGTTGTACTAGTTATTCCATCAATATCTTATTCAAACTGCATACCTGCAACTCATGCTTCGAGTGAATTTTACATCCATTGAGAGATTAAAATGTTAGAGGTTTCCTCATTAACTATGGGGTGCATAAAAACCACATCAATATAACCCCATATGACATGCTCTCATATGTTGGTAACATCCTTTGGGTTGAGCCTCTATTTAATTCTACTCTCTATTTACCTCTCATATTCTTGCCTAGGGTTTATGAGTAGTTAGGCTTGTGTATCCCTAATTAGTTTAGTGATTTATTTATTTATTTAAATTAAGACTCTTATAATATATTAAATCCTTGTTGTGTCTTTATTACATAATTATCTAATGGTTTCATACCTCAAATAACCTCCAAACATTCATATGTCTTTAATTTGTTTGAATAGGCCTATACATGTTAGTTTTAGGCCTAAAAGGACTAATTAGGCCATTAAGACCTCTCTTGCTTATCTCAAAGGACCAAATCACTCAATTTAGATTGAGATAATTAATAAAATAAGTCGAGAGTTTTTTAAATCCTTCTTCTTCACCTCTATTCATGGTATCTCACACTTTCACTCTCTTACTCATTACCCTACATGTAGGTGGTCAAATGAGGCTTTCATGGACTATGAGTATATTATTATTTTCCATGTTATCACTTTAAGGTATATTTCGGTATTATAGTATGGTATATATGACCTCCATCCTTTCACATACCCTCTGAATCTCTTATATTGGTCATCTTTCACTTAGCCATTCTACTTCCACATAACTAACATGTAGGATACAGTTGGCTCTGGACTATGTGAGCCCATTTGATAGGTATGTTTATAATTTATTAGTGCTTAATTATTACCTTGAGTGACATAAATATGTTTATGACCCTAAATTTATCTTTATAACCTTTGAACCTACTCATTCTCATCATACTTTCAATGTTCTTCTAACCCTATAGTCACAATTCTATTTTCATTATAGTCTTAGTTGAGATATCATCTTGGGGTGGTTTGACCCTTTATTTGATCTATTTCTCAATACTCCACACTTATTAATGATATTTATGACTTTACTTAGTCCTTTATTATCTCCCACACACCCTCTTAATAGCCAATACTTCATTTGTTTAGTCTACCTAAATAGGCCTGAAGGTGCCTAAATGAGTGCTTATCTCTTAAGGGCTTATGGATGGGAATGGATATTGAGTATAATGTAGTGAGGTACATGTGAGAAAAACCAAAAAAATTAACTAAGAGGTGAATTACATGTATACTTTTAAAATAATCTATATGGTTCTCTATAGCTACCCTACTTACACTTGCAAAAGAGATTACATTGTATGAATGACAGTCACCCTCAAAATAGGAATTTGAAGGAGTTATTTGGCATAAAATATCATATGAGTACTTAGGGTATATAATGATTTAATTAAATATAATAAACCCATCATCCAATTAAAACTATTCCCCACTTCCATAATTATGCATTAATGGATTTACAACATGAAGAAACATCACCTACAACTTGTAAATATGACAATATGGAAGAAAAATAAAAACATTTATTGCATCAAACAAACTAGAAATGCACTAAAACTATTGTAAAAATAACACTATATAAATGCATGAGATAAATTTGGTTTCTTGAGTTCTCAACATTTATTCTAAAGCATAGGGGATAAATATAGAAACCAATTCCCATGATTATAATTCCATTAAACCCCTTCCTCTTGTTAATAGCTCAATTAATCATTTTCTCTCTCCTATCCATACCAAGTAAGAACCTAACTAGTTGTCCAAAGCTACCAAGGAGAATGATGGAGAGAAGGGGTTTGTTTTTAACATGTTTAACCTCAAAAATCATATATTCTCTTTCTTGATGCTTGCATTGAGTTCCCTATAAATATTTCTAACCTCCTCTAATTATGATCATACTGTACAAATTCATACAAGTCTAAAATCACCTACAACCTGTAACTTTCTTAAATTTTCTCAAGTTTTCAAATCTTGAAATACCATTGGAAGATGAGTGGAGTGAAAATAGAGGTAAAATATGATTTAAAATTATATATTATCAGTGGGGAAGCTGAAAATTCATATATTCACATGTGTGGGGCCCTTTTGATGGATGGAAAATGTGTTTGATTTCTAAAACGACCCTCTTATGCATAAAACACTTTGTAATGAAATAGGATGGAAATGAAAACATTTTAAGACACCTTAATATAATGTGACATACAAAATGTACCCTTTTACAGAGGTTTATAATGTGAATTTTAGCTCACAACATTATTGAAAATCATTTGATGACCTTAGGAGCTTATTTATGCTTGAAACACATTTGATAGATAAATTATGGAGAGTGATCTTGAATACATCATTAGAATTCATGTCAAGGCTCAAAAAATGGCTTGGTAACCCCTATATCATTCTAATAAAGTCCCTTTCTCAATAAATGGCTAGGATACATAGAAATATTATAAAAACAAGAAACTTTAAACTCTCCAAATTACCTTAATCTTTATTAAATAATTTTAACTTTGTCAAGCAATGTTTAGGCCATTCTCTATATGTCAAAGATCACTTGACACCCCTCCACTCACCCAAGGACCACTATGACAACCTAATACATCATAAAAAAATCTAAAGACAAGTTAAAATATGATGATCCCTCAAGTAGTGTCTAGCACATATAGTTACACCTTAAATAATGCTTAAAGGCTCAAAATAAGACCAAAATAAGACATCACAAGGAATGCAGACCTCCATTTAAAATCTTGGATGGGTGTCATGAATAAGTTTTTGATTACAAGGGTTAAAATTTGTCCTAAGAATCCAACTTATTAACAATATCTATGTATAAGTAATAAAAATGATCTATGATACATAAATTTGTGACATAACATAGAAGAAAATATAGTAGAACATACATGTATCCAATTTACACACACATACAAGCATTATTAGACTTTAGCTAATAGTTTTTTATAGTTATATTCATGATCTAAGTGACCACAAACCTATTTTACATCATTACTGATAGTTTTACACTATCCAAATTGAAATACATCTAAAATAAGTTAAGTGCCTTATATTTTATGCCATTTCCATTTATAAAAAAATTAATAATTCTATCATACTCAATTATTTAAACTCATGTTTTCTTCATTTATACATATTATAAAAATCAAATTAGTATCATTTTTTACCTTATTTGGACCACTAAATCCAAAATAAAACAAAACATGAATATAATTATTAGAATAATAGTATGTGTTGTTAGATTGGAGGTTTTTATCTAATGTGAAGGAAATTGTGTAGATACTTAAATAGGAGATAAAAATAAATAAATAAATCAATACAAATATCAAAGGGAGTTGTTAGTGCTATAAATCAAATGATAAATAAACAAGTGAAATAATGGAGATGTTTTCCATGTTGAAGATAAAATGGATGTTGATAATATTTAAGGATTGGATAAGAACTAGAATAGGTATGTAGGAGTAAGCCTATTAAAATCTGAAATAAATCCATTATAAAATAATGCATGGTATGATTTATATTTTAGTATATATGTGACTATGAATGAATAAGTTATCTACAAAATCTTAATTGATATAATATCACAAGTCATTATTATTATAGTAGATGCATGGAATAAGATATTATTTTCTAGGATTTATCATTTGATAAAATAAATTTAATGGTGTACAACTCAAGGTTAATACCATTGGGAAGGATGAATGGATCCAAACTAATGATCATGGGTGCTTGATTCAACACTAGTTTTGATATGATGCTAAAGGCAAAAGTTGATAGGAAGCTAAATTTACTAGAAAAGTCATACAGTTATAATAACAAAAATAATATCAACTTGAGAAAAACCTATATGATAATTTAGAAGGAGATATATCAAGTAGTGATCATGTTGACTATAAATTATAGGCCATCATTTATGGAAAACATAAATGTCAAGGATTATATAAACCATATTATTTAAGTTGGATAATATGTACAAGGATTTATATGTTCGGTGTAGGTGCAAATACGATAATATTTTATGACAAACAAAAAACTTTGATTAATGTGAAAAAGAATGTACCAATTATATAGTTCTTATTCCTATATGGTTATGAGTACATACATTATTTTCTACACTAAAACTATGGGAATGCGTGTGATATATTATGAGTCTAACAGATAAACTATAGATTAGGAAAAGGTGAAGTAATATTTCATGGACATTTTAAAGTTTGAATCCATGAATGATGGGTTGAATGTGCCTCTAGAAGTCATGTCTAATTACAATTTTTAGAATGATGCACATATGGAAGATCCTTTATGGGAGATGAACTAGGAATAAAATTATGGAAGTTCATGTTTATTTGAAGAAGGAAAATTTTCAATAAACATTGGAGGAACAACTGTGAATTATGCACAAGACTTGGAATTAGGACCAAAAGCTAAGTCATGAGAAATTTATTTTCATGGTTTTTTGGGAAAAATAAAATAGATAAGGGGTTGATTAGATAAATGAGTAAATTGTTTATGGATAATAAAAAAGTATTATTTTCACCCATTACACACAAAATAAGTAATTTTGGGAACAAAAGAAAATTCCAAGTATGTCTATTATTATTGACTATTATATGGATACTTAGTTTAACACATTCCAAAACTCAATAAGGAGTTCAAGGATCTATTTCTAAATAAATTCCATGAGATGAAAGGATTTAGTGAATCCTTGGGTAAAATGGTCATTATTTTTTGTGAAGGAATTAATACTATAAATAAAATCCTATATAGGAAGAAACAAAACCTTTAAGTAAATGTTAATTATTAAATAAATAATATGATAAAAGATGGTGTCATTTATATAGTTGAATAATTGTAACTAACATTCCCCCATTCCTTTTGGAATAGGGACACACTTTTCTATACAAATGTTTGTAAAAAACTATATAACTATATGATCAATATATGTGATCTAAATATTTTTATCCTTATGATACAAGGGTATGTTGTTTGAAAGGTGATTTTAATTTTTTTTAATTTTTATCTCATGTGTCATATTTTTTTATTGCATACATAATAACTAGGACTTCACGGTCTCATGGAATCGGTTTTATGTGAACTTTGTGCCATTGTTTTAACACATTTTTACACTATATTCAAATGTGCATGTATTATAATAACTATGAGACCCTATGGTTGATCATCTTAATTTTTTCACCTCATTTCATAATAATAATGACTACTTTACTTTGTATATATAGGTTTTGAGGATTGAAGTATGTTTAAATTAACATATAGGTTCTCCCTTTTGAATTTTTTTAATATTTCACTTTCACACTAGGCCCAAATATTGTAGTACTATAAGTCAATTGTAGGATACCATGTATCACATTATTATTTAATATAGAAAACACAATGATCACATCTCATCATGGTAGGTTTTTGACTGCATAATTTCAAGATCTTTTGATGATGGCATGTATCATGTTCATAATTCCATGTTATACCACCTTGCATATTCACATTCTTGAAAAATTATAAAATCACACAACTCACATTGCTCAACTTCAATGGCTTAGATTATATTCTAGGGATTGAGTAAATATGATCTGGCCAAGAGATTAAATAAATAAAAAATTTGTATCTTTTGAACCAATAACTTATTTCACAATCAAAATTATATGGACTAAAAAAATGTAATTGCAAAGTAGTAGTATAAAGGCACATGTCACCATTCAATTCATTATGAAGTTTTCATAATTAAAGAAATTATATAGTACTTTAAAAAATGGAGAAGTGAAAACCAATCACATTATCCAGCATGTTCATGGACCTCTCAGTAATACCCAAATAAGAAACACCATTGATATATTCAAGAACCACAAGACTCTAAGCCAATTAAAAATAAATACATGGGAAATGAACAAGTGCTTCCACTTTATCTAATAAAAAAAGGGATAACCACACAATCCACATGGAAAATAGGAAAAGACTATTTAAATATCATAAAATTTTCATGATAAATATATGTGGAATGCATTCCTAGAATATAAGATCATCTTACAGTATGAATCTTCCTTGAGACCCCAAACAAATCAAAATATGTCATGTCACTCTGTGAAAATGAAGTTAAAGTTTAAGGCCCTCACACTAATAAAATTGACACAAGTTTCAATAAATGACTTATCTTGTCACAAAGATATAATAAGAGATAATTAATAAATACGTATATCATTCAAATTAAAATATATGCAAGTAATTCTCAACATTAATATAGTTCACAGTCTTATTGGGCCTAAATTTTATAGGTAACATAGTTATATCTATGTGTTAAGAGTCCAATATCTCCAAAAAAATCCATATATAATGAGTAGTAAGAAAATTCTCAAAATTTTAAAGGTCTAATTACATGGATAAAACATAGTGAGAATTTGCATATCTTTTAGAATGTATATATTTGGACAAGGGACATGCTCAAGTGGTTCTAAAAGTGGATGTTTCATTTAAAATTATATTTTAGATTAGAATAACCCTCTTTAAATTTTTATTTAAAGCTATAGGTTTTATTTTTTTTAGTTTTAGATTTAAATTTAGTTTATTTTTAATAAGTGATAACATGGAAGCTTATAAAAAATGAAAGGTGGTAACCACAGAGTTAAAAATATTATTTATTGTAACAATTTTATTCAAAAAGGTTTTAGGATACTCAACATGTTTGATAGATATTCATATAATTTTGTGAGTTTTATATTTTTCCACTTTCTCAAAAATTTAGATTTATTTTGTACTTTATTAGCTTCTAGTGATCACTACATGAGATTTACATGATTTAATATGATTAGGTCAGTATTCTTTATTTTGGCAAAATCAACACAACATAAGAAGGGGGGTCTTTGATGAACCTATGTCTATCTTAAAGATTATTTACAATACCTCCACAAGGTTTATTCTACCTAGTTTAGGTGCGCTTATCTTCATTTAGTGGCTTATTGTGACCATTCCAATTCAAGGGGCATGTGCTAAATTATTTTAGACTAACCATATGCATTAAAATTATAACTAATACATGAGTAACCAATAAATAGATAAAGCATGAACTAGATCTGATTCAAACATTTTTATTGAAAAAATAGATACAATAGTACAATAAAAATAATAAATAAAGATTGAGCAATCACAAGAAGTAAACAAAGATTGCATTCATTGATACCCAAGATCTAAACTAGAAAAATAATAATAATAATACAAAAATAAAGAGGGAAGATAAGATAAAAGTATATTACTACCAATAAAGTGAAGTTAAATTTTTTGAATAATGAAAATCACTTGAAACCAATTCTTGGTTGAGTCATACCTAGCACAGTCATAATTAGAAGGATGGTGTAAGTGTCTAGGAGTAAGTTGGGTAGAAGAAGGAAAGAACATAACCACCATGGGATAAGCATAATAAATGAACACCAAGCTCTAAAACACTTAAAATATCAATATATGCTAGTTTATTAATAATAAATGGGATTTAAAAAAATCATTCAATTACAAACTTTACTTGCATAATCAACCAATATAAAAAAATGGAAAGACTAATCTAGGATTGAAAAAAATGGTTTGGGATCTCTATGTTTTTATTCAATTCAAAATGATCCATCCTTGATTACATTTATTTCTTGATCACTTATAGACCATCCCATTCCATTATTCAAATTCATCTCACTATTGGGGTAGTTAAAATATTCAATGATGATTAGGAAATGCAGTTTAGATATCCCAAAGATTGCCTATCAGCCATGTTTTGTTTATTTCATTCCATGCCTCATGTGTGTGTGTGTGCACGCACGTTCATGTGCATGTGTGTGTGTGTGTGTGTGTGTGTGTGTGTGTGTGTGTAATTATTCCTCCATGCTTTTATTAATGTTTTTAGATATATCTATATTCAATCCTATGATTTTATTATCCTTTTTTCACCTTATCATCATTATATTTCATCATATTTATATTAAAGTCTATATGCATTTACATCTAATTTGTCCCCTACATTCATGTCATAGATCAACTCTACAAAAATACCATAATTACATTATAATTTTCCTAGGTATGATGGTAAATTTGGTAGGTAAGCATGCATAAATTGCTTATACCACCATCACTTTACTGACCTGACATGCTATCTAGTTTTATCGAGCTCCAATTTTCTCTTTTATGTTCTCCATCTCCTTGCTTGACCTAGGCTCTCTATGTTTTCATAGTTTTGTAGAGAGGTGCCACTTGGCACTCCTTCAAATCTATTTTATGCTATTAATGAATTTTATTTATTTTGGCTATTAGTGAGATCAAACTTAATGTAATAATGTCATGTGGTATGATCATAGAGCTTTATTATGGTAGGGTTTTTCATAATGATCTTATTCTCCACATGATCATCCCCTCTATGAGATATCAATATGAGATATCAGATGGTCTATAGTGATCTAAGTATGATTATTTCCTTGTCATGCTCTTTGAGTCTTAGGTTTCCATGATTATTTCATGTGGTTCCTTGATTTTGAATATTAGCCTATTAGGTCTCATTGATGATTGACTTACACGAGCCATCGATCTAGGAGATCAATGGTTGGCTACCTTCAAGTTATTACTGATTCATACTTGATTCATCAACCCCTAAAATTTCACCATATGATTATATTATGGGCCTTCATGATATTCATTATGTTTTCAAATTGATCTATCGACCCCTACCAACTATCAATCTAGGAGTTTGAATGATTGGTGACCCTTTGGGGATCTCTATTGATTTTGAATTCTAGAGGGTTAGGGTTCTTTAAATCATGCCATGTGGCATGATATCAAGAACTTAGGGCATTATATTTTCTCAAAATTCATTCTCGATGCTCTAACCGCTAGGATCATGCCACATGGCATGATCACATAGCCTAAGGCATCCAAACACTTAGAATCATTTCAAATATCCTTACTTTGGAAGAATCTAAAGATGGTTAACACATGGAGGTTATACATTGAATTAATCAAAGATGCATATTAAAAAGAGAAAAACCAAGTCAAAAAATCTCATGAGAAATCAAAGGAAGGGAAAGATGACAAATAAAAGTGAGAATTAAACTTAGAATTTTTCATTATAATATGAAACATTCACATTAATAGAGATTTTTAGTTAGAGAATAACCAAAAAAATTTTGTTTGAAGATTCAACATATTTGAGGCAAAGATCATGAACTTATCCTAGAAGTAAAAATTAGAAAACAACCAATTTATTTGGATTATTTGTCAAATCTTTTCTTCATGTTGACAATTTTTACATTTAATAAAACCATCAAATTTAAGATAGTGATAACTACCACATGGTAATCTCTCATTAGTTTTGGGACTTATGCATTGATGATCTATTTATGGGTAGATGTGTATACAATTTTATGTTATGGGGGTTTGATGACAAATCAAGTCCACATGGACATCCCTCATTCATTTATATGTGACCTCTAGTTCATGATATGATGCCATGTGGTGCCATCTTAAATTTTCAAGTCAAATAAGATGGAACACAATCATGCGATGTGGCTTAATCATAGGGTGTCTTAGTTATAACTATGGATAGGCTCTACTTTGAGTCTCAAGGTCTTGAGATCATGTTATGTGTCAATATATTAGGCCTTTTGATCTCATAGAGTTTTTTTTCATTAGTATTACTTTGATAAGGATGAATTTGAGTCATCAATCTAAAGATTGAATGGTGAGAGGGAAAATGAGGAGTCTCATAGGGTTAAACACATTGGATAGATCAGTCCCTAATTTAATGTGAGTCATTAATCTAAGTTTGAATGGTCTATGGTGAGTTGAGAGATTTTAGACATTGACATTATATATATCATGCACAAGATTCCATAGAGGTGACATATGTTGTAATATCTAGGGGTGGAAAAATTTTGAGCTCAAAAGACACCATAAAATGACTAAGATTTTAAACCTAAAGTGGATGAGGATATTATTTTAGAGTGTATAAGGTTAATATTATAGAAATGAAAATATAGAAGGATGATAATCAGATCTAGAGTAGGCTAATTGGGTGTTAAACTTAGATATAAACATACACTAAATTTATTATACTAAAATTAGGCTGAACATAGGAAAAAAACTAAGATATGCATGGAAATGACAAATAAGTAATATACTTCATTGGTTTTGATGCTAACACAATTTTATATCTAGAACAAGATATATGTTACAGTCATCATATTTTGGATCTAACACTTGTATAGCTCTAGACACTAATGTCATCCTAGGATGTTTACATTGATGGTAATATCTAGGTTCAATGAAAGTTAAATGTATATAATACCTGATAGAAAAGGATGTGACCACATAGATGCTTTTGTGTTTTTATTCACCTTCACTACGGTGCATTCATATATGGGTCATGTACTATCACTCATGAATTTGTAAAACCCTAGTTATTTATATTCATGATGACCTTAGGGGAATGGGTTAGTGGGCACATGATGTTGATTTAACCCCAAATACCCCTTTCTTAGTGATTGTTGCATACATAATCAATAATATGAAGATGGTGTCAGATTGATGTAGTTCTCCCCTATGTGTTGGCTTGTGTGTGAATCATGCAATATGTGAAAATAAATTACAACATTAACCTATCTTGTAACTTTGAAAATCAAGATCTTGGGCTACTCCTTTAGTACTTTAAATCTATATATGTGTTGTTCTTATGACTAGTATAGAAATAAGGAAGCTTTGTTCAATTGAATACATGATAAAGTGATTTTGATAGGTTTCCTTAGCTGATCTTCATCTTTATAGGTGAGAATGAATGAGGGTTGATCTTATATTTATATCAATCCCTTTGGATAAATATCTTGTATTAAAGAACTTAGGTTGACCATTAGGAAATGTTTCATTTTCTAAATAGATGAATTAGGGAATTATACACTTACATCAAGCTAGGATACTAATGTTGATGCCGGTGTTTGTCCTGGACATTACTATTCAAGAAGTAGGAAAGTTGTTATAGGCTCATAACTTTTAGCAGTGGAAGATAATTAAATTTTAAGCATTTTGGACAAGATAGAAGGCCTGGGTCATTAACATAAGACTAGTCAGACTAAGGGATAGGATAAGGGGCATAACATAAAACATTTTAAAGACTTATAAAAGTTATAAAAGGTTTAGAAATAAGAGGAATAACCAAGGTATAAATTTTTTGTGTAAAAAATTAAGGTACTATATAATCTTTAAATATCATCTACTCCCCTTCCTTTACTTTATTAATAAAACTACTAGTTTAAATGAAATTAATTCATACTTGGGTGTGTATAACACACATTATCTTTATGTGTTCCCAACTTGAGTGCTTTGATGGTGACTTGACCGCAACCAAGAAGATGTTAAAATATATAATTAGTGCATATAAATTATAATTTAAATTACTTGAAATATATTTAAATTGAAAGAACAAGGTTTATTAATACACATGTGTGTTGATGTAAATGAATTACCTATTTGTAAATTGATTTGAAAAATATGATATAATTGTAAGGATATGAAACTAAGATTAGGACAAACATAGATAATTATTGAAAGTGCATATATCCAAAGAGTTATAGAGAGAGAGATAAAGAGAGAGATTGGAAACCACACATCCCCAACCTTGGAGCAAAGGTGACTTACCTCCTAGAAGTTGAGATTAGCTCAAATATGTAACCCAATTATACTTATAACCTAGTGAGGATAGATGTTATAATCAATTCCAACATAAAAAATTTATAGGATTGAGTGATTTGATCATCTCCACCATACCAAAAACTGAACCAACTACTACATTAGACTAACTCAATAAAGTCCTTATAATTCAAACCAATGTATCAATATGTAAAATATTTTTAGAATCTAAAATTGATTTGGATTTTTAGATATTAGGCACAAATTTCATATCATATACACCATAATTATGTCTCATGCTGAAACTATGTATAACAATGGTAATAATGTATATAATTCTACCATAATTATGATTATAAATAATGTAATTATGCACTTTGGCTAATTCATAAAACTATGTAAGTTTGGGTAACATGCTTCTGAAATATTACCCCACTATGTATGGATAAATCTAAAAATTTATATAAGTATTAATGTTGATAACATATCTCTAAAACATGCCCCCATTGTAATCCAGAGATATGAAATATTGAATGTGTTTGGAGATCATGTTTCCAAAGCATGCCCCCAATGAATCTAAAAACTTTAAATGAGTGAAATTTATTCCCATATGACATTCACTAACTTAATATGAAATTTTATATAAGTACCACATGTTGAATAATTGTGGAAAACATTCTTATAAATCATTCCCTAACTGAATTTGAAAACTATGACAAGTGTGGAAAACATGCTTCTATGACTTTCCCCCACCAATATTCCCCATTTAAGGTGGGATAATGATAGGAAATGGTAGTTACCTCACCTTATAAGGATAATATAATTGTATAATATTTTAATGAAACCATGTAGCATATATGACATGTCTAGGTAGATGTATCATTGAAGCACATAGAATAATGTGATCATATGAAGGCCTAAGATGCATGATAAGGATCATGGCAACATACAAACAGTAATAGTATAAGTTAAACAAGAAAAAAATCACACGCATAAGAGCACTAAAAATATATTCAAAAGGAAATGGTATATGGAGACCAAAATAAAGGGGCATGTTCAAATGCCACACAATCAAAGGGGCATAACTTAGTTAAATATCCATAAAATAAAGGATGACATTTTCATATGTCCATACAAAAAAAATGACATATATAAATGTTAAATAAATACTACATATGCACAAGGGGCATAAGTAAAGGAGAATATTTTAATAATAAAATAAGGAAAATAATACCAAGGTAAGACACTTTAGGAACTGCATAAGGTAAAACATAAGTAACCAACATAAACATGTCATAGTAGCTCATGGATCCAAGGTGTCAGGAAAAATGTCAAGTGTATAGTGTTGATTTGGGTATTATACACATCCTTGGATTGAACAAAGTAACCTCTAAAATTTTAGGATATCAGTATAGGTAAACTACACTCTAGGGCATGAGTTGCATTTATGGGTTAAACAACCTAGTGGTGGAATAGTAGACTAAGCATGCATGTTTTTAATTAGGTGTGCTTATAGTGAAATTAATCCTAATAAATAAATCAAAACCTATTTGGGTTGGATGAATTGATGAAATCTATTCTAAAGTGGGTAGATCTCAGTAAAAAAACATTAAAAGGAAGGGTAAATCATAAAACAAGGCTTTATGGTTTTAAGAGATCAATTCTTAGGTTGGTTCCTTTGTGGATAAGTGTTTCCTAAACTAATTATTACTACTTGTAGCTATTGAAAACTCACAAACAAAAACAATTAGGCAGTCTAGGATGAAATGGTATAGGAAACTTAAGTGTCTGAATTGAAGGTTGTTCCTTTTAGAGTAGTTATTACACACCCTTACTTATGAGATTACATATTAGACCAGAAAGGTATATAGGGAAAATATGTCTCACATGTATAAGACTATATCATGGAGAAACACTCTTTCACACTTTATAATTTTAATATAGGCAACCAATTACTTAAAACTAATAATACTTGATAACTATTCAATAGGTTTTGCACATCTAAAATCAATAGATATTAATGACAAAAAAAATAATTATCTATAGATTTTGAGCACTTCAAATTACTAAATAAAAACAACCCAAAGAAACAAAAACCCTAATTACATATAAATGGAAGGAAATTACATCCACATAGTTGCACGACAATCAACATGATCTGTTACAATATTGATACAATTTATAACCCTTTGAAATAAGGGATTACATGTGTATATAGACTTGGATAATGGTCACCTCATCCTCTAGTTTCATGAAAAATCAAAGTTACAACAAGTAATTAGAAATTTAGTTCTAATTTTAGTGTCAAAACTGCATGTGTCATGCTTTTGTTTAATTACAACTATGTCAAAAGTAAGTTTCCTTGTATAATACCATGCAATATTTTCATGCTTAATAATAGACCAAGAAAATTTTAACATTCATATACCATGTGTAAGTGAACTATAATTACATATATTAATCCTATATGCATGACTACATACAAAATTATCCATTAATAGCCAAATCTTATTAGGTAACTACATGGCACTACTTATTGTCATGGTATGCATGAAAGTGGTAGCTTGAAGTGAATTGGTAGTTAGAGTATTGGATTTACTCTTTGAAATACTTATTTCCAACATTATTATGGTACCTTATGTTATCCATGTTCAAGAGTGGGGTTTGTGTACCCTACTCATTTGTTCCATTAGCCATGCATGTTAATATATAGTGTTTGTAAATATTATTATAAATATCTCAACTTTAGAGAATTTATTCCATGTAAAATTAAAATCAAATTCAATTTATTCCAATGTTAATCCCTATAGATTATACTTAAATTTGGTTGGGGCTTGTTGGAGAAGCTAGTCAAAGTTGCCTCTACATATTGCCTACCTCTAGAGTCTCTCAGTTCTGAGAGCTTTAACTCATCTAGAATTTGTGAAATGAGTTACTCATGCTATAAATACATAGGAATTATTTCTCATGCTATTTTAACCCACTCCATTACCTCTTATGTCCTAATTACCACTAGGTTGAGGGCATTTGAAGTTTCCAATGGTGTCATTAGATTGAGGTGGCTATATACCTTATTTATTCTATAAAGAATGAGGATTTTTAGCTGATTCTCATTTTTCTTTAAAGAATTAAATAATTTAGTAGCTCCAATGGTCTAATGAGCTCATTCAGCCCTCATTATATAAATGGCCTCTAAAATGTTGTATAGTATTGATATTTCACTTTACACATATGTTTCAATATATATGGGAATATGGACTATTTGTTGTTGTTCCCTAACTTGTTATAACTCTTGATCAATATCTTTACTTTATAGTTTTATTCATTCATGGAGCTCGAGTAAAACATCCTTTTATGTCTAAAAATAGGATTTGAAATCCGTAACGTAGGGGGACTTCCCTAGTTTCTTGTTTTTTTCTTTAACAAGGTGAACACTTCTTCTCTTTCCTCTAGAATGATCCACCTTTTGGCCTCATCTTCAATTTTTATTTTCTTCACCCTTTGGACACTCCTTGTGTATTTTTAAAATATGAAATTTATTATGGGCATCTCTATGATACTGATATTTTTACTTTGAAAAGCTTGTGATTCCAAATCAACTACCCATTGTGGGATGATTATTTGGGTTGAGTTTGTTGGTTGAGTGTAATTAGTTGTAGTCTTGACCAATAGATTCCTTAAGGACTACTTCAAGGCCTCTTCAAGTAATTGCTTAGGAAAGTAAGAATATATTAACTTAGTAAATTCCACATCACCATATTAGGGAAATGGGTGGACAATATACACTTATTTCTTATTTCCAACCTTACTTGATGATATTTTAATGGTGGATTGAGAAGAAATGGAAGAAGGCATTTACAAGCCTAGTTGAGTAGATAAAACATGTAATTTTATAATTTCTAAGCTTTGCTAGATTTTTTATATGATTTATTTTTGGTTTTAGGGGTTTTTGGGGAAGTAGTAGAGGTCACCATAGTAGAAGTGGGGGAAATGGATACTGAGGACATAATTGGAGGAGTAGGAACTACTATGGAAATGGTGATAGTAGGGGTAGATTAAAATCCTCTACCTTTAGAATAATAAAATATAGATGGAAATTAGACTCAAGGGAAAAATCCTATACCTTAGGTTCTACCAGGGAGTGGGAAACACTAGGGTTAAAATAAATAGAATCAAACAAACCAATATACAAAGGGGAAATAAAAGATATAATGGGAGTGGTAGAAACTACAGGAGCTACACCCTCACCTAATTGATATCCATGTAGTGGTGCTTTGCCGTTGGTTTTTTTGAGGTTTAAAACTTTATCTATATGCATCTCCTCCTCATTCATTTGCTCACTTCCTATTGATTGTTGATCTCCTGATATCCCTATTATGGTCTTAATTTACACCCATGGAAGGAGATATTTAGGCTGTCTCCAACTAATCCATAAAATTGGAACAACCTCAGGCTATGGGTATCCTATCGTGAGGTTGAACCTTAGAAGAAGGATGGCTTCTTATTGGATCTATCACATAAACTAATCTCTAGTTTGGAAAAAGGAGAGAAATAGATAATAATGCATGAAAATATGTTAAAGGAGGTGATGCACCAATGTTTTAAACACTTATAATTTTATAAGACACATTATTAGATACTTTAAAGACTTCAAATATCACTTCATTCACTTTTTGATCAGCTTTGAAATAATTATTTCACCAAAATACATGAACTAGTTATTAATCTAGCATGGAATTGTAGTTATCCACTCCCAAACCAGTCAACAAACTATTTATTACACTTAGAATGACTTGTGAAAGATAAAAAATACTTCATGAAGGTGATAAAACTTAGGTAGAGGTAAAGGAAATCAAATATTCACTTAACCACATTAATGAATTCATAGAACACACTTTAATTCTACTTGTAGATAGTAGAATTTATTCTTTATTACATCAAATAGGTGTTAATGTATATACATAGCATAGCTTGTGTATGACAAAATCATAAGAGTCTCCTTGCTTTAAGAAAAATATCCAAGAGTCAAGAGAGAATCCACATGGGGAAGAAAATGGGAGAAATATAGACAAGGGAAAGCAAGAATCAATAAATGAGGCCTGATCACCTTTTGATTGATTAACATTAATCCCAAGATGTTGAGTCATGTTGCATCAAACATAAGATAGTATCTAGAGACTTTGGAACTTAATTTAATACTCCACTATCTTTCTAAACCTCTAAAATCACCATCATATTGATTTTGATATGTTTTTCACACTATTAGATAGTCACTTGAGCTCATTCACTGGTGTCCCTTTTGGCATTTCTTGCACAATAACAAATTTTCCATCCCTCCCAAATCCTGAATATAAGTTCATTATGGATGAAAACCAATCACCCTATTAGTTTTTATGTATCCATAATTGTAGTGAAGATCTATAGGGTAGGGTTATTTTTATCATGCACAAGACATAAAACCTACATCCAATAGCTCTTGAGAGGTTTCAGTAGAGCTTTAATGGCAACTTATGATCTTGAAAGGTCAGCTCTAGTAACCTAGATCATATTTGTTCTTGAATTTATCCATCTACCTACCTAAGATGGAAAAATCTTGGATCCAATGTGTTTACCTTCATGGCTTTTCCTTGGGCTACTTGTTCTATTATCAGAACCTAACCATTTTCACCTCACACATGTGTCCTCATCTTATAAATTTTGGAGATTCAATCAATTTTACTCTATTGATCTCCTCAAGAGTCTATTGTCTTTGACCATCATCATTTCCATTGATCTTCTATTTTATCTCTAGATCATGCCACTTGCCAGCTCCATGTTGATCTTCACCTTGGCCTTCAAAGATGTGACACTTGACAGCCATGCATGCCTCTTATGGAGCTAGTTATCAGTTCCTATGATTGAACATGCTTACACCACATGGTGGCCTCGTATGTAATTTAGATTTTTGACTTTTTTACACCTCTGATCTAGGTAGTCACTATGATCACGAAACTTTCCATCGACATGTTCACCCTTAGGATCTATTAAACTTTGACCTTGAGCTTGTAACTGATATTTAACTACATGCTTTGACCTTGATCTTGTAATTCATATTTAACTACATGCTTAAACATGCACCACAGATTTTTATTTGACTTATTGACTTAGATGATAACTCACATGATGTTGATCTTTGGTCCCAACCTCTGAGATCATACCACTTTTCAACCCTATGTTTAACTTTGAATAACATTAAGGATTTTTTGAATCCAAATGTCTTTATTATTGGTTTAGTTTGATGTGCTTGGGCACATCTCATGCTTTTAGATAATTTTTGGAGCCTTATATATTAAGATAGAAAACTCATTAAGACATCAAATTTATAGGGGATGGCCTTGGCACAAAGTACATCATGTTCATGTAATTCTCCAAATTTTGTTAACTTCTCAAGTGCACTTATTAAATGCATAAAAAACCTACTTTACTCATTCTTACATGATGTTTTATGATGGTATGACTCCTTCAAGTCACCAAATACACACTTTAAGCTTTCTTAAAATGTTTCAAAATATTGAAAGTGATAAGTGATATTGTCCTAAAAATTTTTTGGTCCCTATATCATTTTATCATTCTCTAATAAGGAAATATTCTCAACTTCACACAACACATCTAGGCAAATTTTTGATATGTAAGCAAAATTTGGCCAACATCTTTAGCGACTTGATTTAAAAGCATGTCTACTATGCTTGAGAACCATATCATTCATAGAATTATGGACTCATAAATAATGGTTAATATTACCCATGACTATAATAATCCTTCTGATTTGAAATAAGATAACCCCTTTGTCAAAAATAAGAAAGGAAATACAAAACAAGGAAACTAACCTAAACAAGGTGAGTGTGCAAACAAATTGATTATTTAGGATAAAACACAAACAAAATAATGTGATATAAATTCACTTGGAGGAAAATAAAACAAATGAATTATGTATAAGGAACTTTAACTTCCTTAATAACAATGTTTTAGATGTATCCCTTTGACTGGGATAGGAAGTTACTCACCATCCATTTTTGCAAGTTGGAAGGCATTGTGGGATTGAGTTGGAGATTGTTTATGGACAACTCCAAAGAAAGTAAAACTTTGTATGTCTTGATATCCTCAACCCACTTTAGGACCAAATCTCCTTCTTTGAGACTTCATGAAGAATCTCTCTTGTCAAATGCTTTCTTCACTTATGCTTTTTGAATTTCCATGGCTAACATGCACTGATTTCAAACCTCTTGTATCTCCACTAGCTTAGCATATTTGATCTTGATTGGTTCATTATATAACAACTAAAGTTGATGCATTAGTTCTAAATTAGGAAATTTAGGATAAATAGGTAATCTTGATTCCTTACCATATACCAACTTATATGGAGAGTTGGCTATTGATATTTTTTAGGTCATCCTATAAATGCATAGAGATGATTTCAACTTGAGATACCATGACCTTTGATTATCTTCAATAGTCCTTATGATGATATTTATCAAGTTATTATTTGTGGACTCAACAAGTCGATTACCTTGTGGATAGTAATTTGATGAAGTGATGAGATAGACAACATGTTGAACAACCGATTAGTTGATCCTATTCCCCATAAAGGCCATAACATTATCAAAATTAATGGTAAGAGGGAATCCAAATCTAGTAAGCAAACCTTCATAGAAAATAGAACATTAGATTCATTTACTTATTTTAATTTTACTACTTTTGTCTATGTAGTGAAGTAATCTATAGCAGTTAGTATCCATTTATTTCATATACTTAAAGGGGGATTTTGTAGACCAATAAATTCCAATCCCAATTAGACAAAATGTTGGTCCACTGCAATTGGTGAAGAGGTAATGTTGAAAGCTTCACTTTCCCTATAAACATAGCACATTATTTGTACTTCCTAACCCATGCATGATAATCACCATATAGGCTTGGCCAATAATATCCACCTCTCATGATATTAAGGGTTGTGGTCTTTGTATAATAGTTCCCTCCACCATGTCCATCATGGAGCTTCTCATGAAATCTCTATGTTTGGCTTGGATCTATATACCTTAGCAACATGCCATTTATATCTTTCTTGAATAAGATACCATCAACAAGAAGAAATAGAATTGATTGAAATTTGAAATATATTATCTTTGAAGGACATAGATGAGAGGGATAAATTCCATCTTGGAGATATCTTACCTAGTCATAAAACTAGTTGGAGGGTGAGGTGTGATCAACTACAATCTCTTCATCATTTGAAACCAAAACTACCTCATTAGCCTCTTGTAATTTTTGGGCCAGATTCTTACAAAGTCCTTTACCTCTAACTAGCTTAGTGACCTTGATTTACACATCATACTCCATTACTTTTAGTAACCAACTAGTTAGTTATCATTTATGACTTTATTCAAGAGAAACTCCTTGATACTTGGATGGACAACTATCAAGTGTAACTTATTGTTAGGAAACAAGTATATAAATTTCTTGAGAGACCTTATAACTAAAAGTACATGTTTTTCAACAAAAGAGTACATTGTTTCATATTCTTTCAAGCCCTGACTAAAGAAAGATATTAGTTTCTCTAAAGCCTCATGTTATCATAGGTATAAAAAATGAAATTATTTATGAAATATGGGTTTATGAGTGTGGGGGCACTAGATATGGCCTCCTTGATCTTTTCAAAACTCTTTAATCCTTCCATGGACCAATAGAAACTATGATTCTTATTTAGCATGGATGTAAGTGGTTCAGCTAAAATGGAAAAATATGAAATATATCTTCTTATAAAATTTATCTTTCCTTAGAATCTTTGAACATCCCTTTTGTGTTTAGGCAAGGTAAGTACAAGAATTAAATCTATTCTTTTGGGATCTATACTCAAACCAATTTTTTAGATCACATGTCTAAGTAACATAACTTCATGAATTGAGAAGACACATTTTATGGGATTTAATGACACCCCAAATTGCTTACACCTTTCAAATACTTTATTGAAATGAACCATGTGCTCACTTTCACTCTTTAAGAGAATTTTTATGTCATAAAAATAAATAATTATAAACTTGTTAAGAAGGCCCTTAAATGTGATATCCATGGCTCTGTGAAAAATTGCTCTAGCATTAGATAAACCAAAGGATATCTTTCTATATACAAATGTCCCCAACTTTATGGTGAAGGATATCTTGAATTGGTCTTCTTCCTTGACCAAAATCTAATTGTAGCCACTATATCCATCCAACAAGGAAAATTTTTATGAACCTACAACCATCTATAAATTTTTTTCCATATATGGAAATAGATCATGATATTTAAGGGAAGCATTGGTCAAATCCCAGAAGTCAACACATAGTCTAATCTCATAATTTTTCTTCCATACTAGAATAAGGTTTTCCACGAAAGTTTATTGATTGATTGGAAATATAATATATAACTCTATGAGCTTATGAATCTCATTTCTCATCAAAGGCTCTAGCTTTGGATTGATAGGCCTTTGTCTTTATCTCACTAGTTTAGTTTCAATTTCTAACTCAATGGTGTGTTGAGCTAAACATGGGTCAAATCCTTTGAGATCACTATATTTCCATGCAAACACATCAAAAAAGTTTGAACATAACTCAATGGAATATTCCTTCTATGAAGGAGTACATACCTCACCCAACTTCATGCTCTTACCAGCTAGAATCTCTAGATTGGCATAATGTTCTTCCTTTGTTGACAAAGATAAATTTTCCTTTCTCAACTCATCATCACCACTGAATATGTTCTCAAATTTGACCAATCGCTTAGGAAACTTATTTGTTTTTAGTTTCACATTTTGATCACCATATTGCTAAAAAAACTTTGATTGATTTTTTGAGGAATACACAACATCTTCTTACAAGAACTTAACAATTTGATTATCATCTTCAAACACTTTCCAATTCTCATGTTTATTTTGAATAGAAGGTATTATAACCACCTTAATGTGTAAATACATATTTCCACGTTTTACATCAACTAGGATACTAAATTGTTCCCCAATGGTAGCTATCCTATATGTATGTTTTTTCTCATCTCTTGGTATTGCCTAAATGTTGAAAGCCTGATAATACTCAAGTACCATACTCTATACTTATAATATCTAAGAAATATAGTTTTTCATATATTAAGACCTCTTACATGGTGAAATACAATTTCACTATCACTAAAAACTTGCAAGGTGTTGACTTTCATCTTTCTAGCCAACTGCAAACCATGCACTAATGCCTCATACTTTAAAACATTATTTGAACAACCAAACTAAAATTTAATGAAAGAGAAAAACCTTTAATTTATTGGATAAATTAACATCATTATATCCCCATTACCATTATTATTACTTGATCCATCAAAGTAAAATTTTCATAGACCATCATTAGACTCATCACCCTTCATCATAGCTGAAAATTAGTGTATCATTATTTTTATCACATAAGATTGCACCTATTTTAATTTTGTAGCTTGTTGTGCAACTTCCTAAAGAAATAATGTAAAAAATCCAAATCCATGAGACCTTTGTGATTTGAGGTTAATATCCAGAGAAGACAAACTTCCTTTCACTAAAATTTTATGCAAAATGATAAAACATCAACCTTTTAGGAATTTTGCTCTTTAGTGCTCTCTTATCCTAAACTAGGGATTTGATAGGAATTTTTTTTTGTAAAAAGCTAAAAGTATGGTGATTGCACCAAATTGTATAGTAGATCTAGATGCTTTATTATAAAGCATAATAGGGTATAAAATAGACTGAGTTTATTTTTAATCATAGACTTATGAAAATTTGGAAATCAGAGGTAGTATTTTAGCTATTCTTCAACAAATGGAAAAGGATATATATTTCAAAGAATATTATCAAGAGGGTAAAATACCACAAATGAGTTCTCTTGAGACTAAAATAAAAGATAAAACTTCCATAAAGTATCAGATAAATTATGCAACACAGAGATTCCAAAGACAAGAGAGGAAAAAACTTCAAATTTATTTCTCTAAAGGCTACAACATGTAGAAAATACATTCAAAATGTATAAAAATATCACTAACAATAAAAATATACCATTTGGCCATGAAGACTACCCATATTTACACAAAATATGTCTTAGAAGACATGTAGTTGTCAAAACATTAACACCCAATAGAAGGAAATAATGCAAACTAGAGCACCTCATGCAAAGGGGGGGGGAGATCCTCTATTTATGGTGTCTTGGACTCATGGGAGTACTTATGCTACATACATGAGTAGGCATGAATCTAGAGGTGATCTTAGTGTAGATGGAGATCTTCATGTAAGGCTCCCTAGATGATGGCTAAAAATAACTCTCCATCCAAGAAGTGGCACCCAAAAGAAGTTGTGGATTTTCCAAATAAAAGATAATATTGAAAATAAATTTTCAAAATTCTTTTCAAGAAAATCCTAGTGTGAAAAAACTAAAATGAGATTTTTTCAACTTCCAAGCCTTTATCACTTTACCAAAAAGGGACCATAAAAATTTGTGTTTTATGAATTTGCACCTTTTTCATTTCACATTAATTAAAATAGGAAGTGCAATTTGCAACTTGATTTTCACAACTTCCACATTTAAAAGGTATAAAGTGAAAATATGTCTTCTTTTTATCTAAAAGAGCTATAAAAAAATACACCATTTCACCTTCAAATTAAAAATTATAATGTCTTCAAACTAAAAATACACATGATAATTTTTTTTGAAAATATTTGAAAGAGATGAAAAATTAATTAGTCTTCATAATAACTTCAAATTTCTCGTCATTTTCTACCCACAGCTTCTTTGAGTATGTATCAAAGGCCTTGAATATTTATTGTATTCACTCTTCATCTGGATTGTAATAATAAATGTTAGAGGTTGTACAGTTTACCTATACATCAAATAACTCTCTTTTAAAAGTCCTTATACCTTGGATTTTAGTTCTCATTTGATCAATTACCTTTTCATATTTGATAAACTTGTGAATTGAACTTAAGGCAAAGACTATGTATTTTGATGATTACTACTCAACTATTGCATTAAAATGTTCTTAGACCTATTATACCTATAAGAGATTATTGTCATCATCCATTATTTAGAATGACATATTACTCATCATGCCATAAATCTCATATAGCACATCAATGGTTTTATCATGAGCCTCATTGGCTCATTTAGTAGACTCGATCAATATCCTTATCTAATATTGGGCAGCCTTATATAATTACTCATGCTTAGTAGAGTTCTTAAATATATTCTCAGCCATAAGGTACTCATATCAAGGGACTTTGTGGCTATAAATTGGGGGTAATACATGTTCAAATTTTGAACCTCTCCTTCTTAGCTACTGATTTGTGATTTTGAAATTTCCTTTCTCTTTATGATGATACTATAATGTTTCATCATTACTACAAGGGCCCTATTTCCTCTTTTAATCAATTCCTTAGACCATTATTTTATATCCCTTATTATGTCATCAATATCTCATATTGAATTGGTTATAGATTGATCCACACTGATTGGTTACACTGTCTGCGGTTGTTGTGATGTTTCATCAGGGTTTATGAATTGGTTAAGTGCTTCGATCAACTAATCAACTTTCCTCTTAATTTCATCCTTGGTGGCTTTATCATGGTTAATTTTTCTTAAGAGAGAGTTGATGACTAACTACACATCTTACTTAAGCCATTATCTTGTCTAATAACAAAGGTGTATGTGAGAGACCTAACAATCCACTACCACAAGATCTTCCTTTGATTTTATTGGTAGGAGAACTACAATCTCAACATATCTCTCTCCCTTGTCATAAATGAATGTTCTTGAGAGGGTCCTAGGAGTATGTTTTGACATATTCTTAACTTTGGTCATTGTAAAGTCCAAAGTACTAGGATCAATCATTATTTTTCTCTTTTTACTCACCGATTGGGATAACCAATTAGGGATAGACTTTTGTGTATCTGGTACAGTCATCAAAAAATATGTAACTAATGTAGCTACACTAAATAATACTATGACCAAGGAGGCCTCTTGGGAATATGACACTATTGAAAACTCAAGAGGTATCTATGAAGGTATTTTCTCACCAACAATATGCAAACCCATTACTACACCAAGTGTTTGAGTTGCTCAAGATCCATCGATGGTATGGATGAAGTAGTGGAAATGGGGTAAGTGGAAGTAATGGAAGCAAGAATCAGAATTTGGGAATCGGTGGAAGGGTGGAAGACAAGGAAATAAATGTGTTAATTAGGTGTGTGGGGCCACTCAAGGTTGATGAGGTAAAAATGGTGGGTTGAGAAGAAGAGGGAATAATACTCACTCTAGAGGTTGAATTAGCATACAGGATGGTAGTCAAGATACTGACTCTAAGTCAATCTACTATTTAGTGGCATTGGGGATTAATGGCAATGAAATGGAAGTAATTTTGAATGGAATAGAAAGTGGGAGTGGATATAATGCAGAAGGAGAAGTGGGAGGGAGGTAAAGTAAAGTATAAACTTGGACTCCCATTATAGGGGGACCTTAAGTGCTCTCCATACTTGTTTGTGCTAATTGCACTTAGATTATTGAGATGGGATAAATTGGGGATGAGTGGAGGGAGAGGAGTTGAAACTTATGATGTAATGTAAACCTAAGGTACTTAAGGACAAGAGACATCTAGTGTAAGGGTGGAAACCACCTGTACTATAGGAGTAGGAGAAGGGGGGACAATAGAAATAAGAGCTAGTGATATAGGATCTAAAGTAGTAGATCCATGTGCTAATGGTGTTATCTCTTCCACTAGAATATAAAAGGGTTCATGTGTAGCTTCTCCTTATTTTATTTATTTTCATTTTCTATCCTTAGTCTTTATTTTCCTCTTATTTTTCTATTCAAGTACCATTGATGATTCAGTAGGACCCTCCATTGTTGGTGTAATACCCCCTGATTTTAATTTTAGGAGCTTTTCTTTAATTTATATGGTTTCTCTTGAGATTTTCACTCCTTTAATCCTTAAATAAATGATAATTCTATTTATAATGGGGGTTTTCCTATAAAATAGGTAAAATTATTTGATAATTGACCATCTAACTAGTGGTAAGGGTTTAATAATGATTTGGGAGAGGTATCATAGATCTAATCTAGAAACATCATCTTCTAAGTCATTGGGAACTCATGCCAAATCATAATCATTTACTTGATATAGGGAAATTCTTGAGTATTCCCTCATTCTAACCATCTCTTTGTCATAAAAGTCCTCTCAATAATCTTCATAGTATGGCACATGTTCATATGATGCCAATTCTAATGCATGAGTGATTTTACCATATGGGTCAAAATATGGCCTAAATTATAGGGTCCTCAATGTTACTCAACTCATATTTACCTCTCCACATCTAGCCTTCAAAAATATTTTTCATGTATCATGGCTAATTGAGATAGGGAAATGAATCCTTACCTTGTGTTTATTAGAGAGGAGTTTATGAGATTCCTAACTACCACACTAACTCCAATAATGACCATTTATCACTTACATATTGGGGGAGAGTGTAGGGACATCCACTGAAGCCTGCAACCCTAATATAGGAATATGTATGGAATTGTATGAATAATGATCCCCATTTAGTGAATTCTTCTTTGATTCCATCAAGACCCTATCCCTCCTAAGTTCTTGATTAAACATTGTGATGATATTGTAGATGAAAAGATCATTAAATATTTTGAACTACTACTTACTAGCACGAAGGGTGATGCTAGGGTAGTAGTTATACACTCCTTTTATTTCATTAGGAACAAAATTGAGACCTAGGAATAATCTCCCCTTAGCCAAAATATAAATAACATATGATGTCATGTAAAACTTATGTGAGGATTAAATCTCCAACAACTATTGATGAAGAGAATCATTGATTAATTGTGCCTAATGTATATATTGCTTATTTTATTAGATGGTCTAAATATATTGGTACATCCATTATTCATAGTATTGGGCATCAAGACTACCAGTGACTCTATGCATCAATGTTATAACATCTCCCACCTCCTCTATAAAATTAGACCTATACATTATCTTGGGAAATCTGGTAGAGGAGTGATTAGGGGTCTTAAGCTATTATTTGTTGATCATATTTTAGCATCCACATTCATTCTAATTATAGAATTATGAAGGCATTTTGGGAGTTAAATATAAATAAATTTTAAACTCAAGAATGACAAACACTGAGTTAATATAGTTAGAGTCAAGATCCATAATATTTTCTCCCTTATTGTCATATACTTGCCTCATGTTGGGTTCATAGTGTTGGGCCATTGTCAAGATCAATTTAGGAATTTGAATAGTTAGCGGAAAGGCTAGTGTAAGTCTAGAGTCATAAATACCCTTTATCTAGTCATTTTTTAATTTTACCCCTATTCTAGCCCATAAGTCTCCTAGGTCAATATGACCTAAATCTATATAAGTGATTTTTGTGAGGTTGGATTCCAAATATGAAGTTACTTTTGGGCCCTTAGATTTGAACTTCATCTCTTTGGAAGCTGTGGAGATTATAAAAAAATCCTCTAAGTAACCAACAATGGAATTTGGTAAAAACTATAGTTGTATGAATCAATTGTTCCTTCTAGTAGAACTTGGAGGTGTTTAAAGCACATCTAATGTCCATGGTGTTTATGACTTAAGAATCTCTTGTGGAGGTGGGATGTGCTTGAGGTAGGTCCACTCTCTATGGTGTCTAAAATTTGTTGGGTTTTAGGTAGAAGTGGGAGGTGCTTGAGGCATGTCCACTTTTCATGGTGCACTAATAATCTATAGAGGTTAAAGCTTCTTGTAACATGTCTAGTGTCTACAGGGATGATAGGATGGAAATAAACTTAGAAGGAATATTCTCATTTTTAAATAGAAGAATATGATTTGGGAATATTCATTTTGTCCTTTGAAAAGGACTTGATTTTGAATGCAAAATCCCTAGGTGAAAAATAGAGGAAGCTTTTGGGAGATTATTTCAAAACAATTAGCTCAAAACCCTAGGATGCCCTAGACATACTATCTAGTGCCTAGAAAATTAAGTGCTACACCAGACACACAAGCCTACTAAAAAATGACCCACCAACTGCTATAAACCAAAATTTAAAGGAAACCCTAAAACTAGAAATAAAACTCTATAAGTAATAGAAAAAACCTTCAAAGATGGAGCCCTAAAGGGATAAAACACAAGAATATCATTTAATGGATCCAAGTGACATGGTTTAGCATAGCTGATGTGGCTTGATGTTCATTTGCTTATGGCTCAAGGTCAAAAATGGAGAGGATGGTAGATTAGAGCTCTAAAATGCACTTAACAAGATAATCAAATGATAATCCTTTATAAATAAACCTAAATTTATATAGTAAAAACCTACATTAAATGTGAGCAATGGTGGTTGATGGTAGAAGTTAGACACACTTGAAGTAGGTCCACTCTCCACAACTAAAAATGGCTTAGTGGGAGGTAGGGTTCATCATGCACTTTTTACATTATGAAAATGTGCAATGTACACTTCAATATTTACTTCCCATGGAAAGGTTTGATAGGTTTGGAGGTTAGACCTACTTAGAGTAGGTCCACTCCAGAAGTATGGGTTAGTGGTTTAATAGGTAATAGAGCTTAACATGGACTTTGCACATTTTAAAAATGTGCAATGTGCACTTTAGGTCCCACCTCCCATAGGAAAAGGCTTAGGTGAACCAGCAAAGATTAGACCTGCTCTGAATAGGTCCACTTTCTATGGGTGGGTTACTTGGTTGATAAGATTTATATCCCATCATGCACTTTGCCTATTGTGAAGATGTGTAATTTGCATACCAAGTTATGGATTCCATTGGATGGGTTCATGGTAGGATTCATATCTCAGCATGTATTTTCCATGTTTTGAGAATGTGCAAAGTGCATGGTGATTTTTTAATTCCATGTCTATTGAGGGTGGGTGCCTCATGAGACTTGAAACCCATGAAGCAATTTTCACTAGTGAAAACTAAATCTAGAGTCCTAGATTATATGAGGTAAGGGAAAGATAGATTTTGGAGGATTAAGGGTTTTCCCTAAAAATAAAGGGGGTCTTCCTTAGGGTTCTAGATGTAATGAGGTTTTTTGGACAAAAATCTCAACAGTTTTGGCAACCTTTATGGGATGATTTCCTACTAATCATTTGAATCCAATAGCATTTCAAGGCATTGGGCATGAAGTCAACCTTACATTGACAAAACTATAACCTAGGAAAGAAAAATCTAGGATTGCCTAGACACAAATAAAGTAGACAAAAAATAGGAAAACAAAACAAAGAACAACTCCTAAATAATAAGACACATGTAGAAGCACTTATTGAAAACACAATCTAACTCTATTATTTACAAAAAAATTTAAAATGTTTGGAATAAGTCCTTACCTCAAAACCAATTTTTGAGGTATATCCCATTAATTGGGATTGGTAATTCTTCACCATCAAGCTTGGTGAGCTGGAATGCTTTGGTCCTTTTGCACTAAGTGATGAGATATGGACCACTCCATATTGCATCAAATTTAGTGTGCTTGACAAGTTTTGATTTATCTATATCCAACATTAGGACCATGTCTCTTTTATTTAAGATTTTTTATTTGTGTTTTTATCAAAAATATTTTTTATTTATGCCTAATTTTCTTTAAAGACTTTCATTGATTAATGCCTGATTTCCTCAAGCTCCATGAGTTTAACTAGTCTCACCATCATCTCATCATTGTTAATTAGGTCTAACTAGTGATTGAGATCTAGATAAGTTATTTGAATTGATAGTGGCACTCAAGTTTCCCTTTCATACACCAGCATAAAAGGGGAATTATCTATGGCTCTCTTTAATGTAATTTTATTAGCCCAAAGTGTTAATATTAGTTTTATATGCCACATCCTCTAGTTATCTTCCATAGTTTGTTTAATTAAATTCTTGTCGTTAGACTCAACTAGGCCATTACCTTGTGGGTAATAGTTTAAATATGTGCACAAAGCTCTAAGGGTAGGTTTTCAAGGAAAAAGGACTTTTCAAAAGTTATGAAGGGAAATTACAAAAAATTTGAAGGAATTCTATCAAGAAAAATGGGTAAAACAAAAAGACCAATGGACATGTTGCACAATTCCTAAAGAGTAGGTTTAAAAGGGACAAAAGGTATTCTATTAGGAAGAGTGTATAAGAAAGATTATCTACAAGACTAAGTTTGATTTGAGGAAATTGTTTTGGTAGAATTATTTTGGGGAAAATGCTATGAAGAGAAAATTCCATCAAATAAAATGTCTAACACAATAAATCTAAAGACTAATTCATGGGGAATAAAAGTTACAAAGAGATAATAATAAAAATATAAGTCCTGACAAAGACTCTCAAAGAAGGTTAGTCCATGAAATCATAAGTCTAAAATAATTAGCTTGAAGTAACAAACTTGATAAAATATTTAGTATATGAAAACACAATATCAATGTCATCTTGCTAATGTATAAAAGTCTAAATCATGATCCTTTCCCAAAATTTGCATAAACATATAGAAGAGGGGGATGAAAATCAAGACAATATTCTAAAAAAGTGGGTCCCCTTTTCCTTTAGAGAAAAGGGGGTGTGCTAGGTACAACAATATCCATTGGGATTATAGGGTTACAAGACTCTCTTTCCCAACTTATATGTGATTGATACAAGGTTATCCAATTTTAAAAACTTCCTCTTGAATCATCAAGGACAAAAAGAAACAAAACCAACATTATGCCCAAGGCACTTAGGGAAGGGAAACACACAATTGAAAAGAATGTGAATAAGGTACTTTGAGGAAGGGAAAAACAAAACACAAAGAGTAAGGACACATCTAATTTAATATATATAAGGATGAAAAAGCACTAGTACCTTCCACCTGGATCAAATGGAAAATATTTTGGATTACCTCTTTTATGAGATGGGTCATGGTGTGAGATAGTGTAATAACCCTAAATTGGTAAATAAAACACACATTTTATGCCTTTTCATGGTCCTTTCATAGGAGATTTTGACTAGAGAATATGATCTTTGTTCATATTTAGTCATGTCCATCTATCTCTCTGATCTTGGTTTTACTATATTCCCTAGACATCTCTTTGGTAATTCCCAGTCATCTATAGCTTACCAAGTTTGACCCTTTCAGGCCAAGAGACCTCTTTTGTACCTTGACCCATTCCCCTAGGTCCTAAACCCATAGAAAATAGCACCAAAAATTAGACTATAACACTGAAACCTAGGGTGTCTAGTTTCTAGCACTATTGTCCAAGGTCAATATGACCCCCAAAAATTACTTTTCTACACCAGATAAGTCTTAACCCCTTTCTTTGCTTGATTCCTAAGTCTCCCCTTTGTCATCCAAATGTAAATAAAGATCTAAAATTCAAAATAAAGAGTCTCCTATATAAATGACTTCATAGGGCATTTTATATCTAGCACTTACTACTTTGGCACATTAGACATAATAAAAATCAATCAATAGTATAGCTCAACTTATTTTCATCACACTTAGATTTGCATGCTTGATCAAGGAAGGGCCTACACAAATTTCATTCTTCCATCAATCATGTACATTGACTAATCATGTTCCCTAAGGGAGAACTACATCATATTTGACACCTTAGCTTGAGGGTTAATGTAGGTAGCAATCAAAAAAAGGGTTCTAGATTGTGTGATCACTCTTCCCCTAACCCAATTTTTCCCCTTTGGTATTTGATCTATTTTTTTGTTTCCATGTGTGTAGAAAGGTATAGGTTTTGAAGATGGAAACAGACCCCTAATGAGACTTGGTGACTTTTAGAAGCTAAAATATGATATGTAGGGTCTCCTAGAGTTGAGGGATAGAACCTAAAAAGATCAAAAAGGTATATCAAAAGGACTATAGTGCCAAAAATAAGACTATAACGTTAGACCCCAAAGTGTCTAGTTTTTGGTGCTACTATCCAGGTAAAAGACAAACTTCTAGGTCTTATTTTTGAGAGTCTACCTAGTCAAATCAGTGGTTTTTAGTCTTATAATCCTCTATTTTAGTTTAAAAATCAAATAATTTTTCATCTTATCCCCTATTTATTATTATTAGTAATAAATTGATCAAATCTAGATTTAGCAAAACTAGTAGGTTAAACTAGGCATACTATTATTCACTAATTTTCTAGATTAATCCAGACCCTTTAATAATTAAGAAATTAAACACATATAGTTTCCCAAAAATAGTAAAAACATTTGGTGAACTTGATTTACTTCAAATTTTGCACAAAAAACCCTAAAACCCTAGGGCTAATTATTTCTGATTTTTAGCAATATTTTCTTGATTTTTCCTAAATTTAAAAATTAAAAACCTACAAATAAATTGAAATATTTTCAATAAATTCACTAAAACCCTAGATTCTAAAAGTAGGTCATCTAACACCTTGCTAATTTTAGACAAATATTTTGGAGTTTTTGTAAAATAATTACCTTGCTAAAAATTATTTCAAATTTTCAAAATTAGTAGTTTCTTGTGCAAAAATTTATTTTTTCTAAATTCTAATTTTTTTATAAATTTTTGTGCAATTATTCCATTTCAAAAATAATTTTATAATTTCAGATTATTTCATAATTTTCAAAAATTCTAAAAACCCTAGCTAAAAACCCTAGATTCCCAAACTAGGTCAACAAACCTCAAATTACCCTCCCTTACAATTTTTAGAAAAATAATTTAAATTTATTTCAAATCATTTGGGTTAGAAAAATTAATTTTCAAAATTCAATGTTAGTAGTTCTTTATACATTTATTTGCTTCATAGTACTTTTCAAAATTATCTTTGGTGATAAAATGGCCACAAAGGCACCTCATCCTTCTCATCCCTTAGATAAAATTTTCAAATTTTCTTACAATTATGACAATGATATGACAAATTCACCAGATTTCACATTAGCTAAAACTATAGAAAATGATTTAATTTATAGTGAAGATAATGACTATGGTCGTAATGAATAATATGATGATGTACGTAATGATGAGGATGAATTAAAAATAGATGAATCTTTTTCTCTTAAACCCATCTTCTTTATTCTTCCTTCTAATGAAAATAATTTTGATAAATGTGAAAAATAATTCTCACCTCATTCTACTAGGCACAATGCAAAAAATACACAAAGTAATGCACTTTCAAATGAACATCTCATTGGTGATGATTTTCTTCCATGAGAACCTAATCTCTCTCTACCTTTTGCTACTGATATGTTTAAAATACAACAATATAAATACAATAGAAGTAAATTACCAAATCATAGTTCAAATGATGCATTATGTGTTCCTAACTCTACTCTTTTAAAAGAATGTTAAAATAATAACTCTTCTACTCTTACTTCACATGCTGAAAATGAAGGAAATTTATATATTCCATCCATGGATAGCATAGATACACATGATATTACAAATTCTAATGATAAATTATTGCATATTACAAATTAATCAAACCTTTGTCTTTCACCTCTCCCTATCAATGATAGAAGTGATTATGAATACAATAGTGAACATGGAAAATAATACAAAAATGAAGATGAATATGCAAATGATGATTCAAATTATTTTATTTCAAATGAACAAAATGAAGATTTTGATAATGCCTGGAATAATGATGACTACTTTGTATATAGTGAAGAAGAAACTACATCTCATGCTTTTAACCCTTATCTTAAGTCTCATGCATGCCAAAATGTTGATTATAAAAATATGAATGATTCTATTTCCAATCATGCACATGTTAATATTACAAGCACATCTTCTACTAATTTAGAATGTGATTCACTAAAACATAAAGATACCAATGAATCTCCCAAGACATCCCTTACTATAATAGAACCCAATTCTCACCCATAACCTAAAGAGAATGGTAGCCCACATCCCTCTTACAAGGTCCAAGCTACCATTACTCCTAAGGTTCAAGTCAGAACACCACCTCTTCATAATCCCATTGTTAAATGTAGGATTCTCATGGTTAAAATTAACAATCAAATTCAATGATTAAATAAACCACTTCAAGATACTAATATACCATCTTAGGAGATCTTTTCCTTAATGCATGTCATTGTTGAATTACAACACCAAGTACATCTTATTACACTAAAAAAAATCTTAAAAATCTTGGATGGATGCCAATGATTTAGATGGTAACCTTGTTTCAAAGACATTCATAAAAGCTACATTGCCTAAGCATTTCTAGACACCATCATTACCTCACTTTTATGGAACTAGATATCCATTCTAACATATTTAAGCCTTTTGGAAGGCTTTTCCACCTCATGCAATCCATTTGATTCTACTTAGGTTGTTTCATCAGACATTAGTTTGGGAAACATAGAATTAGTTCTTTCATCTACTCCCCATCAGTTTTTTACACAAATATGATGCCTTAGAGAAGGAATTTCTCAAAAAATATAGTACAAACATAGGCTCTTGTATAACTTATGATAAGCTTGCCACACTACATCAAAATTATTTTGATTCAGTAAGCAAGTACATCTTAAGATTGAAGGCTCATTTGTTAAGATTGATATAAAAACCAAAATACCTAAAGGTTTAACATATCTTTATTAAGAGGATTCTTAAACCTCTCTTCAAACATCTACTTTATTAGATAGATCCTTGTTTTAGACATTTGTATTACACAGTTCTAGCATTGGACAAGAAATTAGGATTGATTGAAGTAGATTTAGTCGATCAGAACACTCTAGATTTCATAGCAGTATCTTTAGATATAACTCCTACCACTCAACATCCACCATGTCCTAAATAATATAGGAGACAATAACTAGAAAAGCAACTAGTCAAGAATAAAGAGCAAGTTTTCAAAACACAACCTACAGTATGTGATACCTAAAAATACCTAAAAACACTACTAAAATTTGATTCAGAGTGGGATAGCCCATCTATCATATTATCAACACTACTAGATAGGAGGTTAATCACATTACCTTCTATTCATTGATGAGATCCACATCTCTTACATAGACAACCATATCGACCCTTTTGTTATTATCATCATATCCATGGACATAATGATGATAACTATTTTGGACTCCACAATTGCATTTCTATATGTGTTGATCATGGTATTATAGCATTCACATAGGGGGCACATAGATCTCCTTCATCATGGAACCCTTGACGTCATTCCTCCATGACGGAGTCATCATAGGATATTCCTTTATAGGAATCATTAGTCACTCATCACATGAGTCATGTGACTCCTAGGATAGAATCTCATAGGAGATATCCTATTCCATCTATTCAAAAAGTGTGGAAACTAGTACAACACAAAAAACCCACATATAGTAGTGTATTACATGGTATACATAGTGTAGTTCCATATACATATCCAATAGAGCCATAAGCACCACAACAGAGATAGTTTTAGAGAGATATTCACTCCAGGCAAACTTTCTAGGTCCTATTTCATGTAGCAATATACTACATTTGATATTAAATGAACATTCTCTACAACATAAAGTTTTAATATCATATCGAATCAAATTAAATTTTCTAGAGTTATCACAACCTGCTACAGTTAGTGCATCACAATCAGCATCAGCCTCAAGATAGTGTTCTACACAACATGAGTAGTATGAGCACTTTTTAAATTGGTCGTCAGGGTTTAGATAGTACTATAACACATTATGATACAATATACATTCATTTTAGCATCATTCACTTAGTAGGGCAATGATGGAACCAAAGGTATAGCTAACCTTTGTATTCTTGAGCCACTCTTAGGAAGGTAATACGCACACAAGGCTATCTTACTTTTCCCTTATACTAAAAACTAACATTCCCAATCCTAGATAGTCTTCCCTAGCCAAGAACCAACCTATTAAAGTTTAGATATTACTAAATCAAATGATATAAACCTTTTACTAATCTTGAAATAATTCAAATTATCTAAACAAGTTACCCATCTCAAATTCTAGACCTTGCTTATATCCTAATTACAAACTAATTCACTTTACCAAATTAATTTTACCAATTAAAAAAATATAATAATATTGTCACATGCATATGATTATAAATCAAACAATTACATCCAAACATATCTTAAATATCATCTTAACAAATATATCAACAAAATCAAATCACATATCCTACATACCATTTACCAAGCATAGAATTCATAACGTGCATAAACATAAGTGATTGATATAGACTTTTATTACTATACTAACTTAAAAAAGACTCAAAATTTTTAAACTAGATCAATATTTACATTGGTTAGTGATGTTCCTAAATCATACTACCAAGGAAAAAATAAAACTTTCACTAAAATTTATAATGGATATATTTTTGAGGTTCTTTGCAACATCCTTACTCCAAGTTTATGTCCACCTAGATCCTAGGGCCAATTAGAAATATGTAGGCCTTCTTGATGCTTGATTACAAATATGATAGATCCTCCTTTTTTCACTTCTCTCTTGCTCTGTATCTTCTAACCAATCATAGGAAACTACTATTCATTCTCTTTCCTCCAAATACCCACACATGAAGGAAAAAGTTAAATAAAACCATTCTTTACTTTATCCCTTAGAATTCTCCTTATTCTTTGGTTTCCAACTATTCTTCTTCATCTTGACTCAAGATTGCCTCCAATGTAAATTCATTTGCCGTGATGGTCTCCTTGTCTCTTATGAGACTCAAATCATCTGACCCTTCCATTATTTTTTCCCTAACTAATTATCTTATGATGTACACTCATCTATCTCATCTTTGTCTTCCATTTGTGTAAATTAAAGCACCTCAACCTGTTATAACTCAATCTTTTGAAGAATTTCATCATGTTCTTCTTTTTCCTTCTCTATTACTGCCACCTCATAGAATTTCTCTTGAATGTTAAGTACTTCATTATGTGTTATTTTACCTTCTTTTCTTTCAACTATAATGTTCATTAGCTTTAATGTATCCTCATATAATTCATCAATGTTTACATCAACATACTCATCAAACACAACATGGAAATGAATACTTAATGCATATTTGCTCTCATCAATGCTTCCTTGACTAAAATCTTCCTCTTTATTACTTCTCATGGGGTATAGTAATAATAAAAAATAATTTTCTCCCTCCTATTCATTCTCTAATAGATCACCTTCTTCAGGGTAGCATAAAATTGTGTCTCCATACTCAACTATCCAATTCATTTGTTTCTCATCATTAGCATATTCCTCATGCTTCCAATGTTCTTCACCTATACATAAACATTAAAATAAATCATTACTCATAATATTGTGAGGCTTGCTTACCCCTTCAATTATATTTATAGGTTACCTTTATTTCATCTTCATCACTTGTATTCTTATCTTCTCCACCAATTGTTTGAGAGGCAATCTCAATTTTATCTTTATGCATACATGGAATCTTGGTCTTATCT